>JALHBZ010000084.1:141306-176742 GCA_024340015.1 Tolypocladium ovalisporum
CGTGGAAATGTCTTGAACATTCGTCGTACACTAGCCTCGTCCAGAGGCGCCTCGCGAGGCCAGCGAAGCATGAGCGGCTGGTGGAAGCTCAGCAGAAGTCGCCGTCTCACGGCCGTCCTTGATTTGTTTAGAAGCTTTCTAATGTCTTAGTGAAGTATGGCGGACCCGAGGGCTTCATTGGTCGTATGGTCGTTATCTGTGCGTAACAGGACCAGTTATGTATTCAAAAACGGCTGCCAATGACATGACTACAGAATTCAGCTCGATCGATCATGATAAGATCTTCTGCCGAGCCGGGCTCATCTCGAAATGTTGGCAGTCCTTCTCCTTGGTGCACAGTCAGTCCAACGTTAGGTATAAGGGCCAGCTATGGGTGCTTCTCATTCCCACGATGGTGCGGCTCATGAGAAGACAACATCCCTTTCATGCAGGCCGGGCGGCTAATGGTTGGCCTGCAGCTGTTCGAGTCGCAAAGCCTTCCGACTCCGCGTTTAGGCGATCGGGCAGACAGCGCGTTCCGACCCAATCATTGTCGCCTCACAAGACGGCCCTGGCGCGTGTTAAAACGTGCCCGTCTGTCTGGCGCATAACCGCGCGTGCCTTCAAAGCGCCTGGCTCTTGCAAGCTTCGGCCGCCCCTTATGGCGGTGCGACTCATGAGACGATGACACCCTCCTTCATGCAGGCTGTGCAGCTAATAATCAGCTTCATGTCCTCAGGAGAAAGAAGTAGGTAGTCGGCTTCCCCGAAGTCGTCCCTCACTCTCATTCCCTCAGCTGCCCGTTGGATTTCCGTGTCTTCTACTCGACACTCACGACATATTGGCACATCGTGTTGATCCAATGGAAAACGTCGACCTCGATGATGTTATTCTGTTCCTGTTGCCGCATAAGGGCGAGGGTTTTGAGGGCGCAGCTTTTGCAACCTCCATGCCCGAGAACAAGTCGCGATTTGTTGAAGCTCGCCACAACAAACCCAGACCGCGCAGCATCCCTCGACATGAAAGAGAGGGGACGGTGCTTCCAGTGGAGTACGGGCTTCTCGAGAACACCGATTGCCTCGTGGTGAGTTTTAGTCATGGCGCTAGGACCAGTGTTGGTGTCGTAGGCGGATGCGCTGGGAACGCCGACTTGATCTTCCAGAACATACCCGGCGTTAGCAACTTCCATCTCGCCTTCACGTTCGACGACAAGACGAACATACCGATTGCAAGAGACCTTAGCTCCAAGGGCGGAACAAAGGTCATCTACAATGGAGAGCCGGGAGAGCGACTGTCTGATTTCGACGGGCCCTCAATAGGCCCCAGCATTGCGAAAGGCAAATACCCCATTCTCAACATCACAGACCTTCTTCAGTTCAAGGTTATCGTGCCCCATCGCAATTTCAAGTCCCCGGACTACATTGAGAAGGTCAAAGAATTCCGCATGGGCACGGAAGACCCGGAGAGCCTGTTTGCTTCTCTTATCATCCGAAGTGTACAAGGCACCCGGCTCCCTACCGGGCAACAGACGCCGTCGACCGGTGCACGCTCGCCCACGATTCTCTACAAGGAATTACTCGGCCAAGGCTCTTTTGGGGTTGTGGTGTATGTGTGGAATGTTACGACAAGAGATGAGTATGTTGAAAAGTCCCCGCTGCAAAGGCTCATTGATAGCGGCGAAGTGGACAAGAAGAGTTGGACGAAAGAGGCCAACATTATGAGAAGCATTTCTCATGTTAGTAGCGGCGTCCCGACATCCTCATGGCTTGCCCACACTGACCATGAGAGCTCTAGGAACACATTGTTGCGTTTCGAGATGCGACGTTCCACCCTTATCCCCAGTTGGAATTTGAGTACATCTCCGGAGGCTCGCTCGAAAAGTACACCGACGTGTCCGCCTTGGAAAGCACGCAGATACTCTGTCAACTGTCTTCGGCCCTGGGATATCTCCACAATCAAAAGCCTTCGATCAGCCACCGCGATATCAAGCCTGAGAATATTCTTGTCGTTGAGAGGACAGCCGACGGCATCCTTGTGAAGTTTGGAGACTTCGGCCTCTCAAAAGCGGCGGAAATCCTAAAGACATGCTGTGGCACGGCGAGATTCGCAGCTCCAGAGATCTATCTCAAGATGGCTGATGCGAAGGGTGCTGCAGACAACACATACAGCGTGGCCGTCGATATCTGGTCTCTCGGCGTTGTCGTCGCCTCACTAGTGTGCGGTGGGCTTCCAGTGTACGAAGATGAGTGGACCAGGGACGCTTTCGCCCGGATACGCGCAATTGAGAATCACGTCGTGGAGACGTACAGTATGCAAGGCGGCGAGCTTCTCTGGCTCCTCATTGACAGCATGCTGGTTGAGGACCCGGACGAGAGGTCGTCGGCAGATTATGTTCATGACGAGGCGCTAAGAATCCTGCAAGGCATGGCCAGCAACGCGTCGGAGGATGATGTTGGGGACGAGGGCTCGGCCAATCCCAAACCTCCGATGCTCACCGCCGAGCCTGCTGTGGGGGCGTTGGACGGCTCGTGGACGTCAATTAGAGAGAGAGTGGACGGCCCGGATGGAAGCCTCATCGAGACTCGCAGCAATGCCACCCCAACTGATTCTGAAGAAGAACAAGAGCGGCTGGGTGTCCCCCGCCCGGAAACTCAACCGAGCCTGGTTGCAGAAGGCTCCAGGCCCCTTTCGCTGGGAAGCACTGTGGATGGGTTGCCGTGGCACCCTGAACTTCCCGAAATGGCAGGCCTCACAAGCAACCATGGCAACGGAGTCGGAGGACTCAACACTGGTGAACACGACGAGGAGGATGACGCATTCTTCCTCATTCAGTACGAACTTAGCAAAGAGGTCCAGGGAGCTAGGGCAGGCGACGTCGGCGCTTCTAGGGGAGGGCGATCGATCCCCAAGAGAACTTGGCCAGAGAACAGCTCACGGTTGCTCCCCCGATCTTTCACCCACCCGCTTTCTTCAGTAGAGCAACGATGTGCCATGAGCAAAGGGTCGCCAGCTCACAAACGGAGCAAGAGGGAGGGATGAGTGTGGAAGAAGGTGGAGTCAAGGTGGTAGCGTGTTGGAACATGGATCTGCATGAAAATATCATCACTGGGAGCTCCTAGCATGGGATGGAATAGGTAAGTTGGGGAGCTGTCACGGAATCCCATTGTTGTAGCCATAGTCGTCCATCAGTTTTAGTAGAGGAGAGAGAAACCCCAACAAACAGCTCTAAAAAAAGAAGAAGAAAGAAGATGGGCTCAAGTCAACGTTTCCGCGTAGATGACCTTCGAATAAAGCGATGTCCACGGTGTGGGATTGCTTGCCTGCTGATCTATTTGGCATAACCTTATCTCGATAAGTAGATGGGGCGCTGTGAGGCTTTGATGATGCCTGCCTGCAGCTTAGGTGAAAGCTGTGTCAGCTAAAATAAACAGCCGCGCTTCCCCCACCTCGCGTTTTCCCGACCCCTAAAACCACACCTCATCCCCTCATCCACATTTCGACTCGCCTACAACGCCAGCCTCATGCGCAATCTCTCAAATGCCGGTTGCCAGATCTGAAGCGCAAGGTCTCCCTGTGACTGCCACGGACCTCCTAGCGTACGACGAGGGACAGCTCGTTCGATATCTGAATAAAAACAATGATGATGAAGGGTTCGACATCTCGAGTCTTGTTGGTGTGAAGAGACTTTCGAAGAGTCAACGAGATGAGTTGGCACACAAACTCTGGTGAGGGCATTCGCGATACTCCGTACACTGGCGCATCTCAAACTAATGGGCATTCCTGAGCAGTGGCGCGGCCTTGCGGCTGGAGCTTAACGTCGACGAACTCAACGTCGATGAGCTTCTCACGCGCCTAACGAACTTGGCTGGTAGACAAGATGGCTCTCCGAAACTTGAACCTCGACGATCGCCAAGGGACTCGATTGAGCGCACCCCATCGCCTATCGCCTATCAAAATTTCGAAGTATCAAGTCGTGATGGGCTTATCGAAGATGGCGGCCGTCCGGCCTGCTCAACCCAGGAGCTGTCGCACATCCTCGCCGAGCCCACGACCAGGTACACGGCGATTCTTTCATGGCTCAGCGATGACCCAGACACAGAGACGGGGGCTGGAGAGATGAAGACAGTCTTTTCGAGGCAATTCGCGCGGTGGTGGAACTTTCGTAAATCACAGTGGAGCAACCGAGGGCTCGACGATAACGAGGAGGGACTCTCTGCGTTTCTCGAGGCAAACAGGCGCAGATATGAGGGGATGGGTGCACACGCGATGGTGTCTGCCACTTCGTTCAACGAGACAATCCGGCGTCAGTGGCAACGCATGCCAGCATCCCGACAACTGCCTGACGGCCATTCGTTCTCCGCCTACAAAGACGCAGTCCAGACGCGTCTCACACCTCATCATCTCACTCGACGTCTTCAGTTGAAGAGAAATTCACACCAACAGGACATGTGGACCAATTGGCTCGAATATCTCAACTTCGAGAAATGGCGTTTGGAGTTGTTGACTGCCACTGCAGAATCTCTGGAGCAGCGATTCTTCGAGTCCTGGAAGCTGCTCAGCACAGGAGAACGGCGTGGCAACATCGCTCCAAGCAGCCCGGTAGTTTCAAGTTCCACGCTGCCTCGAAGGCGTCCGGGTGGAAAAACTGGCAGTCCAGCCAAGGAGTTGGAAGCCGCCCAAGCAGAACGGGATGCGAGCAACAAAACGGTTCACGACTTCATTCGAGGGGCAAACCCGTATAAGCGTGCGCAGGCAGCTGTCCACTACCAAAGGCATCGAGTAGAGTGGGCTATCAAGGAAGCGCGTTTGGTAGAGACTGAGATGTCTCAACAGAGAAAGACAGCAAAGAGCAACACGAAGGACGATAACACGAAACAGAGCAGGAAGAGACGACGTGATGACGAGGAAGAGATATCCCCCGAAACACAATCGAAGAGGGCCAAAGGACGAGTCGGTAGTGAAAGTGCAGCTTCGGGCGCAACAAGGGACAGGCCACATACTCGAAGCGTTCGTCGGAGTGCGCGCCATATCAGCCTGCAAAACGGAGTTTGAGTTCGTGTACCGGCCGGCTGCAACTGCAAACAGAGGCTACTCAAAATTTGCCCTAAGCCTTGGGGCATAGTTGCCAAACTATAGGTTGGGTTGACCGTCTCGTTTTAGCCTCGTTCCTGCTGGCAGAAGAATCTATTGACGCTTTATTTGGTGCACGCCGCGTATAAAATGGCAGAGGGCGCCAGCACTCCGTCAGTCAAAACGTTGACTCACATTTAGGCGCTTGTCCCTGTCTTTTTGGGCCCATGAAGTGCCTTTGCAGACCAACATGGCCAAGCAGCGGAATAACGCCAGCCACTGAGTGTGTTGCAACTGGTCCACGAGGATATGCTCTTACGATGGTCAGTTGTTATACACACGCATTCTGCATAATCAAGAGTGGATGCAACACTCGTATGTTGGGTCTGCATAGAATGCCATCCGGGACCCTATTGGGCCATTTACCGGTGCACCTATTGCCATAGTCACCGTTGCCATATATCGGTTAGGTTCCCAAGGGATAAACCGGAAGTTTATATTAGCAGAAAGGCCAGGGCGTCTATTACGTTTAGTAATAGATCTTTAAGATCGTAACTAACTAGCTGGATAGCACATTCAATGTGAGAGCTCCCAGCCCGTATGCGAGACTGTCTCCCTGTGATGTTTTCGTATAGGCCGAGTAATATTAGGAAGCTTCGGTAGCTTCTAGCCTAGTGGCCTCGGGATCCTCAAAGACTATAATAATGGTAGATAACGCCTTTGTGTACTTCTCGAGAGCCTCCTTCCCAAGACTATTGCCCGTCTTAATACGGTTGTTGAGAGAAGTTGGAGCGTAAGCGTCGAAGGCGTATTAGAGATACTGGGGAATTTGCTTCACTTCATAAGGGGATGAGATATTCTATGAAGCCTCTAACGCTACCTCGAGGGGGTACGAGAACGGGATTGGAGATGAAATGGCAGGCTGCTTGCTCCTCAGTTGGCACCTGGAGGGGCCTCTGGATGGCACAAGTATATTCGCGGAAGATACTAGAGGTGTTGATGACACCGCGATCTGAAAAGGGTAAGACTGTACCGTCGCTTTCTCACTAGCCTTCCTTGCCTTTCGCACATCAATCTCGTCTCTGTAGTCTTGGCATTGCCATCGCTTCTTGAGGCATTGGTTGCATGTGGGCTTCGTTTCATCGCGTTGGAATGCATGGCGCAGTGTGAGTAGATTTACTGTGCGGACAACTCAGAAATGGGCTTACTTTTGTCCTGTGGAATCTGCACATTTGGCAGCCAGTTGAGGGTTCGCCGCCGAACGGCATGACGACTCGACGAGATGCAGTTTCCCAGGGGTATCGTGAAAAATGACCAATTATGCTCATGCAAGATGTAGTTTAAGCTTGATCAGATAACTGCTGGGTCTCGCAGCGATCCATTGAAATATTGTGACAAAGAAAGGCAAGCCAGAAGGCAACTGCTGGCTTTTGTCTCTTTCATCGGGGGGAACCCTAACCCTGATACGACGATCAGGTGTCGGAGACGTGTGGAGGGCATGTTTATCGTAAGTCTCGAGACCGCTTCGGATGATATTTGTGGGGGTGGGGAACGGCTGCTGCTCTATCGTCGGAAGAGAAGAGACGAGATCTATGCTATAGACCGAAGCAAAGCTATCATCTTTCTTTATTCCTCAAGCAGCTCTATAAAGTCACAAAGATCGGGATCAGCCCATGCTCTACGTGCGACTATGATGGACGACATGCTGGTCGATACCCCGTTTCCCGGCAGCTGAAATGTGAATGCTGGTTGCTAGATGCATCGTCTCGGTCGCGCGACCTGGCGCCAGGCATCCATCCATGCATTGCGCAGTCAGCGCGCGCGACCCCACCGGAGCCAAATCCGCGAGTTCCGCCGAGTCAGCAGGGACTCTGCTGCAACAGATGGCCGCCTTGTTTCCTAGTCACCAGCTAGGAAGCCGACGTCGCCCAACCACTACGTTGCACTGTTTTGTGGCGAAGCGGCTATACCGACGCTCCTTGAGTAGTTGATGGCCAACGCTTGGCAGACCGAAGCTCCTCCCAAGTCTGACGTCGACGCATCACGCGCCAATCTGCGATAAGCTGGACAGGGCGACGACTGCTTCGCCCAACATCGATTTGGCCGTAAACGAGGGCAAACATGCGGCAATTCGTAAGCCAGGTGACCGAGGCGGGAATGGACTCCGGCTTGAGTCGGTGTTGCACCACTATTATCTCGTCGCTCTACACCGAACGTGGGTGCTCTGGTTCCGCGCCCTGAAAACGATTGGGTTGAACTGTTTCAATTTCTATGCGTCTGTAGCTTCGCCCAAGCGGAGGCGAGGTCATGTCTGCTCGCCCGCCTCACCACTGCTTAACTAGGTTGACCGTGGCCGGCGAACGGAGACAACGCCGACCTATCGTGCCTACCCATCGTATATCATAAAAAGGCTCAGTGTCCGGACTTTGAACAAGAGAAAAGAATCAGCATCAGCATCGTCATCATCATTGCAATACGCTGATCTGAAGACCTTCACCGCAACAAACTAACAGAGCTCCTCTTACCCAACCGCCATGCCTTCTTCCAAGAGAGTTTCCAGGCCCATCAGGCAGGTTCTCTACATGTGGACCTGCCACAATTGTGGTGGAGGAACTTTCCTGTGCGCCACGACACCGTCATGCCTGTTTTGCTCGCACATCCGCTGCCAGTACTGTGCCGTCGCCGCAGACACGGTCTGACCTGATCGCCAGTATCGCATGTGGTATGTCAAACTACTCGGGCTGGTCATCTCGCATGTTGCTCATCTTCTAATGTGTCCTTAGAGGTGCAACGTGCACACATCAGCCAGTCAAGAGACCAGTGTCGCGAAGAGACAATACAACGAGCTGCCAGGACGTCACCCGAGACAGACTGCAGTTGACACCCTCCATGTCCCGACGATACACCAATTTGATCACAGACACCATCTGACACCTTCAGCAATCACAATCTACGGAGTTTTTTCTTGGCACGGAAAGACTTGGGGGCGCAGGGTTGCCATTCTCGGGACGGCGCAGGGGAAACGGTAGACAACAACTGGCTCATAGCCGAATCTGGTGAACGTGGCTGGTCCATCTGTTTACTACTTCACTTTCTTTCACTCGTATGTGTTATCAATCATCAATATACCTTGACGTCAAGACAATATGAGGCTCCCTATGACATGTTCTGGAGATTGTCACCGCTGGCGATCATTGGAACTTTTAAGCCACCAGCATTGGCAGGAATTGCTACTTCATTGTAAAATCACGAGTTTGATTGAATGAGAACAGAATCGGAGATGCTGTAACGAGAGCATGCGAACGCAGCCAGTGCTCTACGACAGATCAGGAATGCTTTACCCAAATATATCTCTCTTCATGCCTGCCGTTGAAGACTCTAGCGTCATCCCCGCTCACTGTAGCCCTCTATGCTCACACACCCTGGGCGAAAGACGTTCCTAAGCCGTCAGATACAGGAAACAAACACAAGGAGCTCTTTCACCCGCTTCGTCGCAATCTGGAACACTGGAGTTCACCAATCTGACAGTCTGCGTCGTACTAAAGCCTGACATTGTATGCCCAGGAGAAGCAAAAGAGTTGATCCCTTGCTATTTCGGGCGGCCGTTGCATCTGCGTTGTTATCTACTTCCGAGCTTCGCTGGGGTGCTACATTAGTACATTGCTGCAAGGATTGCAACGCACCTGTAAGCAACCGAGATGATGAATCAACGGTACTCCGTAGCTCTCTAAGCTGTGGAAAGGACAAATGTTCCCCATGCAGATGGCACGCGGCATTGGCAGGGGAGTTGCTGCATGTCTTGCGCAATGGTATTGTTGGGCTCGGACTGACGCTTGAGCACAGCATGGCACCCATGTCTACAAAAAGCAATCCTAAGATGACAGGTAGTCCGGCAGTTGGTTGTCAACAGAGCCACGGCAATACTTCGCTGTAGGAAGATACTCCCTGCATCTTTACGAAGACCTGCACCCTTGACAAGCAAGTACAGTGCCAACATGAAGTCTTACAGAGCCGTCCAAGACGTCGGCCATTGACGATGGTGGCCTCTGTAGGCATCAAGTCGGCTGCCACCCGGCGATCTTTGGCTGTGGTATCAAAGACATTTGTGCGCAGTGACAGAGCAAGATTCTAAATCATTCTCTGTGCCTTAGTTGGGGAGTATATGCTTCCCCCCTAAAGTCTGTCACAAGCAGCCTCTGAGTGCAGGCGAGATTCTCGACGCTTCCGCCACTTGGCATTGATCAATCGGACGGCCGAGTGAAATCGCAACACTTTCGACAGAGTGAAACTGGAGCAAAGAGCTACCAATTTGAAGAGCACAGTCTAATCAGGCGAGATCCACAGATAGCAGCCACCACCACATTCAGCACTGCCGAAGCAATAACCAAAGAAACACTCAGAGTAAACTCCATTTTCCTACGTGGACTCGCGTCGTGACTCTTTCTATTGAGCATCACAAGGGTATCTCCCGGCCAGAATTCAGCAAAACCCAGACCCCACCGCAGACGGCATCGTTATTCGCCCACCATACGCCCACCAACCTCAACGACACGTCTAGAGTCCCAGGTTCGCAGCCACAAAGCCCCCCTTGCGCATCTCGCCCTCCATCATGCCAAGATAGTCCCCTTCGTTGTCGTATTTCGACTTGGGCTCGTCACGGGCGTTGTCGTCGGGGGATACATTTTCCTTTAGATTGTTCCCCGAGTCGTTGAACAAGTCGCCAGCGGCAGCGTCGGCCTGCTCGCCATCGACGAGCGACGTGGCGGATACATTGCCGTCTCTTTCCATCATGGCGGCAAGGCGAGCAGCGCGACCCTC
Source organism: Tolypocladium ovalisporum (assembly GCA_024340015.1). Taxonomy (NCBI): domain Eukaryota; kingdom Fungi; phylum Ascomycota; class Sordariomycetes; order Hypocreales; family Ophiocordycipitaceae; genus Tolypocladium; species Tolypocladium ovalisporum. The sequence goes on from JALHBZ010000084.1 coordinate 151,174, forward strand.
CTTCTTGCGTGGCACAGGCGCTGCAGAGAAAGAGTGTTTTAGCATGCTTCTTCGAGATTCACCGGAGCGCTCATCAGACATACCTCGTCCATTCTCCTGGACGTAGAAGCGGCGTAGCAGTGCCACGGCTTCGTCACGCCCCCAGCCGCCCTCTATCTCGTAGCCGCGCTCGATGTTGCCGCCGTCGCCACCGCCGGGCGGGTACGAAGTGCCCAGCGTGCCGCTGCTATCGGGAAGCTGGGACTGCTGCCGCGGGAGGGGGTGCGCCGACGCCGTCGTCCCGTCGGGCTTGACGGGCAGCGAGTTGGCGTGCACGCTGAAGACGCCGCCTGTGCCGCCAAACTTGTCGTTGACGGCGCCAAAGTACACCTTGCGAATGCCAAACTGGCGCAGAAGCGATGCGCACATGACGCACGGTTCGACCGTGACGTACAGCACGCTGTCCCTGAGCACCTCGGGGCTCACGCGGTCCTCGGTCATGTACTTTTGCCCGTACGGGAACAGATGGCCCTTGCTGCCGTCCTCGTTGCCATGGTCGGGGCGCCGCGACTCCATCGACGAGCCGGACTCGGAGCCTTCAGCAAGCTTGAGGGATTGCTTGGACTTGAGGCACTTCGTCTGGGGCCCGCTCTTACCCGCAACGGAGAGCAGCGCGGAAATGGCCATGAGCTCGGCGTGGCGGGTGCCGTTGCGGGTGACGTTGGTGGCATTCATGCCCTTGGCGATGATGGTGCCGTTGCGCACGAGGACGCAGCCGACGGGCGTCTCGTTGGTGCGGAGGGCGAGACGGGCCTGTATGCAGTCAGTAAAGTCCGTTTGCACCAGCCTGCCAGACGTGTGCCGACTTTAGAGGGGTGGAAAAGACAACGGAAAAGGAACAAACAGACCATCTCGAGAGCCTCGCCGATGAAGCGTAGGTTTTCTTCCCTCACCCTGACCACCGCGGGATCCTCGTCAACCACCGGCTCTGCCTTGACTTGTTCACTTTGCTTTCGGGGACTCTCGCCGAGCAGCAACGCGGAGGGTCCAGGAACATCCACGCCCCGAGCAGGCGGCTGATTCTCCTTGTCCGCCGCGTAGTCACGCATAGTGGTTTCGTCGGCGTTGTTGTCTTTCCTCCGTTTCTTTGAGCGCTCCTCAGAGGCGGCTGCGTTGGCTGACCGGGACGTGTCTGGTGCAGCGTGTGGGTTGTCCCTCTTTGCGCCGTCTTCGTCCTTTGAGGATGGATGGAACAGCTTTCGAAAGACCCTCCGAACAGCTGCCGGCATGAAGCGCGCCATGGCGACGGTGCCGGCTGCTGTTTTCCGCAGCTGCAGCGTGCCTGTTTGTGGGGGTCCCTTCCCTCTGACTTGTCGGTTCTTACGTCGCCGAGCACCGATGGCAACTGCTCTTCAATCTGCTCTTTGTTCCCGCCGGGTCCCAGTCATTGGCTCTGTGCCCTTTCAAGCCCGCCCCTTCTGATCGGCCTGGCCCAATTGCCTATTCCCCGGACTGTCGCCTTGAAGTCCTGTTTTAGACACTGGATGAGAACACCTTCGTCTTGTCCCAGGATAAATCGCCCAGCAGTCGACAGTCCCCTGTGCCGGAGCTGATGCGGCTCCCACAGGTTAGAGAGCGTCGTCGCGCTCACACAGACACGCGCACTGTTGTGTCAAAGGCCGTCCCTTTGTTGTCCGTGTTTCACAAACTCAAGCCAGAACACCCCTCGCAGTACCGGCTTGTCAATTCAGAGTACACGAATCCGGCAACGCCTTTGCTGAAATCGTTGAGGTTGTGAGCTGCCTTGTCACCACGCCAAAGGCAAATTTTCATCCGCCCGCCAAGGTCGAGGCTAGAGGGGCAAGCAACAAGCCCAATTACTTTCCTTCTCCCGATAGGAGTAAGAGAATAAAACCAAGAGCGTATGTTTGAACGAGCAAGCACCTCCTAAGCATAGAGACTTTGCTTCGGCTCGATTTCAGGTGCGCTCGCACTACGGAAGTTCGACGTCACATGATCATGGCGAGGCCCACTCACACCCTGAATCGCTTCAACCCCAAAGGTCAGTCGCTCACGAACGCATTCACTCCCTCTACAGTTTGACATTCGTGAACAGATATGCGTCACGCTTTCGACAACGATGGGGGCGAAACAGTACAAGCCTTGAGTTGTCTTGATTATGCTAGAGGATATAATTGCGCCATCTGTCACGACAGCGCATTGGTACGCTAAGAACCAAAGGGTTCGCGGCGCGATCAACGCAAAGGCAAGGGGTATCATCAAAGAGATCCAACATCTATACAGACAAGTCGCTGCGCGTCAACAGCAAGCACTGAACATCTGCGACAACCATCTTTAGCCCCGCAACGACATCGTGACCGGAAATATCCCAGCAATGCCCTGTGGAAGCGACCGAGACACATAATTATGCACCGCTGCCAGCGTGCGCCCCGAAAGGGCGTGGGTCGAGGGCGTAGTAGCATCAGAGAATCGGCGCGAGTTGTCCTTCATCCTTGAAAGTGATTGCTCCGTCTGCCTTGACGTAGTGGCCGATGGAGTCACGGTGATTGGAGCCCACGCCGCTCGATTGGACGTGAAGACCAACATGGTCCAGAGTAGGAACGCTGCTGACGTGTACGCCGACGTCGAAGCGGGCATGGACTCACGGTGCGCATACAGTACAAAGAGCGACAGAATGGCCGTAGCGATCGCTGTCAGCCCCAGTCCGCTCGGTGCACTTTTGCTACTGTCTTCGACGGCATTGGATTGTCGGTCAACCACAGGCGAGCTGCGGAGCGGAGTCCTCAGTGACGACTGGTCGGTCGATGCCGTACGCAGGTCACACGAGGCAGAGTTGCGGATCTGGCTGGGCGGCGCAGAGCTCATGCCACGGTGATCTGAAGGAAGCCCGTTGAGGTCGCTTGAACCCCCACTTGCAGACACCAGAGCAAATGGAGCCGTCGTCAGGACGGATTGCTGAGTGGCGGAGCTGCTCTGGTCTGAAGAGCGAGCGACGACACGGCTGACGACAGAATCAACCGACGGGGTCTGGAGGATGTCGGGTGACGCCCGTGAAGTACTGGACTGTCCACGTGACTGAGCAATCAACCTCGCTTCGATGACCGACTCCGTCATGTGAGCGACGCGAGAGATGGCTATCCGCCCATCATCGAGAGTATCGATACGAGAGTGCGTCGCTCCCTCGCTGCCCATCGCAGATTCTTGGTGGCCAGGCTCGGTGTCATCCGACGGTGCAGCCTCGGAACGGTGGTCGACTGATTGTAGACGAGGATCTTTCTGATGCAGCACCTTTGGCCGAGTTAGATTGCGCGAAACGATAGTGGCCGGATGTAGAAGACGTACATTCAGAGGGGACTGATCGTGCCCGCGAGCACGTGTGGCTGTCGCAGCCATGTAATCTTGAACGGCAACGGCTGAGAGTTCCTTTTTACAAGTTAGTCGCAATCTCAAAAGCAACACGGCAGCGGGCAATCGTACCTCTGGAAGGTCGACGGTCCTGACAAAGCGTCGGGGATGAGAGGCCAGGTGAGCTGGTATTTCCTTTTTTCCAAATTAGTCGCTGTTTAGAGAACACTGTCAATGCGGGCAAACGTACACTATCAGCCGGCCTAGTGAAGCCGGAGCCAGAAGCACTGAGGCTAGTTGTTTCCTTTCGAGAAATTAGTCGCCGTACAACTTTGAGAAGTGAGGGGTGTGGTGGGCTTACGTTGTCAAGGATGCGGCTACCGGGGCCATCCGGCGTCAGTACCACGGTGCCTGGGGCACAGCAAATGACGACTTGAGCACCCGGAGGTGCTGCCGGGCCAGAATGCTGTCCGCCATCAGAGGAGTCGACGTAGTTGTTTGAATCAGATCCATCAATCCTCGGATCATAATACGCGGTGCCGCCGACATCATCACCGCTGCTCAAATGCGATGCTTCCACCGATGCAGTTCCGGCGGCCCAGCCGTCAAATGCAACATCGCCGCCGCCCAGTACATTATAGCCCTGTGGTGCATGTTGGGGAATCAGTGGCTCGCCGAGACTGGGCAAGCTAGAGGATGAGGAGCTGATGGGGAGCATGCGTTCGTCTTCGGAGAAGCTCGACTGCGGCGAGTACAGGTTGAAGTCGGCATAGTCACCGCTAGACGAGCCGGATTGGTCGAGGAAGGGGTACTGAGGAGACCTCGTCTGCAGTAGTCCATCGCCGCCATTATCCAAGCCGAGGGCCACGATAGGTTCTCCCTGGGAGAGCGGCGTCAGAGCCTTGAAGGGCGACGCCGATGACGAGGTGGCCGATGATTGAGAGGAGAGGAAGTTCTCCGGATCAAGGAAGAAGTCGTAGTCGTCCGTGACGTCCATCGCAGGGAACTGCACAAACTCTTCCCACGGGTCAGTAAGAGGGTCAGCAGCATTCCAGGCCTCAAGGTTTGAGAAGTCGAAGGAAGAGTCGAGGTCAAATGAGCCTGAGATGGAGGCAAAGTCATCCACGGCCATTGCAGAATATTGTGTACTGCTTTGTATTTGTGCAGGTGGTGGCTGGGCTTGAGGAAGCGTCCTCTGCTTCTGGCTGGGCTTCGGTCTTGATACTCCGGGTGTCGGCGGCTGTGCTGAAGCCTGAGCAGCCACTCGCTTCTTGTGGCTCGGGTCGCAGCGGATCTTCTTGCGCTTGCAGCTGTCGCAAGCCTTGATGATGCGCATGAGGTGGGCATGATCGCGCTGCTCCTTGGTCTTGGAGCCGCGCGACGCCGAGTTGGTAACGTCAACGCCGTCCTTGGTCAGGATCTTCATGCCGGGGAGACTCGAGAAGTCGGCGGCAGTCTGATGGCGCGAGGAGGGGCTGGTGACCTTGGAGTGCCGTCGGCGCTGAGTCGACGAGCGCGACGAGACGGAAGCAGCTGCGCTCCAGTCCCAGCTGGATGTGACGGGTGAGACGTTCAGCGAGGAGTTGGCCGAGTCCAGAGAAGGGCTTGCGGCCGCAGGGGATGGGGACGCAGCCGCGTAGACGGGGTAGAACTTGAAAGTCTGACCCGTCAGCTGGGCGTAGTCGAGGAAGTCGACCGAGACGCTGGCGCGCTTCTCGCTGACAGCGGCCGAGCCGGGGATGTAGGCGTTGATCAAGTCATCGAGCTGCTTGGACCCGAGTGCAGGGAAGAACTGCAGCTGCGCGCCGAGGGCAGGCTGGTAGACGGAGAAACCCTGGGGGATGGTGGACTGAGCTGAGGAGGCCGCCATTACGCTATTGGCACCTGAATATGCGAGAGGATGGCGGTTCCGGGCCAACAAGTCTGTCACGCGAAGAGAGGCTGGAAGTCATGAGAGGTGTAAGTCAGAGCTTACGTCAAGCCTGGGAACGCTCTGAATGGACGTACAGGAGGATTGCAACCCTCACTCAGGTTGTAAGGTGGATTCTTGAGTTTTGATACGGAAGCCAAGACAATCGTCTCCAAGCGGCGGAGGCGGAACACTGCGGCTGAGATGGGGGAGCAGAAGGAGAGGAAGCCGAAGCCTGAGGATGTGACAGACCTCAAGTCGGAGGCGCAGCAAAGAAACACAGGGCGGCTACGGGACGAGTCGATGAGGCCAAGAAACGGAAGAGTGAGAGAAACGAGAGATCCAGAGGAAGCCTCAGGCGCATCCGGGAGGGAGTCATGGACGGTATTTCACTTTGAGGCCCCCAGGGGCCGCGACCTGGCGCAGCAAGTGGAGGAGGCTGACTCCTTCGGCGTGCTCAATCGGGCCTGGCGCCCTCTGCAGGCCCGGGCCCAGCAGGCCAATCAGCTGCGCCGGCCGCGGCAGGGGCCTGCATTTGCACTCCCATCATTGGCCGGTGCGCCCCGCCCGCTGCACCTTGTGCCATGGGCCTTCGGCGTGCAACGCGGTCGCTGATTGGCCAATGGGCGACATGCATGGGTGACTCCATCGCTCCTGCCCACCGCGATGGAGTCGGGCGAGCAGGTGCGAGTGACCTCCAGATTTACCCCAGACTCCAGCAACGGCCAGGTACATGCCCCCGGTTGAGTTTTTTTCCCCTGCATAACGAGATCGGCCGTCCGTCGCTGGTACGGGAGGATACGGAAAAATGCCTCCAAGTCAGCCCAGCTCTGGCATCATGTTCGCGGCGCCGGCACGGCAGGTGTCAGTCAAAAGGGAAGCGGCGTCGGCAAGGGTCCTTGAAGGGTCCTGGGCCCGGATCTGAGAAGAGGCTTGGCAAGGGACATTTGACGAAAGCCCGATTCGAGCCGAGTTTGCTTTTGATGAGCAATCGCTCGTGTATAACGTCTCTCTCGCCGCGTCCCACATGATCCTATAGAGGCGAAGCGCAGTCAGACAGAAGCTTTATATGCGAAAGAGACTAGATATTGGGAATTTGAGTCCTTGTCCCAGATGAAGCATCGACTATAGGGTAACCTATTCCTCTGAGGTAGTCTCCTCCGACTGTCGACGAACGCAACAGGAGCCGCGTTAGAGGCTTACTCCAGCTCAAAGGGTCTCGGGATAAATCATCGTTCACAGTCGATGGTCGTCAGAAATGGCCGAAAATAGCAATTGCGATATGTTACTTCCTCTACATAAGGTATCTACCCAAGAAGCATGTACGTGTCTCATAGCGGCAAGGTATTAGTGTAACGTTGGTAGCGCTTCATAGCAGCAGCGAAAACACAGGAAATCCCTTGGGCCACCCGTGCATCACAAGCCAACACGTCGCGAGGAGGGCAATCACAGCTTCCCCTTCGTCGGACGCCCCATCCCCAGCAAGTCTTCCGCATGCTTACTCCACGCTCCGCCGTTTGCCGCGCTGAAACCCGGCAAGTTGGTCTCTCGCTTCTTTGGCTCGGCGGGCGCCACTCGGATGGTGCGCATCGGTGCTGCCGGTTCCATAGGCACGAGGCTCTGCGGCGCTTGCCCAGCGGCATGCTGTTTGGTGGCCGCCTTTTTGCCCCTTGTGGCTGGGTTGCTAATCGCAGGCTTTGGTGCAGCATCTGGAACGGGGACTGGAGTTGACTGAGTATCTTCGGCGTGAGGAGGGGGGACTGTTGCCATCGTCGTTGTCGCGAAACCTAAATGTGAGCGCAAGTCCGGGGCGACAGACTCCGCGGCTGGTGTCACCGCTGCGCTTTCTGTATGCAAGCATGGAAGGGACACAGGCTTGGATGCATCTGCCGCAAGCAGGTCCACTTGCTCCTCTACAGTGTCTGAAGTAGTCCTCGGAGTCATCATTGGAGCAGCAGCCGACAACGGCCTTGTGGCTATAGCGATTGGGCTCTCAAACGCTGTGTGGTTTCCATCGCAGCCCATCTCGACAGGATGAACAGCTGCCGCTGGCGGACTGCATTCTCTCTCACTTGTGGCAACTTGTTCCTTGGCGGCATGTGAAGCAGCATTAGTGACAGCTCCAGGCGCTGGAGCAGTACGAAGAAAGGTGTGTGTTTGCAGGCCAATGCGGTCCGTTGCCGCTGCAAACAGAGCCGGCACAAGATCGACTCCAGGAGGCGGGATAAATCCAATAATTTCCCTGCTCTTGACGCTCCTCCTCGCCATCTTAGTGAGCCTTGGTCCCGATGGGGCGCTCTTTTCGGCCTTTCGCACCGGGATTGTATCATCGAGTTTCCTCTCTCTAGTGCGTCTCCTCTTGGGCGGCGATGGCGGGCTGTCCGACTCTTCATCAGTTGTGAGATGTATTGGGCTACTTCGCCGCCGAGCTTTGCAGGCCGGGGGGGAGTCGGCGCTTTGAGTGTCCGGCGAGGTATCTCTGCCCCGAGCCCTTGACCCTCTGTCATTCCGTCTGTGATTTGCAGGCAGTGCGTCAATCTCGCTGCTGGAACCGCCAGAGTCGGGATGCGGACGAGATTGAGACTTTGGGCTCCGATTTGTTGTTGCCTCCCTCTCATTGCCAGACTCCGCGACAGGATCAGTATGGTTCGGAAACTCCGACACCGGTATTTCGAACGGCGTCTCCATGCTTTCCGGCACTTCAAGCCCTTTTCTTCCCCTGACTTGCCGCTCCGTAGTGCATTGTCTCGAGGGTGCCTGGGTTGCCACACTGGCTTCGCCAGAGCACGGCGTTGCAGACTGTCTGACCGTCCGTCGCGGTTGCTGCTGCTGCTGTTGTTTCTCAGACACCATGAGCAGTCCTCTCCTTTGCCGCGACCTGATCCGTAGTTCTGTGCGCGGCTCTGTCCTCTCGGGTAGTACAAGCTGGTTTTTGCCTTTGCTTTGCAAATGCAAGACATTTCCTGCATGAACTGGCGATGGCTTCTTGGACACGCTTGACTTCTTGGCTCGCTCCTGGCGGGTCTCTGTCACTTCAGCGCCATTTTCCTCGTCGAGCACTCGCACTTTCGGTGCAGATGGCCTTCGATCTTTGTATGTAGGCTGGGCCCTTTCAGGGGGATCATCTGAGTCGGTTCTGGGAGTCAGACCTGGCGAACAGTCCTGCTGTTCAACACGTTGGCGTTCTTCGTGCGGAGACTGTCGTTGCATCGTTGCGATGGTCTTCCTCGCGCTGACAACCCGATTTGTTGTCTTCGGGAGAGTTTGCGGGACCGCGCCAGCCGTGGTCGTCCGAGTTTCAGACGTTGCGATGACATGTGTCGACTTCGCCATCGTCGCCAGGGTTTGTGGCGGCGCATCCAACACGACAAGATCCTCGGTCCCATCGCCACGATTCTTCTCCTTATTGTCACTTCCGCGCCTGTCGTGCATATGCGTTCTCTCCTGCGGCGCCGGGGCCTTCGCCGTCACCGTCCTCCCAATGGCAGACTGCGACAGCGTCAACGTCGCTCCGAACAAACTCCGCGCGTGCCCTGCTTTGCTCGGCGGCGACGTGTTAACGCGCCTCCTCTTCGTGACCCTCTCTTCCCCAGACTTTGCCAGCCGCTCCTCGAACGGGGATTGGGTCGGGATCGTCGCGCGTCCAATCGGTCCAGGGCTGTGAGGCACAACGGAACTCAGCGCCGGAGTGTTCCGATGCACGGCTATTGGCACCTGGCCATCCTGTCTCTGGACGTTGGGTCGAACGGCAGGCGTTCTCGCCGCCGCCAGGGCCCGCCGCTTTTCAAGTTCCCGCACTCGCTTGTCCAGTATTTCGCTGAGGTCCTGCTCGCGTGACCCTGTGCAGTCGGCAACCTGCACAATCGCCGCGCCGCGGTCGAGCTCCAGCTCCTCCCCCTCGGCCAGGTCTCCCCCGGCCTGCCAATGTGCGTCGCCGATGAAGTTGCCCCGGTCATCGTACACCATCACCCGCTTGTTGAATGTGTGGTACTTGAGCCGGCCATCCTGCCATCGCTTCTGCTTGCGCCGGAGATCGTGCGTAAAGAGGCAGATGAAGTCGAGCACGGTCGCCGTCGACGGCTTGTCGGGGCTGGAGATGCCTGTGCCCGACGAATCGGCAGGCCTCTTCACGGCGTAGGACATCGTTTCCTACCGTCGCATGCCTCTGGAATGCGCCTTAATGGCATAGCTTGGCGATTTCAAGGCGGGAATGATGCCATGGACATGGGGCGTCGCCTGCAAGGTAAACTGACGATCAGTGTGAACAGTGAACCCCCCGCCACGGTGACGCGACGGACGCTAATTAACTAATTAAGGCCTGGGTCAACCGCGACGCCAACTCACGTGCCGTGGCGCTGCTGTTTTACAGCCACCATTCAGGCACCTCGCCTTGTCCACCTCCGCCTGTTGCTCATCGGCATCAGGTGCCAATCCACTGATAATGGCTTCAAACCCGCGCACAGATTTAGAATATTCGCTGAAAGATTCATATCGATTATTTCGGGTATGCTAAGGATGCGAGTGGACTGGACAGCGTTCATTGATGTCATATACTTTGCTCAATCCTATTCATCACTTGCATCGATTACAGACAAGGTAGTAGGACGAACAAGGGACGCCTCGACAGTGTCAACGCTTTGTATTTGCGTGTCAAGTCAGACTTCGAAACTCTCACGAGCAGAATCAAGGCCAATCTTTCTTCAGCTACCAAGGGTATCATACTATCATACTAATCGCAGCCAATCGAGCTCATGGCCCGTCGTGGTCCGCGCCCAAAACTCCATGCCATCGTCCAAGATACTCTGCGCTAGAGCACCGACCTGGTAATGCATGCCGTTGTGAAAATGCTGATTGAAAAGAAACACCAACTCGTCGAGGGCCGTGACACTCTTGGAGATGGGTTGTGTCGATGGGGTTCAACGTGGTCGTAAACAACAACCCACACTGCCGTTGTTGAACTCGGCGAACCCATCACAGGGAATGCGCAGTGAAACCAGCACCGGGAGGAATCAAATTTTCCTTGAAAATTTGGTCCGGGACCCTTTTCCCTTGGTCGAGATATCCATCGCCGCTTGCCTCGAGCTCCATCGGAGTGACGGGACCGGGGCTCCCTAAAGGGTCGAGTCTCGGGGACGCAGGCCGATACGGCGATGATCCGGCCACTGTCTCGTCCTTCAGCGGCACCCCGTTGAGCGAGACGCGCGCCCCAGACTTGCCCAGCTTGGAAGAGCTACCGAGGACCATGGCGGCTTGCGCAATCATGTCGCGCTGATACTGCTTCATCCGGCGCCTCGCCTCGGCCTCGAGGTCTTCGGCGCGAGTCGGTCCTGTCACCTGCTGCGGCAAATGCGAGTCGGACTTGACAGACGAAGGCATGGCGTCGGACACCAAAGGACGCATGCTACCCTGCGCCTTAGCGGACGGGAACTGCTTTTGCTGCTGCTCGTAGTTGGAGGGATAGTATTTGCCCATGGGCAGAGGGCTGTCGTGGAATCCTGGCGCCAAGTAAGACGAGACGGGCATGTTTTGCGCCATGGAGGACCTGACGGCGGGGTGCGAGGTCGGCAAGGCCTGTCTGCGGTCCGCTTGCCACGTAGCAGAGTCACTGTGCAAGTAGCGAGAGAAGCCGGCGTCGGGGTGAAAGGGGTGAGGACGGTGGACGCGGCCCTTGGGATCCTCGTGCATGGGAAAATAACCTCTGGGGCTTTGGTCAGCGAGAGTCGAGGCACCCCCTTGTGTGCGCACGCATTCCACACGTAATTGGGTGGGCCTTACCCAGCGAGGTCACCCCGCGCGGAGAGGGGCTCCGGGGGCGTGTAGAGAGACGTCGTGTTGAGCTTCTTGCTTCTCTTGGGAAGCTCAATGGCGATGGGATGACTGTGGCTAGACCGAGGAGAGGCAAACGGAAACCCGTCTGGGCTGTCTGTAAAGGAAAGCAAGTTAGCAAGGTATCATTACATTGATAACATCGAAGACGGGATGTCGGGACGGACACCGCCAAGTGAGCGGAGCGCAACGGAAATGACAACCTAAGACGCGCTTGGTTGGTTCCCGGGGTGGTCGTTGCGAGGTGCAGTGGGACAGCCCCCCATGTAGGTAAGGTACTCAGTATTGGTGCCCGTTCATGCCGCCATCGGTACCTCCAGTTTGCCATCATTGCTGCGCCCCGCCAAGCCGAGAACTCGTCATCGGGGCATGCAAATGAAGGGAGCAGTGATGACCAGAAAAGGTGTGTGGGGTTGCCGCACTTCCGTCGAGACGAGCTAGCCGCCCACCATATACCGAGCAATAGTCCTCGGACTTGGCGGGCCGGCTGCCCATCTGCTCAGAGTGGAATGTCGGGGTCCAATGCAAAAGTCCGAGGAGTTTGAAATCATACAAAGGCTAAGAGAGCGAAACATTTGACTGTGTTGACTTACTCTTGGCTGACGTTCCCTCTTCTGCTGCGGTGGGCGTACCCGGGGCCGAGTAGGTCGGGCGGTCGACGGCATCTTCGGAAGGGTTGGACGTCAGGGATATCTCCGACGAGTTGGAGAGGGTGCGGCCGGGCATACCGGGGCGTCGCCGGGGGGAGAGGTAAGCCGCCGGCGGTTTCAAGGAGCGGGCAAAGCTGGCCATGGCAGTGCCGTTGGTTGTTGGTGGTTGTGGTGGCGGTGTATGCCGGTGGGTTCGTCTGCGTTGGTGGGGACCGTGGCCCGTTGCTGAGAGAGGCGGAATATGGGCTGCGGGATGGTGTTGGTACTCCGTCAGAGGCTGTGTCTTCAACTCACGCCACGTTGGGTCACAAAGAGCGTGGGCGTAACATGGGGTGCCCTCTCGAGATGCGCCCGTGGAACTCGAAAGCGGCGAGACGGTGGAAGACGTGTTGGATCGGAATGCTCAGCGGGTATGTCAGCTGGCGGGCGGCTGCATCGGCTCCGAGACTGAGGCGGGTGATGTTCACCAAGAAGTGAAACGGGGACGCGGTTTTCAGAAGAACGTGATGTGGCTTTGTTGCAAGAAGAAAGGAACCAGGCTGTCGCCGCCCTGGGAGAGGAAGAGGGCTCGTCGTCGAGATAAGAAACCTTAAGATGGCGATATGCAAGGGCTCAGTGGCGGCCGTAGCAGAGGACGGTGCGAGGAGGCCGTGGCCCGAAGGTACCTTGCTTCGTACGACGTGCTCGGTACAGTACTTGGTACAGTAAGGTACCTTACCCTAGGGCAGGCGTCCCCACTGATACGCGCCTGGCTGCGGCAGCAGACACACACCCCTGGATGGATCCCCGGGCTGCCACCGCCAGCCCGCGACCCTGCTGAAGCGCCCCTTTCTGAGCCGCACGCTGAGCGCACTGGGTGTCCTGACCCCTGTGCACCAACAGTCCACCCCGCCCTGTTAGTGGGCGAGGTGGACCCCGGTTACTTCGGCGACTCGGCAGCAGAGTGGGCACGATGCCATCATGAGACTTTTGGCCCTTTGCCTTAAAATTCGGTAAGTATTTGAGCCATGCCGTCATCACGAAACTTCTCGGTATCCATCAAGCCACGCCCCTGAATTTTCGTGCTCTACCCTGCCGACTCTTCGCGGAAGGCAAGCGTTCAAGGGCACTGTATTCGCAGCGGTCCATTACAGCTCGTCCCTGCCAAGCTGCGGTCAGCAAGGCCAAGACGGCGAGCATAACGCCAGAGACTGTCCATTGGCAGAATACGAGGCGACTCATTTCTCCTGCCCGACGCTTTTTAGCCTGCGGCGTGCTGGTCTGCTCCTCGTAAACCCAAGATGCCAATCACGACGGTCGGGGCGTCCATCCGAGCTCGCTATAGGTTCGCCTAATTATGGGTTGGCGGCTGCACCATGCAACGCAGCGAGATGAAGAACAGCACGACGCTGACGCGCCACAATTCGCATGGACGTCTCGCCACTGCACATCAGTTCGGACGTGCACCTCACCACACTAGAACCGGCACACCACGAGTAGTTGTTCGTGAAGCGCACATCGTTTGCGTACCCCATCCCGTACTGGCTCCAGCCATCGCGGATGAATCCACTTCAAGCACCCGAGCACTAACAGACCGGTTCCCGCTTTGCTATAAAAAAAATTGTAGAAAGAATTGGGAACAAAGACTGCGTTGGCTGTTTCGGCGATCACGCATCCTGGTCCTGCTGTGGGTGTCCGCGGAGTCTTGGCACGCCTGCTGCCCTCCCGAGCCGAGACGTAGGGGGTCCTAGATGACCCTCATCACAAGTCGGCACAACTGCTTGCTGCGTGTGCTGCAGTGATGCAGTCTCACCCGCGCGCTATCCTGCGCGCAAACAATGCCCTATGACGAAGGGGCGTGTGGTTGCGGACCCGAACGGCGCATTTATTTGGCATCTTCGGCGACGCGCCGCCAGACAGACGGCGTCGACTTATTAGCCTTGATTACGCGAGTCGTCGAGATGTTCAGGGATCAAGGGGTCTGTAACACATGCTGCCGGTCAGACTCACTTGTCGTCGTAACCTGTCCGAAAGCCGTGCTTCGTGGTCTCATATTGAGTCCTGGGCCAACACGACGAATATCAAGCAGATGGAACAAAGCCTCCAAACCACTCATCGGACCTCGATGGCTGACTTAGTGAATGCGTTCGCCCGACGTGAAGCGCATCGCTAGACCAGCGGCGCAGCATTGTTAAATGCGCGTTTTTCACGCCCTTTACGTCATTGCTGCCCTTCAGAAGCGCTGCAGCCGCGTCGCGGCCGTTGAGACGGCTGTAGTTTTCTCTCGTTGAAGATCTACTACCCCTTTCACCCACCTGCGTGAGCTGGCGCCCGGCCGACAAGTCACAAAGAAGCATGCCCTTTACTGACTGAAGATCGAACGATGGCGGGGAGGGGAACGGTATCAACGGATCAAGTCCGAGAAGTCTTGTCCTGGCACATTTGCCAAGCCTGCCGGCCCAAGTTTCGAAGTGATGAGTATTACGTTTCCAATGTACAGCATCTCGTGCGTAACAGCATACCATTCCTCCTCTTTCTGCTACCATCAACGGCCCAACTTGACCCCCGTCCGTCTCGAAAAGTACAGATCAAACCGCATCGACTGTGGGTATCTCATAACTCCCATCGTCGTCTCTTGCCTGGTCAAAAACGCCGGAATAAACACGCTTGCATTGCTCGCTGCCGTCTTGCCCTCAGCCTCGGTTGATCACACGTGTGCGCGTCCGGTGAACTGCGAGCGCGTGTCACGATGCTTCCACCAGTAGCCAAGTAGGCCCAGCGCCGAGACGAGCCAGAGCAGGGCATTGACCAGGTCAACCCAGACCGCGTTCTTCATGCGCTGGATTCCGCTGTCGCCCTCGGCGTTCTCATGGATGTACAGCTGTACGCGACCAACGTCAGTATACAGTGCCGTGCAGCCTCTGGTCTTGAAGCTCACGTACCGCGCCGAAAACACCAAAGACTGCAATCCAAAGGATGAAGAGAACGAAGCTCCAGGCCGCGGCGATGATGCCCGCCTTGCGCAGGACGAAAGGGATGAAGTAGATGACACACGTCACGGCCGACATGGCACCAACGACGACGGCGAAGACCTGCGGCGAAGGTTAGTCGTCAGGGACGCCTCTTGCAAGTCGGCGACAATAGCACTCACCCATTTCGAGTCGGCATACTTGTCTAGGCGGTTCGCGGCGTTGAGATCCTTGCCGTACAGGCCGCACACTGTCAGTGCGAGCGCGAAGCACACAAAGTGCAGGGCGCTGAAAACAAAGTAGCCACTCGTCGTGCTGAAGAGCCCCATGCTGACTCTGGGTCGATCTTGCTGTGATTCGTAAGCGGGAACCAGTTACGCGCGCACGGCTAGCACCAGAAGGCGAGTGCGACAGAGCTGACGGCGAGTTGTTGGTATTTCGTGCAAAGGTGAGGAGAAGACAGAGTGCCGGCGTCGCTCAGACCTGCGCGGCGCGGGCGTCAACGATGGCTGGATCTTACGTCCGAAGGCCAATTTCATTCTGAGCTTGTTTAGTGCTCGTGACGTCAGAAGCGTTTTTGCCGCCGAGCAGCCAAACAGGGACGCGATTGCCGCGATTTCCTGAACGAAGCTACTCGTAGTCACATGATTGCAACACGTCGTGACGATTGGCCATGGCACGGAGCCCCGTAACGCGGAACTCTCATAGACTTCATCCAAGCGATGATCAAAGCCATGCATCTCAGGCCTGCCTGCACAGGCTCCGAAGACGATATACAAGTAGACAAGTCGGACCGCCCGAGCCCAAAGTCCAGTCCACCAGGAGATGACAGACCGCTGGCGTTGCATCGGCCGCCGGCAGCGCTGCCAAATACGGCAGTGCATTACAGTACCACTCATGCTCCGTGACCGAGAGTTGGGTCCACGTTCTGGGGTCCTATCGCCCCGTCCATCGATCGGATCCATCCCTGCCTAGAGCTAGAGGGTCCAGACTCCAGCCTCGTTTGTCCAGTTCGTCGCCCTACCAGAATGGCTCAGCCACCGTTCCATTCAATTGGAAATGCCCCTCCTTCGAGCCCTTGGCTCCCCCTCGTCGTGCTAACGCTTCAGAAGCAGGGCAAACGGTCCTCCAAGCCTAGGACGCTTTCGCCCGTGCGCCCAAGGCTGCCGTCGCCCGCCATACCGGCAGGCTTACCGACTGAGGCCGCATCGAATCTTGGCGAATCAGCATCCGGCACGGTGACCGACTTCCTCCAAGTCTACGACTAGCGCCAGTGTGCCTGCGACAACCTCGTACGCAGCCAACAACGCCCCGTGACTTTGGCGAGGCCCGACTCATTATCGCACCGCCCGCACCCGTGACCGTGCCAGTGATAGTCGGCGAGAGGGCTAGGCAAAAGTCGTGCCCCTTGCCCTGGTACACTGGGTCTCAGATGCCCATGTCTGGGCCTAGTTTCGGCTTGGCGCCTTCGCCCGGGGTTGACGCCCATGTACGGCGGGCTATGACTGCTCTTCCGTTGTCTCCAACCAACAACGTCCGCCTTCCACTGCCCGGCTCTCTTCCGGAGATGCCTACATTTGGGGGCCGTTGAGTCAGGGCATGCTGTCCAGGGACGGGGCGCGCCTTGCTACCGACGGTTGACTCCATCGCAGGGGACCAACTGCTGTCCTAGATGGCGGGCGTCACGGAGTCAGTCAGGTTCTGCCTGCTCCCGGGCTCATTGCTAGGCATTTGGCGTGATGCACCGCACTGCCCCATCTCGAAGTGACATTGACTGTGAGAACACGAGAGTCTAGGCGTCCCCGTCCTAAAGCTCTTGAGGAACCTGTCAAGGCGGACACCGACGCGGGCCTTATAAGCCATCGTCTTGCTCCGTGACTCCTCGTCTTGCTTCATCCTCTTCACATTCAAGTCAAAGTCATAGACGACAACCACTTACGCTTGCAACGCATTCACAGCCCATTCTTACCTGAAAGGAGGCATCCATCCCACCTGACTACTTCATCATCATCATGTGCGGCACCACGACGAAAAACGCCACTGAGGTCGACTACTCCAGGCCCAGCTACTGGCAATGCGTACTTGAGTCCCTTTCCTCATGACACCGTCTTCCATGTGCTGACTCTCTGGACAGTGCCGCTGCGATGGTGGTTGGTTCTCAGTCGCCCTGGACGCGAGCTGCCCGAGTTGCCAGAACTACCGCTGCGGAAACTGCAGCTACTCGTTGAGCGGGTAGCGCCATCGTCACGGAGGCTACCGCGATGCTGGCAGCTTGACAGACGTCTACAAACAACACGAAATGGCTGGTTTGCCACGCGGCACACAACCATTCGCAACTCTACGGCGCAACGGAAGACGAGACTGTACGATCACGATATACGAACAATCATTGATGGCTCTGCAAGGCGGATCTGGGATCATACAATAGATTAGACACGACAGCAATGTTTGACGAATGGATGAATAGACACAATGCTCATTTCGCGCTCTCGACTCCGTCTGTGATGTCTCGCTTGGTTGGCTTGGGATGTGCAGCCTGTTGCCGCGTTTACGATGATGACTCCTGGAGACCCCATCACGCTCAGCATGAAATGTAAAAAAGGCATACCACAAGGCTGCCAATCGCAAAAAAACCCTGGAAAAAGAAGCAAAGAGAAGGCAATTGAGGGCAGACGGTGGTGTCGTGACTCCCGCCTGCGGGGTGGGTCGCGGCTGTTGCCTTGAGCGCTCTCGGCAGGGGACGCATCTGACGCCGCAGGCAGCCAGATCCCGTGGTCCAGGGTCCCCTCCACCGGGCCGTCCTAGGCAGGGCGGGGGTTTGCGCGTTGCTGCACGTCGGAACTTGCTTCAGCCCTACGGTCGGTATCGAGTCTGGTGCGGTGGCTCTTTAGGAAGGGGACAAGGTTTCCGGGGGTTGGTGCTGTGTGACGCTGTCAGTGCTGTGGTTGTTGGGAAGTGGTGTCCAGAGTGCAATCGTGGACCGATGTGAAAGACGATGGGTTTGAGTCAAGAGAAACGGATAAGACAAGCTTGGGAACTGAAGATTGTAGAGGTGATTGCGCTGCGTCAATTTTCTACCGTCGTGGCAGCAATTGAAAGAGGAAACAGGGCGTCGGCACCCGTCCGCCGCAAGGTCATTGTTCTCCGCGGCCCCTCCCGTCAGACCTCCGGGTCCGCTTCCGCCCCCGGTCCGTACCTCGGCTTGCTCCACCTTCGCAAGAAAGGGCACCTAACCACCTCTCTCTCTCTCACCTCACGCCACCACGACGATACCACATCCTCACCTCCGCCCTCGCCCGCGGCACCTCGAAGGGCCATAGTCCCCGTCATGGACCTCTCAGCCCACGCCGCCTCGCTCCCCAACCTCCGCGACCTGACGGCGCTCACCCCGCACCTGACGCCGCGCCTCGTCTACCGCTCGGCCGCGCCCGCGCCCGCTTCGCCCGACGCCCTGCTCGCGCTGCGCATCGCCGTCGTCTTCGACCTGCGCTCCGAGACGGAGCTCGCCCGCGCCCTCGTCGTCGTCCCGCCCCCCGCCGGCGTCGTCCGGCTGCACGTGCCCGTCTTCGCCCGCGACGACTACACCCCCGAGGCCATTGCCCTGCGCTACGCCGCCTACGCCTCCACCGACACCGTCGCCGGCTTCGTGCAGGCGTACCGCGCCATCCTGCGCGCCGGCGGGCCCGCCTTCGCGCCGGTGCTGCGGCACGTCGCGCGGCCCGGGACGACGCCGTGCCTGGTGCACTGCACCGCCGGCAAGGACCGCACGGGCGTGCTGTGCGCCCTCGTGCTCTCCCTGTGCGGCGTCGACGACGAGACGATTGCTCGTGAGTATGCGCTCACCGAGGAGGGCCTGCGGAGCGAGCGAGCGCATATCGTAGCCCGGCTGAAGGAGGCGCCGGCGCTGGGTGGAGATACCGCGGCGGCAGAGCGGATGCTGAGTTCCAAGTATGCTAGCCCTTTCGTCGTGCAGTTGGCCGAGATGGAGAGGCGTGCTAACGGCATTTAGACCAGAGAGCATGCTGGCGACGCTCAAAGTGCTGCGGGAAGAGTATGGCTCAGTCGAGGGCTATGTCGAGAACGTGTGTGGTCTGTCGAACGAGGAGATTGCGGGGATTCGACACAACCTCGGGGCTGATACCCAAGCGTCAACTTCGAAGGTGCTTTGATTCATAGACGTAATAGATTGTCTAATACAGCATTGTACATGGCTCTGGTAGTATTGTACAACAGGCTCGAGCCCGCTCATCCGAATCTTACAACGACACCGCTCCCAAAACAGCTCAGGGGACAGACGTCGGAATCTTGACGACGCCACGCTTACGGTCGTCAAACGGCGCGCCATACCTCCACCCTGTGGCACGCCGCGACTTTCCGTCTCGGCCCGCGTCGTCGACGTTGACTTCTTTGAAGCGGAACTCGTATCGGTCCGTCTTCACCCTCGTCGTCATCTGCTCCTCCCTTTGCTGCTGCTTGATGATTCTCCGCGCCACAGCATCTTCTTCCTTTTGCGTGGCGTCTCTGAACTCCTCCATGCTCTCGTCACGACTCTTGCCGTTCAGAACGTCCCGCTCCATGGCGATGAGCTTGGGCTGCGGTGACCGCGCGTCTGCCGAGAGCATGCTGTCGTGGAACGCCTTGGCGGCGTCCTCCCGCGTAAAATGCCGCGATTCGGACACGGGCACGAAGAGTTGTTGCATCGTCAGCTTGTGCACGTGCACCTCGTTGACAGGCTCGTGGGGCACGTTCTGCTCGCCCTCGCGGAACGACGTTTTGGGCAGCATGCTCATGACGGCCTTGGCGTAGGGAGTGGCCAGTTTCTTGCCCTGCAATGCAGTCGTTAGCGCGACTCTGCAAAAGAGTGTTCCACGAGTTTGGTAGTGTGAAAGTAGTAAATCAGTAACAAAATGTTGTAACCATGGGTTATGTCTTCAAGACTAATCGAAAAAATAATGGAGTCTCATCATAGCAAATTGGTAGCAGGTCTCAGGGAGATGGGATGTTACTCACGTCTCTTTGCCATTGCTTCTCCACCTCCTTTAGCCGCACAACCGCAGCCACTCTCCGCACATCGACATGCATCTCGGCCGAAACAGCCTTGAGTGACTCGCCGCGCTGCGTCACATTGTGCCAAATGAGCTCCCGCGTCTGCTCATCCAGAACAGGCTGGCTGCGGAACAACGGGTTCTGCGGGAACGGCTGGTCCTGGAACGGCCCAAGGTACCGCGGGCCGCGGCCGCCCTCGGAAAGCTCCCGACCCTCGCGCGACTTGATCCATTGGTACATCTGCTGTCGCGCGCGGCTCATCTTCTCGCGGCATGGCGTCGTACTGAAGCAACGCGTCGCAGGCCCCATCCAGCAATGAGCTGGCAGGGCAAGGTCGGTCGCCAGCGACACCGACGCGCGTATTCTAGGGACCATCTTCGTAGGCGATCAGCCAAGCTTGATATGTCCCGGTTCAGGTGCCCTGCGTCCTGCGTTATGCGTCCTGCGCCAATGGCTCGGACGGGGAGACGATGTGTCGTGGTTTCGGTTATGCAGCTTGAAGGATTGAGCAGAGCAAACGAGGAGCTTTTGGATTTTTCGAGTGGTCGGGCTATTTGTTTTTGCGGGCCGATGTCCCGAGTGCCCCTTTGGGCCTGTGGTCGGGGGGGTTGTAGGGTAGCTGCTGTGTCCCCGTCGGAGTTAATGACACAACCGAAGCATTTATAGGAATATTGTAAACGTGAGTCCAAGAAAAGAAACAAAAGAAACAAGTGTGCTTCTCGGGCACTGATGATTGCCCAGGCAAGCCAGGCTTGTGTTGCTTCTGTATTCGTGGGCCCGACACAGATCTGTCAGACACCTTGATTGCAGTGTACCGTCATTCTAGCTCCTCGTATACTGGACTTCATACAAGACACATCAGTCACAATGGCCAGAATAAATGGGTTGGATGTTCAGTATATTCATTACAATGCAGAGTATCAAGGTCAAGCTCCGGATTCCTGCGTTATTGACATAATCCCGGGCTCTCAACTCTGTCTTTCCCCTGTCCAGACTTGGAAACCGGCGTCACGAACCATGCACACTGCGCGACATTGTTCGGGTGGACATGGAAAGTGAGTGGGCTTCGTCGACTCGTGTGCCATGTTGTGGTTGCCATCAAGCTGCCGACAGTAGAGAACGGTTCTTCTTAGCCTTGGCCTTGGCCTTGGCTTTCTCCGCCTTCTTACTTGCCTCCGACTGCTCCTCGATCTGCTGCGCAAAGTCCTTCCACTTGCGCCAGCCGTCAAAGTCAATGAGGGCCTGCATGCAGCCCCATTCCATCACCTTGCGCTCGAGCCATACAAAATTGACGGGCTGCAGTACGATTAGCGAGGTCACGGACGCATATGCAGTGGGTGACCTACCTTTGTCAGGAAGTCGTTGCAGCCGGCGGCTAGGGCCTCGTGCCTATCGCTCTGCAGAGAGCTGGCCGTCAACGCGACGATGATGACCGGGCTCTTGAATAGGGACTGATTCTCTAGGCGGTCCTGCTCCTTGAGTTCATTGCTGGCACCCGTGTCCTCGGGCATGCTGCTCGGCGATGACGAAAAGACACCAATCGAGTTGACCCTCTCCAGCCTCCTAATCTCCTTTGTGGCGTCCAGACCATTCATGATGGGTAGCTGAATGTCCATGACGACTAGATGGAAGCCGCCAGTCCTCCACTTCTTGACCGCATCCCGGCCGTTCATGGCCGTCTGCCACCTTACCTTGAGGCGCTTGACAAAGGCTTCGAGCAGCTTCAAGTTGATAGGGTTGTCTTCCACGATCAGTACGCTGATGGAGGGGACCGTGTTGTTGAGCATGTTGGCAGTGAGGGTCGTGAGTTCGCTGACTTTTTTGGTCTTTTTCGGTCTGATACTTGATGATCGCGGAGACGCTATTCGTGGCGGAGGAGTCGCGATCCTCGCCGGCGATGGTTCAGGTGCAGGTCCAGGCGACTTGGGCTTGATCATCTTGGCCGCTGGAAGGCCGGCTTGGTGCTCTGAAGAGCTGGAATGAGTTCGAGAATGGACCGTCCGCGCGGGGAGTTGCTGCGTACCATGGCTGGCATTGGTAGCTGCTGACCCCGGCGGGTGCCCGCCTATTATCGTCGGGGACGACGTGTGGCCTCTGACGAGCCTCGGCCTGTCCGATCGTTCTCTGTGCGCGCGCGGTCTGGTGCTGCCGGGCGAAGGTACGGGCGGGATGTGGCCGGTGCCAAGGACGGCAATCGAATGCGAGACTGTGCCATTAGTCGGTGCCGGGACAGACTGCGGAAGGTGGGGTGACGGTACGGCCACGATGGGAGGGAAGTATCCCTCGCCAGCCTCGGATGGCCGAGCATCGTCTGTCAGGTACAAAGCGGCGGTGGCGCCCGGCGGAAGCGGCGCTCGTGGAGACGCCTTGGGGGTGCGCCGTGGGATGTCGATGATTAGTGCTTCGTCGACTGTCTGGCCGCCCGGAAAGTATCGATCTAGCGTCCTCGCCATGGTTTCCTCGGGACCCAAGGCTCGCTCCTTGTCCTGGTCCCGGGGGCAGACACGGATATTGAGATCGGGGGAGTCGAAAGTGCGGCCCAGAGAGTTGGCGTACTTGCGCAGGATCATGTCACGGACGTCGTCGACGAGGTCTTCCTCGTTGATGGTGATGGTGGTGGCCGAGGCGTGGGGCCGCCTCACCCAGATCTTGCGAGTCACCATATCGACGTCAATGGGGGGCCTTGAATCCGCGTCTGCGCCGTCGTTTGCCGGATTATGGAGGAGCGTCCTGATGAGGCTCGTCTGCCGGCTCGCAAAGAGGCTCTGGCGGCGCGGAAGCTCGGGAGGTTCCAGGGCACCAGGCACCGGCGTCCTTGCTGATGACGGAGGGACGAAGGCGGGCGTTGACGGCGCGATAGGTGTCGGTGCAGCAACGGCAGAGAAAGACGCTACGCTCAGTCGGTCGTGGTCGTTGCCATGGCCGGGCTGTAACGGATCGTGGCCCAAATCGTCGCTGGCATCGATGGGCGCGCGGGAGCTGGGAGTCGTTACCACAGGAATAGAGAACTCGTGAATGCTGCGCAGGAGGGAGCTGCCTGCGAAGGAAAGCTTTGCCGGAGCCGCGGGAGTCGACGCCAGTTGCGGTGGGTGGAGAGCCGCGGAAATGGTCGATGGTGGCAGCGGTGCGGGTGAAGACGAAGATGATGGTGAAGCTCGGCGCTCGACGAGGTGAGGTTCCGTTTGCAGATCGCTTCCTGTTTGCGAGTCCTTAGTCAGGTCCAGGTCCAGGTGGTGGCCCGGAGCGCGCTGCAGGGGGACCTGAGCAGGCGCTGAAGAAAGCGCTGAGGAAGGCGCTGGAGTGGCTGCAGCGGCCACGGAGCCGTTGCTGCTGTCGAGGCCGCGGCCACGGTCGCTAGCAGCTGATGGCGCGACAGACGCGAGACAGGCGCCTTCGTCGACGACGTCGTATGTGCTGGTCCGACTCATCCGACTCATCCGGCGGCTCATCGTGCCTGGATGCTGCAGCAGGCTCGAGAATGACGGCTCGTGATGCCCCAGCGACGACGTCTCGGCGGCGCCGCTGGTCGACGAGGCCAGCGAGGGTGCTGTCGAGCGCCGCCGTCGCGTCAGCCGCGCCCGGATGCGCGACGCGATCTCAGACGCCATGGAGCAGGCTCAGGCGGTTGGCTGCAGTAGACTTTCCGAGTGGAGGTTGTTCACGTCCTGAGCGGCAGCGGGCCAGCAAGATGCCCAGAAGAGGGCTGCATTGCAGCCTTATGGAGGAGGGAGCGTGCAAGCATACGGCGGAGAAACTTGTGGACTGAGGGAGTGTGATCCATTGCTCAGCATAGGGGGGAAAGAACCCGGGGCTGATATAATTAGCATCCCTCTTTCGATGTGGACCTGCAAGGCCTCCTCGTTCGTCTCGTCTTATTGTGCCTTTGAATCTAGGTATTCTTCCGCCTGTCGCTCTCGCTCTCGCTACCGCTGCCAACTTGGGTCGCCTTGACGAGCCCGAAAGCTTGCTGTTCTTGTACCTTCTTACGCTGCGAGTGCGTGCCTGCTCTGTTGGCCACGTCTGTTGTCGGATGCATTGCTCCGCGCGTTGGCCTCAGCTTGGGAAAAAAAAGCAGGGGGTGGAGGTTGAAAACAAGACTTGCCGTAATACTCCGTAGGGTGAGGTGAGATTCTCTGCCTTGATGCTGCATCTCGATCGTGCTGCCCCTGCAACAGCGCTCCCGACCCGACAAGTGCAGCAATGAATTGCCTAACAGCCTCTTGATTGGCTCTTCTGTGCGGTTGCTTCAATCAGAACCAGACTGTGGCTTGACCGGAAGGTCTTCATACGCCCGGCTCGATATATTATATGGCTCGGACACGGTGACGGACATTGCCTCTTTGCTTTTCGCGATGAAGCTAGGTACGCCGTGTATCGAAATCGCTGCTGTGGAATACCTGGCCCAATCCATCCAATCCATGTCTGCAGCAGGTTTGCTTGCCCACTGTGATTGGCCCCGCCACTGAATTGCCCCCCCATGATTCTTGACCATCCGTACCACCAAGTAAACCAACGTGCTATTTCAACCAGCGACATCTACAAACAACATCTCATATCGCCTCGTGGGTAGTGGGCCATCCCAATCCACGACTGAAATGGATGTTGATGCTAGATCTGACGATGGCCTCGAGAAACAGGTCCCTCGGCAGCCCAAGTCGCCCAGCAAGGCGGCACAAATCCAGTCCCAGAACCGTCGGCGCGAGTGGCTTGAACGGAACCCGTCCTACTTTGAGGGGTTGGAGCACGAGCTCGCGGGTGAGTCCCCCCCCCTGGCGCAACATGTGCGCGTGAGGTCAACTCATCGCTGCAGGCTTCGGGTTGAGATCGGAGTGAGGAATATGCTCGTTGACATGTCACCCCTAGATCCCATTCTATACGAGCGCCTTGTGAAGCGATTCCAGACCACCACGGAGCGCCAAGATGAGACCAAGATGAAGGGTTTCGGTCGCATTCTAGAGGCAGACCTCGCTCGCGGAGAACAGCGTCTGTCCAATGTCGATCCCAACCACGGTTCTGATCCCGACTCCACCGTCAAGGACAATCTGGACGCCAGCCTCGCCTCCAACGGCACCAACGGCGGACACGCAACGGCGGCACCACTGGTGCGAGGCGTCGATGATCCCTGGGACAGCGCCGCTTCAAGCAAGGAGCACGGCAATGAGCTGTGGCACGACTTCCTCAAGGAGCGCTTCGTCCGTGGCGGTGACGAAGACTTTGACTACGATGAAGTGGATGACAACGAGGAGCTGGACGTCTTGGCCAGGCGGGAGGCCGAGGAGAAGTGGTATGAGGACGAGGAGCCGAGCTGGGCGGCTGAGAGTGATGCCAACGTGCGCATGAGGCAAGGAGAGACGGGTATCCAGGACTTTTGATGTGCTTCCGGCGCTGTCTATGGATACGGCCCCTCATTCATGGCGAATACTGGCACCAACTCAACCGGCCTGGCCCATCAGAGTGTGAGATCCAGCTCTGGGCTAGCCCTAACCCCGGGCGAGCAGGATGATCATCGGAAGACGAGATGAGTACCTGCCCTTCAGCAGCGGCAGTCAGCTTGTAGGTTTTCGACACCTTTGGGGGTAGTACTAGCGTATACCTAGGCTTTCGAAAAGCTTTGGTACTCTACTCTCGCTGACACTCACCACCAGGCAGACGGCCGACAATTTGGCACCCATCTTCGCCTTAGCAGCTGCGCAGACGTCCACCCCTTGCACGATCATGAGCGAGAAGGATGTTTCAACCATCAAGTCATTTTTCGCTCGACCGACTGCATCAGGGCGCGGCCACGCGATACCTCAGCGACTCACTGGAACTGATGCCCCCCCCCCCCCCCCCCCCCCCCCCCCCC
>JALHBZ010000084.1:176994-187776 GCA_024340015.1 Tolypocladium ovalisporum
TTTATTTGCTTTCATGGAGTGCATGTTGGCGATGGGATGTGGACCGACTGCGATCTGTCAAGGCGAACGAGGAGGAGACGAGCCGCAAGACGGTGACTGCGGATCGATATACGGCGCATTTCAAGCGCTGGAGCTTGTCGATGAAGATTGCATCTGCGAGGGTTTTGCGAACTCATTTGTCGTTTAAATCATTCTGTATGTCGGTTACGTCTACCCCATCTATCAAACTCCTGCGTCGTACGACAGGTACCCTTTAGACAAAGAAGAGGCATCAAATGTACAAGCACACAGCGCCATCGCATCCATCAGTCCACAACCCCCAGGCGCAGCTTGTTCAGCGCATCCTCGTACTTGCCGGGGCTGTGGTCCGTCAACATGCCCGTGCCGAAGCGCACCTCGCCGAAGCGCGCCTCCACGTCGCGCACGTACTTGAGCACCACCCGCTGCGCCGGCCGTCCCACCGGACCATCGTCGTGGGCGACGAATGCGTCGCGCCGCAGCACGCGCGTGCTCTCGATGGAGAAGACCTCGCCGGGGGGCACCAGGCGCGCGTTGGTCATGCTCTGACGCAGAGCGCCCAGCGCGGGCAGCACCCACTGCTCGTCGGCCTCGCGCGACGGCGGCGCGGCCGTGGCGCGCTTCTGCTGGGGATGCCACTTGTCCGCGAGGCCAGCCTGCAGGACGTGCCACATGCGCGCGCGGATCTCGGCGCGGGTGCGGCTGCCGTCGTCGATCTTGAAGGCGAGCGCGAGGGCCTGCAGGTCGTGCAGCAGGCCGAGCGAGAGGTGGGGGACGAGGTCGTTGCCGTGGACGACGCTGGTGATGAGACCACGGGTGATGTTGCGCAGTTGGGGGGACATGACGCCGGGCGGCCCGTAGGCGTAGACGTGGGTGCGGCGGCCGGACGGGAGCCGGATGTCACGGTTGCGAGAGTCGGTGGCGGTGGCGGCGGCGGCAAAGGCCGGTCTCAGCAACCGGACGTGAGGTTCGGCAGAGATGACGAAGCCGGGTCCGTCGGGATTCGGCTGCGCGAGCATCACGCCCAGCAGGGACGTGACGGCGCCGCCCAGCGAATGCCCGCAAAGCACGAGCCCGTAGTCGGGGAACTCGACCAGCGCCTCCTTGATCGTGACCAGCACGCGCCCGTCGTCGCCGTACAGCAGCCGCCGCGCCGAGGCGTGGATGCCCTTGTGCACCTTGTATCGCCGCCCGCGCCAGATCATGTCGTCGTAGTCGCAGGCCATGTCCGCCATGACGTCCTCGAAGCCCAGCGTGCCGCGGCAGGCCAGGACCACGGCCTTGGCCTCGTGGTCGAGCGAGATGTAGTGCACTAGGGGGACGCCCGTGCCCGTTGCGCCGGACGCGTCGGCGCCGCCCTGGGGGTCGACGAAAGATGCCAGCAGGATGTTGCTCGCTTCGGACTCGGTGTGGTGCACAAAGTGGCGCACGTCGTGGTGCGTGCCGTCCCAGACGCCGAGCGTCGGCGGCTCCGTCGAGATGCCCATGAACTTGAGGAAGTGCGAGCCGTAACACGCCGAGGAGAAGCGCATGTACCGGGCTATGTTGGGCAGCAGATGGCCGGTGGGGAACATGCCGTCGACGAAACCCTCGCGGCGCAAGGTGCTGAGGGCGTCGGCGGCATTGTAGGAGCTCTTCTGGTAGTAGGATGACAGGACGAGGGACGACTGGGAGTCGTTTGTGGCGAGGCTGTAGAGGCTGGGGGCATACGACGTCGACTGGCGGTGTCCTTTGCGCGGCGAAGGCGGCACAGATGTCACCGAATAGACGCCACTCCGCGGTCTCAATGTCGACTCTTGCGCCGCATAGTCGGTCCTGACAATAGACGGCGAGGCAGGCCGCATCTCTCCATTTGAGTGTATTGAGTAGGTGTCTGTCTGGGACACTGTGGAGTCGCGGCGACGCTCGTGGACAGACACATAACTAGCGCGCGAGCTGCTCCGCCGTATCGGTTCAGGAGTCTGAAGGGCTCGCCGGGCGGGTAGGCTTTGTTGCGTTGGCTGGTTGTAGCTGCGCGCAATCGCGGGCTTCGATTTGCCGTTGGTCGGGTCCGACGGGTTGCTGCCGCCGCTAGGTGTCTGCCACTGCGGCTTGGGCTTGCCGAAGGCAGGGCTTGATTCCGTCGACGGTGACTCCTTGTTCCACATGTTCGATAGGGACTGACTCCCATCCTTGAGGGCCTGCTTCAGACCGCTTCTTCTTTCGGCAGATTTCGATGGCAAAGCCGACTCTGCTTTCCTCTTCTTGGTCAGGGACTGCTTACTCGTATCCGATGCTGATCGCACGTTTTCGCGCGAACTTGTCCCGGCCAGTGGCAAACGCTGCTTCTTTTGATTCGCCGTGGGCTCCGCCGGCATCGTGTCACTCGACCGTGGAGATGTACG
The DNA here is from genome assembly GCA_024340015.1 of Tolypocladium ovalisporum. Taxonomy (NCBI): domain Eukaryota; kingdom Fungi; phylum Ascomycota; class Sordariomycetes; order Hypocreales; family Ophiocordycipitaceae; genus Tolypocladium; species Tolypocladium ovalisporum. Next base: position 179,397 of record JALHBZ010000084.1, read on the forward strand.
CGGCTTGCTGCTGTCGTCAATAGACATTCCGATTCCATCGACAGGGCGTGATTCTGGAGGAGTCTCGGAGACAGCGCTCTCATCGCAGGGCTCGATGTTGGGTAATGAAGCTGGGGATGAGTGACTGAAAGCAGGAGGACCAGCATAGGGAGCGGTTGCTGGCTCTATTCGAGGGGGGTTGGGTGGCGCATCGTCGGCCAACTCTACCACTACTGGCTCAGATCCCTCGTCTTCGCTGCGAAAGGCCGTCGACCGGAACTTGTTGCGCTCGATTCGATAGACGACTCGGTAGGATGACTCCGTATCATGTCCCTTGGGCGTCCATGGCCGGTAATCTCCCGAAGCAGACGAAGGTCCTCGTGTCTCGATAATCTCGGCTCCGGGAGGAGTAGGGAGTGACGGCAAGTTCGGCCCCTCGACGTCAACCGTAATCGTCTGGACAGACGACACGGAGCTGGAGATGGAAACGGCCGTGCCGGGAGACAAGGAGGAGACAATGTGGCGTTTCATGCGCGCCAACACGGCCTCGTCATCCTCGGCGTCCGGCCGATCATGTCCCGGCTCAACTGTTTCCGAAGTCGACAACGATGAGCCGGTGGCCGTGTCCTGAGTGTGCTGGACATCAACTCTCTCGCCGTCGTTGAGCACAACAACATCCCAGATAATCTCCTCATACGACTGCCGACGCTGCTCCTCGGTGGGCAACCGCCTACTTGCCTGCTGGAGATAGACCAGCGCCCCCAGGGCGAGGACGAGGTCCACGACGCCGACGCGTTCGCGGCGCTCGCCCGTGGTCGGGTTGTTGAACTCGCGGCGCACGAGCGTGACGATGCTCGCTACAGCGCGGGACGAGTCGGTCGAACCAAAGAGCTGGTCAAATGACGACAGCACAAGCTGAGACACCTCGGACGCAGCGGCGATGGTGGTGCCGGTGAGGCGGAAGCTCGCGGCGGTCCAGAAGACAACCTGCGAAACGGCATAGTGCAGGCTGTCGAGGCTGCGCTCGAGCACCGTCTCGGCATCGGCGGCGGCGAGTTGCGACGAGGAGTTGGCGACGCTGTCACTGGCAGCGCGGCTCAGCACGCTCTCGACGACGCCGCGCGCGAGCTCCAGGCTCGAGAGGGTGGTGAAGCGGGCGGCGTCGAGGCTGTAGGTGCCGACGAGGGCGCCGACGCGGATGGCAAGGCTGGTGGAGCGCGTGGCGAGGCTGACGGCGTGGGCTACGGGGGTAGGGAGGAGGGTCGGACCGGTATTATGAGAGCTGAGAGCAGCTTCGACATGGCGAGGCTTGCCCGAGGGCATGGCTGGTGGTGAGGCCGTGTGGTTGAAGTGTGCTTGAGTGGTGGCGTCTCAGGGGGGGGGCGAAGCATGATACCACGTACATGTACAGATGGGATACATGAAGTTCATCGAGGCGATATGGAAGGGGTAAAGACGGACGGGGGATGTCGGGAGAGAGGCGAGCATCTTCTACGGGATGCCATGTTCCCAGTGGCGATTTGACAAACGACGTCAACAACACGGGACGTCTGGACAGATGCCGCTGGTGAGCGCTTGCATGTGACAGTACCTGTACACGTCTCTCGCCAGGCCTGCAATGACGATTTGTTTGGGGGGGGGGGGTTTCGCAGACCCACGCTCGGCAATCGTGCATCATAGTGTGGTTGACAAGCGCATTCTTTGGCTGACCCTGCAAAACAAACGGAGACTCTTCATTAATTAGCTGCCGAGAGCTGCGGTGCCTGGCATGCGCGGACGCGTGATCAGGAAGGGGCTCAAGGGCTGTGGCCAAAGGGGCGGGCATCCTCAGCACGTGCAGACGCTGATGAAGTGCCAGACGCCACTCCGCTACGAAAACCGAGGAGCCGGCAGCGTCCATGGGTCCCATGGGGCCCGTTTCCAAGAATAAACACGCTGATGGGGCACAGCATTAGCCACATCAAAAGGCTCCATCCTCGTCGACGATTCCGTCTGGAACAGCTCGGCCTCGTATCCACTGCGGCATGTCCGTTGCGCAAACCCGGGACAGGGTCAGGCTGCTCGCTGTTTGGCTGTCTAGGTTCCATTGGCTTCAGAGTGAGGTTGGCCTTGGTGGCCGTGTCTCGGACTGCTGGCAGCTCGCCCAGCACCGCATCGGCCGCATGCGGCTGCTTCAGGGGAGTCGAGCAATCCAGCACGGGGGGGGGGCTCCTCCCGGGCTGCTGTCCCAACATCCACTGCATCTGCACCGTGGATCCAATTGGCCCACAGCGATCGACCCCTGGGAGCCAGCCCTGACGCGCATGGACCGGGGCCTCAGCCTCGTACCGCATCTTGCAACCCGTCAATGCATGGATTCATCGCGGCTGTTTCTGCTTCTCCCTTCATCTCGAGCTCAAGCCCATCGCGCCCATTACCGCACACTCTGCCTCCGCATTACGTTCATTGCCTGCGTACGATAGACCTGTCTCGAGGTGCCAATTGCCATACGCCGCCCGCCCACCTTGGCCATCCATCTCATTGTTTACCCAGCTTGGATCGGCCGTCGCCTCGCAAGACCGACGCGATGACTGCCGAGGGCCTTTTCTCGTCCGCCCTCGTCTCGCCCCAGGTCTCCGACGCGCTGCCCACGGGCTACAAGCTGCGTGCTCTGCGAAGGGCCGACTTCGACAGCGGCTTCCTCGACTGCTTGCGGGTGCTGACGACGGTCGGTGACATCACACGCGATGATTTCGAGCGCCAATACGAGCGCATGCAAAAGCAGGAGGGATACTACATCATCGTCATCGAGGACGACGAGGCCGCTGTGGTTGCCACGGGCGCCCTGATAGTCGAGCACAAGTTGTAAGCTGCACTCTCGCGATGCATTCGCCCGGCGATGACCTCTACCTTGATGTTGACTCGTTCTCGTGTCCCGCAGTATCCACAACCTCGGCGCCGTCGGACACATCGAAGACATTGCCGTTTCCAAGAGCCAGCAGGGCAAGAAGCTGGGCCTGCGCCTCATCCAGGCCCTCGACTTCGTCGCCGAGCGCATCGGCTGTTACAAGAGCATCCTCGACTGCAGCGACGCCAACGAGGGCTTCTACGTCAAGTGCGGCTTCCGACGTGCCGGCCTGCAGATGGCGCACTACTACGAGGGCAGCAAGAGTGAGCCTCGATAGGCCCGTTTCGTTTGTTCTACCGTCACATCACACACACTATACTGGATTATGCATGGCCCCGTTTGTCTTGTGGTCTGTTGCTTCTTTGGAATAATGGATTGCTTGTTTGTGTGTCTTTGAGCATGATCCCTGCGTCCAACGGATGCGGATGTCATGTTCATGTTTCTCGGGTTGACATGGCGCAGGTAGCAAGATCTAGAGCTGGATACGTTAGATGGTGCAGGCGCGGTCGCCGAAACGGAATAGAAGTCCTTTTACCTTGATCGCATTCTCGAGTTGCCGACTGCTGATGTTGCCGCCGTGAAGAGCCGGTGTCTTGCGGGCGACCAAAAGATCGAGGCGCAGCTTGACGACGGAACGGGACGAGCCGATGCAACATGGGGTGCGAGCGATCGCATGTCATCAGCTGGACTTTTGCTCACAGCCAAGCTATCGTTGACCATACGACATGCACACCACCTGCTCATGCAGCCGCTCATTGGGCGGTTGGCGCCGCTTCCCCAGATTCCGCCCCGTCTCCAACAGGCCTGCCCGCGCTCGATGCAACTTTGCAAAGCTGCAGGATGGCGTGAGAGAAGTGGTCATTCGGACAGATTGCATGTGATTGCGAGGATGCCGAAGCTGACAGGCGCGCTGGCGTGAAGCGGGGGTGTATGTAGACCTGGCGACAGCCGTTACAGATGGCAAGTTTGGATCAGCTTGCAAGATCTCTCCCCTTGATCTGGCATTCGTGGGTTGCTTCGTCCAGTGATATTCGACGCGCGGACGAAAACAAGACGTGCCTTTGGCTGCGGTGTTTCAAGAAACAAAATGCTTGAAGAGTTGCACCCTGTGCTGACGCGAGTCCGCATCGCGACCCTGCAGGCCGAGTGCGCTACCCCGGATCGACATGGAATTGCGGGAAGTGTGGACGCTGACGAATAAAGTAGGGCCATAGCGAGGCTATCGCCGTCGAGTCGCAAGGTCGTGCGATTCCAGCGCAACAAGGTCACGACTGTCATGGGTCCCGCTGGGACTCGGGCACTGGCCAAGAGACGGATTGTCCGCGCAAGGCGTGAGGCGTGAGGAAGCCTTGTGTGCACACGTGGATGCTCTTGATGATGTCTACGGTATGCGGCGTCACATTGCGAGGGCAGACCAGCCTTTGAGCTGCGGAATTGAGTCATGGCGCCAGAGTTGGTCATGACGAGGGTGATGACACGCTTTCCCTTTGGCTTATACATCTATTACTTAGATCTAGTCCTCATCTCTATATTGATGTACTTGCTCAAGACAGATGGTATCGTCACGTCTCGTCACCTCACCTGCCCATCCACCCCCCGTCGACCACCAAAGTATGCCCACTCACATAGCCACTTGCCCGACTCGCAAGATAGACAGCTGTGCCCTTGAAGTCATCGGGCGATCCCCACCGCCCAGCGGGGATGCGCGCGCTGATACTCGCCAGGCGCTCCGGGTTGGCTAGCAGCGCCGTGTTCATGTCCGTCTCGATGTAGCCGGGGGCGATGGCGTTGACGGTGATGCCGCGCGCGGTCCACTCGTTGGCGAAGCTCTTGGTGAGCTGGCCGACGGCGCCCTTGGAAGCCGCGTACGCGGGCACCGTGAGTCCGCCTTGGAAGGTAAGCAGCGAGGCGAAGTTGATGATGCTGCCGCGGCGGCCGCTGGTCGGCGACGGCGGCAGGGAGAGCATGTGCGCGCCGAGGTCGCGGTTGAGAGCAAAGACGGCGTTGAGGTTGACTTGGATGACCTGGCCGCGCGTTTCTGTCAGCCGTCATCTTGACGAAAGGCGATGGGACATACCTCGTTGAAGTCGCTGTCGGGAAACTCCTCACACGGGTGCCGGCGCTGGATGCCGGCGCATGTGACGAGGATGCGGACCTTATGCCCGTCGGCCAGGACCTTGGGCGTCAACGCGGCGACCTGCTCTGGGCTGGCCATGTCGGCCGTGTAGATCCACGCCTTGCGGCCGAGCTTCTCGACGGCCTCTTTGGTGGCCGTGCTGCTGGTGTCTCGCTGCAACGGGTCAGACGCTGAAGAAACTACCAATTCAGTTCATCGCGCAACGGCGTACCTGGACGAGGATAATGTCGGCCCCAGCTTCGGCGAGGCCAACCGCGACGGCCTGGCCAATGCCGCGGGTGCAGCCCGTGATGACGGCCGTCTGCCCTTGGACCGAGAACATGGGCGAGGCCATTGGAACGCTCTTGCAACTCAAGGCTAGGATCGTGAACGCTTCGACTGGATGAGATGGATTGTGCTTTGCGTTGAGAGACACCACGCGAGCATTGGATGTTATCGGAGCTCTCGAGGGGCATTTGCCGATGGCAACGGCTCTGTGGGGCAGCCCAAGCGGCTAATGCGGACTGCGGATTGCGGGGTCGGCGACTCTTGCTCAATGTGGTAATTTGCCGCTGCAGCCATTACCCGCCGCTTAATGGCGTCGACAACGTTCATCGTCGACATGGAGAGACGGACTGTCACTGCGCATCGAGCCGGGAAGCTCACGAACAAGTGGGCAACGCGGGCGACATTCACTGTACCAGGTTTGATGGATTATGCTCTAGCCTAGGCGCGCAAGACCCAACATGGAGGGTCATTAATACACTCTCTGCTTCACCGTTTCAAGTCTTGGTATAGAGGTGCATGCGACAACCCTACAATCAATCACCAACGTCTCTATCGTGCGGCCGAGTTGCCTCCCCGAGATCTGGCATGGCCTAGAATGAGAGGCTCCCATGTTGCGGATACAACAAAGAAGCGCATTGTCTGTTGGAAACTTTCTTGGGCCTTGATGATGTCAGCGTCCAGAAACCAACACGTGCGTGCCGTCAAGGCGCGAAAACCGCACCAGATCAGCTTCAGCATGCCACAGCCACGATAGAAGCATCATGCGCATAGCCCGTCAGCGCTAACCGCCTCGCCTTTGTTGCATCCCGCGTGACGGCCTTCCCAACTCGCTCTGTTCGCTACTCGTTGGCTCAAGAACAAGCCGAAATCACTCGCGCCTTCATCATGTCGACGGCGCTGCCCGTTCGACCTGACCCACGGTCGCAGAGGGTGCTTGCTTGCGTGCTCTGCCAGCAGCGCAAGGTCAAGTGCGATCGCAGGTTTCCCTGCGCAAATTGCGTCAAGCAACAGGCGCAATGTGTGCCGGCGACGCAGACGCGCCGACGCCGACGCAGGTTCCCTGAGCGAGAGCTGCTGGACCGCCTTCACAAGTACGAGGCTCTTCTCCGCCACAACAATGTCGTTTTCGAGCCACTTCACGAGCATGCGGCTTCCGAAGAGCGCGAGTCTGGTGGCGCCGAGGGCGCTTCTGACCTGGAACATTCCCGAGCAGTAGGGGCTGACCGCTCAGCTGAGTCGACCCCTAGGACAGCGGCCGAGTCCGAAAGCGTATATGCAGCCAAGTACACATGGACTCTCTCAATCCCCGACTCAAAACTCACGTCACTGATTCTTTCAAAAGGGACTGGTGGCAGGCCATGAACCAAAGGGTACGCTACGTTGCGCGTGAATGGGGCTCCGTGTCTACTAACAGGGGATTCTTCAGTCCCCAGAGTCGAGCGATGGCTACGATTCTGCCCATGATGAGCCCGGACATCATGTGGTCCGTGAGGCGGCAGTCAGGAGCGCGTTTGACAGCGTATTCGACAACAAGGACCACCTCCTCTTCGGCTCACCCGGCGCAGCTACCGATCTCTCCACGTTTCACCCCGAACCGGTGCACATCTTCAGGCTTTGGCAGACCTATTTGGACAACGTCGACCCGCTGCTCAAGGCCACACACACTCCCAGTCTCCAAGAACGCATCATCGAAGCTGCTGCCAACGTGAATAATGTTGCCCCCGCCCTCGAGGCGCTCATGTTCAGCATCTACTGCATGTCTGTCTTGAGTCTCGAGGCCCAGGACTGTCAAGCCTTGTTTGGCTCGTCAAAGGAAAATCTCTTCACGCGATTCCATTTCGGCTGCCAGCAAGCCTTGATCAAGAGTGGATATCTGCGATCTGAGGATCGAGACTGCTTGACTGCATTCTTCCTCTACCTCGTAAGTTGTGTCCCTCGTCCACGGCGACACTTACCGACAGGCTGCAGGTCTCGGTCCGCCCCGAAACAGATCCACGATCTCTTTCCTCGACGCTTGGGGTCGCGATTCGCATTGCCAAGCGCATGGGCATCCACAGCGAGGCGGCCTCTGCGAGTTGCAGCACCCTAGAGGCCGAAATGCGCCGAAGGCTTTGGTGGTCGCTAATGCTCTTCGATACTCGAGTCGGCGAGCTGGCCGGCTCCAAGGCCGCAACGCTATCGCCCACCTGGGATTGTAGAGTTCCCATCAACGTCAACGATTCTGACCTTCGAGCGGAGCTGAAGCAGCCGCCGACGATTCAGAGTAAGCTCAGCGAGGCACTCTTTGCGGTTGTGCGCGCGGAGCTGGCCGATTTTGTCCGCCACACCACGTTCCACCTTGACTTTACCAATCCGCGTCTCAAGGCACTTGTCACGGGCCATCAGCGCGGCGTCTTTCAAGAGGGCGGAGATGTCGACTCCCTGGAGAAGATGCTGGAGGAAAAGTATCTGCAGTCTTGTGACCCAAATGTCCCACTCCATTTCATGACAATCTGGGCGACCCGGGGCCATTTCTTGAGATGCCGCCTGATGGAGCATTATTCCCGATACTCTGACTCTTCAGTGCCCCAGACGGAAGTGCAGCGCGACGCAGTTTTGTCCCATGCATGTGGCATTCTTGAGTGCGATACCAAGATCTTCACCTCGCCCCTTACCAAGGGCTATCTCTGGCTGCTTCATATGCACTTTCCATTCCCCTCGTACGTTCACGTCGTGCAAGATCTAAGGAAACGACCTCTCATCGAGCAAGCTAAGCGAGCCTGGGAGGCCATGAGTGATAACTTTGAGGCTCGGTCACTATCGCAACCCGCACAAGACATACCCCTTTTCCGAATCTTCAGCAGAGTTATCCTGCAGGCGTGGGCCGCTTGCGAGGCCGCCTCAGGGCAAGGAGAAGCATCGATGACCCAACCAAGAATTGTGTCAACCATCAGACAACGACTCGCGCAGATGTCACAAGAGGCATGTGCTGAACAACCGGACGACGTCATGGGCATCGGCATCGAGCAGTTTAAATCCTATCTCTTAGATAGTGGTATAATACATCAAAAATCAGCTGCCTATACGCCTGAACAGAACGGCTTAGCCGAACGAATAAATAGAACCCTATG
>JALHBZ010000085.1:0-18344 GCA_024340015.1 Tolypocladium ovalisporum
TCCTAGCTAGATAACTTAGAAGTAAGCAATTCAACCACCTTCTTCTACTTGCTAAGTTACCTTTATAATCTCTATCTTATAGAGACTTATGTTCTTCTTCTACTGCCTTTATCCTTGTTTCTTACAATTTCCCTAGGCTAGTAAGGAATTTCCTTCCCGCGTTCTGGCTCCCTAGCTGCGTTCTTATAGGCTAGTCTTACTAGCTGTCTAAGACTTCCTAGGGGCTAGGCTATAGGCCACGTATAGGCTAGGCCACGTATAGGCTAGCCACGTATAGGCTATAGGCCACGTATAGGCTAGTTATATCTTTATAGCTAATAGTAGTTACTAGCTTATATGCTTATATCTAATATTAGGTAATTAATATAAATATATATATATACTAGCCTCGCGGTTAGTTTATAATACTTAGCTAGTATAGAGATTATAATAGAAGGTCTTAATAGAATTATAATAAGTATAGCTTATAAACATAGTGACTTTAATATCGAAGAGCCTAAGGAATTTATATAATAGCTTACTAATAAACTTACTATATAAATAGCTTTAAATCAAATATAAAACTATAAACTTATAATTCTCGCTTTACTTATACGATTATACCTTATCTTTTTAGTAAGTAACTATTAATCTCTATACTATGAGCGGTATAGCTTTAACGTATAGCTCGGGCTATATATTTAGGGTAGCAATTAGCTAGACTCGGGTAGGAATTAGCTATTCCCTTAAAATATACAGGTTCACAGGGAGAAAGGTAAGAGAAGGAGGGGCGGGCTTAGAAATTACGTCTTAACTTAGGAAAAGTAGCGACATTATACAGGAAAGTATATACTATCTGAACTCGAGTTCACTTACTCAGCGTCGTAGATCAGGGCCTCAATAGTTGAAACAGAAGCTAGCTAGTATAATACAACGTTAATGTATATGATTACCTCTAAGCTTTGGCCCCTTACGACTGCCTGCCCCATCGATATGCTGCAGGCGGCGGCGGCGGCACTCCGATACCAAAGCCTGCTCCTCCAGGAGTGGGAAGGTGCCAAGATGACGGCGGCGGGGGGCCTCGGGCAGAACCACCCGCACCCTGCTGCTGCTGGTGGCTTGGTCGAGGTGCGCGATGACTGTCTGGACCATAGAAGACTGGTTCACGACGTCCATGACCAGCACCCGGTCTGTCAAGAGGTGCTCCTCCGTAGCTTCGCCCTGCGCGGCTGGCTTTGCCCCGAATGATTTCAATATCGCTTTTCGTCAGAGCCGGAGCCGGCAGCTGTACTCCCCGAAGGAGCATCGACTTGTGCTTCTGTGCTGAAGGAGGCATGTCGTAGTAGACGCTATGATGTGTGCCAAGTCAGCGGAATTCACAGAGAACATATGCTTGGGTTCATACCTCACGGACCGATCATAGTCCAGATCCGGCATTGCGTGGCTCTCCAATGGATAGCGCAACGTTCCGTGAGGAACGTACTCGTCCTGCTTCTCTACCTTGCCAGAAAGACCGTCACTGGCCTTCGCATTAAGCTTGAGCTTCGACGAACCTTGCCGCTTGGAGTAGAACTTGGTCAGAACCTCGTCGTACAAGCTCTCGTGGCGGTCAGAAAAGATCAGCACGTCCCTCCCAACGCTGTTACGAGCAGTGTCTTCGGGGTTCAGTAGAGGGTACTTGCGCTGAACGGCAGAAAGCAGTCGAGGCATGTCAATAAAAGGCAACAGAGCAACGCCCTGCCAAGCCATCTTCTTGCCATTCAGATCGACTTCGAATTCCTCCGGATAGAAATCAATGATGTCGCTGTTCTCGTTCAACATGAGGTCGTGAAAGACTTCAGGGAGCGCATGGCGAGATGCAGCCGGTAGGACACTCATTAGTTGTTCAAAAGGCCTGGATATAGTCCCCTTCTCGAAAGAAATATCCAACTCAGCCAGATCCTTGAAGTCGGCTGCAAAGGGCGCGTAGTGATAAGGGTAATACCATTCCCAAGAAGGGCATCCTTGGAAGTAGTAAAGCAACACCCACTCCAGCCCCTCGGCATAAGCGTGAGCTACCTTGCGGCGGAAAGCGACGTCGTTAGGATCCTTGTGAAACTTCTGCTGGTAGTAACGATCCGCATAGCCGTCCTCCCACAGCCGGACCGTGTCAACAGGAGCGTCTGTCGGTATCGCGGCCGCAGACGCACTTGCGGATCCATTCTGAGCGGACCCAGCGGCTTCATCAAGGTCGGGCGCTTTGCGTTTTCCAAGGGCTGACGAAGAAGCTCCTTCGAGATCGGCGTTGTCCGAAATCGGAGCGCGTTTCTCGCCGCGCAGCTGGTCCTTGAGGACGCTTGCTGCACTCTTGTTGGCCACATTGGCGTCCTGGGCGGTACTGCGGTTCACAACCATGTCATGAGTGATGGCCGCCGGGGGCTGTTTCGGGTATGAAGCAATTGGGTGAAGCTGCAAGCCGCGGGAGGGGTCTGCATGGCCACCCCCTCGGGGTCCCGGTCCGCCCCCCCGGCGTCCAGGTGGAGCGTTGTTGTCACCGTGTAGCTTCCTCCGTTTGTTGTTTGCCTCACGGCGGTCCTCCTGCTCCTTCCTGCGTCTGAATATGGCATCTTCCTGTTTCGCGAGGCCATTGAGAATGCACTGTGCTCTCTCCCAGTTGATGTGGCCGTCCTTGGTGATGTAACCGCCCATTGATGGCAAGTTGTCCCGCCAAATGGTTGTCAGCGTATCGATACCATGGTCTCGAATTTCCAGGGCGGGCAGATGAGGCAAGAAGTCGTTTCCCACAAAGCAGCACATGAACACCCAGTCATCGATGGCACGCTCCAGATCGAAGCGGAATGGTAAAGCAGCAACTGAGAGCTCAGCGGCCAGATACTCTCGGAGAACTGAAACGTGTAGCCAGATAAAGGGCTTGAGAGGCAGCGCAGGGTCCTTCTCATCGAACTCACCCCTCTTCTCTTTGGCCTCGCCGCGGCAGTTGCGCGCCTCGTGTCCTTTCTGCCCACAGAGCTTGCACATTCTTGCCCTGCTATCTTGAAAGAAAACGTCCTCTCGCAAAACCCTAAAGTGAGCCTCATGGGTTGCGAGGCCCAGCATTATGAGATCAGCATCCAGACCGTAAATGACATGCCTCGTGTTGGGATCGTGATCGGGAGATGCGCGCTGCGATCGAACAAAGTCCATGATTTTGTGTTCGCCTTCTCCAGGAACGGTGGCGTCGGAGATGATGACCTTGAGCCTTGCCCAGCCAGGATCCGTGTTGAGCTTGTACTGGCACCAATAACGCAAGCTGACGGCGAGTATATCCATGAAAGGGGTACCTGGGGTGATTGAATTGGTGTCGAACGCTTTCTTGGCGATGCTCTCGGCGTGCTCAGGGGGTAGAACGCCACCGTTCTGCTGCTTTACGAGCTTCAGGAGCTCTTGCTTGTCCGCCTCCTTCTCCATGGCCTCCTGAGCCGATCGAAAACGCCTCGATCTCTGCTGATTCATCTTGGCACGCGGCGCCACACCGTCTGTAAAGAAACGATTAGAGAATGCTCGAGACGAAACATGGGAGCAAATCATCGCTGCACTATGCGAGGGTTGAAGGGATACGTACCAACAGCAATCATGAGGATCTTGCGCGGGCGCACCATTTTGACGACGCGGTCTGTGTACTTGAAGACTTCCAACATCATCTCCTCTTCATCTTTGGGCGCGGGCTTGTCCTCTGGATGCGAGCACGGGTGGACGATGCCGTTCATGTCGAGGTAGAGGTTATCCAGTTCCTCGCCGTTGGGGTTGCGACCAGTGGAGTCGACGGGAATGACAGTGCCATCTTCCATCGTGACCGGCTGCTCCTCTATCACCGGCGAGATGATTTTGGGGTACTTGCTGGAGAGCCATCGGAAAGCAGCCGGGATGCCCATGACGACTGAAGGGGGGGACTGCACGTCCCTTGGTCGGCGATCGAGGCCTGGGCAGCGTCGGGTCTGATGTCGGGTATCCGGTGCAGAGAGCGAGACAGAGTTGCGCTCTGGAGTGAAAAGCGCAGGCGGCTGTGAATCGTCAAAAGGGCTTGACGGGATAGAGGCAATTGCAAGCGCGCAAAGAGACTCGCAGCTGGCGGCGCGCACTAGCGGCAGCGCAGCCAATCAGAGGGCCGTGCAAGGCTGATCTACGCGTTCCCATCGCTGACGAAGATTGCCGCCGCGAGCAGATCCACTGGCTGGGCAGGTACTTCGTACAGTGTGAATGCTTCGGGAGGGCAGGTACGCACGCACCTCGGAAGCAACCACCGGGCGACCTTCCCACTAAAACTTGGGAGGTACCTTAATTACGGAGTACGAGTTTTAGTGGCCAGGCGGGAAGGTGCTAACACAGCCCGTGATGAGCCAGGGGGGTGCACGCCCAAACCACCAGCGAAAGTGTACCTGCGGTAATAAGGTACTTGGCCACGGGCAACCTCAAGCTCCCGTTTACACACATGCTTCCTCATCTGCTCGTGCCAAGCGTCCGCAGAGAGCTCGCCAACGCCTCGTGGTGAGCCCGCTTCGCCCAGGCGTCACCCGCCGACCTCGACGCGACGACGGTGACTTGTAGCCTCCCTATCGCCCAATGGCAGGGAGACTCCGACGTCATGTTTTCAATCCCAACAGCGCCCGCGAAGCAGTCTGTTAGCGACACCATTAACATCCTCAGCGGCCGCCTCGTCTCGGCAACGCTGCTCGAGGATCGCCGGGCGGCCATTCTGGGCTTAAGAAGCTTCGCCAAGGACTTTCCTGCGTCGGTTGCGTCGGGAGCTCTGCGAAGCCTGATTGGGAGCCTGGCAAAGGATGGCGACGATGTCGACACCATCAAAATTGTGCTTGAGACGCTGTTGATGCTCTTCAACCCAAACGACGACAGCCCCGAAGCCTCGGATGAGATTGTCCTTTGGCTTGCCGACGAGTTTACGCAACGCCAAGATAACATCACGCTGCTCCTCGACTTCCTCGATTCGACCGACTTTTACCCTCGCCTGTACTCGCTCCAGTTGCTCGCCGCCATCTTGTCGGCCCGCACCCAGCGAACCGAGGAGTGCGTCTTCACCGCGCCGCTTGGCATTTCCCGCCTTGTGACCGCCCTCGATGATCAGCGCGAGGCCATCCGGAACGAGGCCATCGGGCTGTTGACTAGCCTCACTCCCACGTCGGTGGAGATACAGAAACTGATTGCCTTCGAAAATGCGTTCGAGAGGATATTTGCTATTGTTGAAGCCAATGGTTCTCTCTCCGAGGGCGGGAGCGCCGTTGAGGACTGTCTGATTCTTCTGGCCAACCTGCTGCGTCGCAATGCATCTAATCAGTCCCTGTTTCGGGAATCGGGCTGCATGACCAAACTTGGGGTCCTACTGAGGAGTGTGCTCGAAGTTCAGCACTCGGATGACGACGAGGTTGCTCCATGGGCGCAGGTTCAACGCAACCGAAACATATACGCATTTCTCGCCGTAATACGACTCTTCTTGGCTGCAGGATCTGCCGGTGCACTGCAGAACCAGAACGCTTTCTGGAAACACGGACTTGTTTATCACGTCCTTCAATTAGCTTTCAGCCGTGACGTTGGGCATATTCCCATTAAAGCCGAGGTGCGGACATCTTGCCCGAGCTTCCAGAAAGAAGACATCATAACCAGACCAAGTAGGCTCTTATCACCTGTGGCGACATGATACGAAATGCACAACCTCTCCAGGAAAGTTTCGCTCAGCTCACGGTTCCCTCTCCTCTACAAGGCCCCGCTGCGGCAAGCGACATGCCCAAGCACGACGACACGATATATGTTATTGATGGGCTGCTCGACATGATTCTGAACACACACGATCAGCCCGTATTCGATCTCCGGTTCGCAGCCTATGAGTGCTTGAAGGCCTACCTCTCCAACCACTCGGAAGTACGATTGCACTTCCTCAGCAGGGCCATTGACGGCTACCTGGAAGGCTCCGGCGAGTCAGCCAACATCTTGACGGTCCTCTTGAGGCCGAGCAGTGGGACTGTCACTGCTGAACCGTACCGTCAATGGTTCGCCGCCGCCATCGCCTTCCACTTGCTACACGACAATGCCGCGGCCAAAGCAAAGGCATTGGGACTGACCGAAGGGGATTCTGAAAATGGCGAAGAGGTCGTCAGCAGCATCCAAACCATCACCGCCCATCTCATTTCCGGCATAGGACGTCGGGACGACCCTCGCTCGCTCGTTGGGTACCTGATGTTGCTGCTTGGCTGGATGTTCGAGGACATGGATGCAGTCAACGATTTCTTGGCTGAGGGCAGCAACGTGCAGAGCTTGATACAGGTCGTACTACAACCCCTGCCAGCGGAAGCCGAGTTGGTGCGAGGCTTGAGCGCGATGCTGCTTGGCGTTGCGTACGAGTTTTCCACCAAGGATTCACCGATCCCGCGAGCCACGCTCCACTCCATTCTTACATCGCGGCTGGGCCGCGACAGCTATCTGGACCGTTTATCAACTCTACGCGCCCATACACTCATACGGGATTTCGAGGTGACGCCCCAGAAGCATGGCGCATCGTCACCTAACGGCCTTCCAGGTGTCTACTTCGATGCCGTCTTCATCGAATTTTTCAAGGACAGCTACAGCCGGATAGCACGCGCCATTGACAGGGCGCCAGAGCTAGAGATCTCCGTGGTGGCGAATGGCATCCAACGGGGAATATCAAGGGAGCTTGTTGATTCGCTACGAGGCCAGATAGAGGACAAAGACCGGGCCCTTGAAGAAGCCAGAGGCAAAATAGCTTCCCTGGAGCAGCAGTTGGACCACAGGCAGGCGGAGCTTCGGCACTCGAGTGAAGAGGCCGCTATGGAACTGTCCAAGCTTCGAGGCGCCAACGAAGCGCTGCAAAGGTCTCATGAGATAGAACTACGGTACGTCTGTCGGGCACCATTGAGGAGATGCGGGCTTCCCACTGACATTGTCGTTGGCAGCGCGTTGCAGAGCCAACAGCTGGCCAAGGAGGCGGATCAAGAAAGACGCATGTCATCGATGCGCGCAGAGCTCGCCACCAAAGACGCCGATCATCAAAAAGACTTGGCGCAGGTGCACAAAACAGCCCAGGCCGAGACGGATCGCGCACAGCTGCGCATCGAGGCAGAAACAGCCGATCTGCGGGCAACAATTAGCCGGCTCGAGGTGGACCTGATCAAGGTAAGCCCCCGACAGAAGGCCTTCACAGCGAAAGCAACAAAGGTTTCGGTAACTGCTAACGCCGCGGGGGACGATTTGCAGGCCAACAAGAGTAAGTTAGACGACTTGAACGCCCTCCGGAGAGAACACTACACGCTTGTGGCGGAGCAAGACTTCGGTAGACAAAGGGACGAAGAGAGGGCCCGAGAGCTCGAGATGCAGCTCGATCAGGCAAAGGCCACGATCACGGAGGCAGGGGGCAAGGTTCAGGTGGTGAGTAGTCCCTCCTGGCGAGCGAGCAGCCGGCGTACTAAAACTCGCCAGGCTGAGACGGCGAGGCTGGACGCTACTGAATCTAGGGACGCTGCCCAGGCGGAGCTTGATGACCTGTTGATGGTATTTGGTGACTTGGAAGAAAAGGCATCGAGATACAAGGCAAGTACACCAGGATCCTACCGGCCGATGGTACAGTGCGAAATGCTGACAGCAACAACTCGGCTGCGATACAGGCGCGCCTCCGTGATCTCGGCGACACAGTCTCGGACGGAGAGGATGACGAAGGCCGAGGCGACTCCAGCGCCGATGAGGGCGAAGTCGACTGAGAGGCGGCAGCGTGGGAAACAGTTTGCCCGGCTGAGTTGGGCATAGGACGGCCTGAGGTGTGTAGATGTGTAGTGTACATGTGTCTACTGCTGTGTTGCAGGCATACCGCATTACTGTACAAGTACCTGCAGTTGGATGCCATATGCAAGTCAGATCCACCTTGGACAAAGCTTTGAAGCTGAAGTGATAAGGCACCGTAGGCTCCCTACTCTGTACAGTGATGCGCCTCGCGAGATTGCATCACGTCTGCAAAATAACAAAACCGGGGGCCAGGCGGGCAATCCCCACCAGACGATTTCAGCAACTTTGGGGGCACCACAGGTGGTGAATGTAAAAATATGAAATAACGCTGCGACGAGCGTGCCAATAGAACCCACTATTCACCCGGACATTAAGTAAAGGAAGCGGCATTGGCATTGGCCTTGAGTGTCAGCTTCAACCTGCCTCAGCTCTCATCTGCTGCCATCTTGACTTGAGAAGCTTACAGCACATCATCATGAGGGACGAGATGGACCGCGCCAGCTCCCCCTCCAACGACTCGGACGTGTCTGACGATGGCGAGTGGCTCGACGTGGACCCCGACGAGGAGTCCGTGACAGTGGTGTCACTCTTTGACTCCCAGACCTTCGCCAGCCTTGACGAGATGCTCGGCCACTGCAAACTGCATCACGGCTTTGACCTGGGTGCCATTCTCCATCGGCTGCAGCTCGACTTCCTCGGCGCCGTCAAGCTCGTCAATTTCATTCGCCAGCGCGTGCAACAGGGTCAGCCGCTTCCCGACACTATTTCACTCGACGACTTCCAAGACGATGCATACCTGAAGCCCGTGCTTGAGAACGATGCCGTCATATTTTCCCTTGACGACATCTTGGAGCAGGCGGCAGTGGACGTCGGCGCTGTCGACGGCACCGGGGAGCAGACGACGGCCCTTCGGCTCCGCAACACTCAGCTAGAGGAGGAGCTGGAGTCGATTCGCGACAGCTTCGCCAACTATCGCCTCACTGTGCAGCAGACGCTGGACCGTCGCTGGGGTGACGACGACGATGACACTGAGTCGCGGCCCACGTCAACCTCCGTCACTACTCCGGCAAAGGACAACTCCGACTACTATTTCGAGTCGTATGCCTATAACGGTACGAGTGCCCCCTTGTCTATCCGATTGCCAGAAGCTGATCACGCGCCACGCGCCACGAACCAGACATCCATGAAACTATGCTCAAGGATCAAGTCCGTACCGACGCGTATCGTGACTTCATCTATGAGAATAAGCACCTCTTCAAGGACAAGGTGGTCCTTGATATAGGCTGCGGGACGGGTAAGACAACTCCCATCCTCCAAGTCTGGTTCTTCTACTGCCTACCCCTACCGAACCCTACCCCGTCGTCCCTCTCCTTGTATTTCCCCTTTTCCTCTTCCTTTGTTCTATTTGTGATATGTAATCCGCCGCCATTTACCCTCCACAGACAGACCTGACGGCTTTGACTAGGAATCCTGAGCATGTTCTGCGCCAAGGCCGGAGCTGCCAAGGTCTTGGCAGTCGACAAGTCAGACATCATTGACAAAGCCAGAGAAAACGTTTTCAACAATGGGCTCTCCGGCGTGATAACCTGCCTGAGGGGCGCCATCGAGGAGGTGATATTGCCCGTCGATAAGGTAGACGTCATTGTCAGCGAGTGGATGGGGTACTGCCTGCTCTACGAGGCCATGCTACCGAGCGTGCTCTACGCTCGTGACAAGTACCTCAAGCCAAGCGGCTTGCTCGTGCCCAGCTCGGCTACCATCTGGATTGCTCCTGTCGAGGACCAGGCCTATGTGTCTGATCACGTATCCTACTGGCGAGACGTATACGGCTTCGACATGAAGGCGATGCAAGAGAATATTTACGACGAGGTACGGGTTCAGACAATGACCGAGGACTCTGTCTGCGGCAAACCTTTCCCCTTCAAGGTCCTCGATCTACGCAGCACGCGGACAGAAGACTTGGTTTTCAAGGCAAACTGGGAATCCGACCTTACCAGGCCCGTCGATAACGTGGACGGGTTTTTGATTTGGTTCGATAATTTCTTTGCCACATCTGGGGACGAGCCGGTACCTGAGCCGCAGACCACGCCCGAGACATGGATCGAAAAGAAGCGCGGCAATGTTGCCTTTACGACCGGGCCCTTTGGGACTGAGACGCACTGGAAGCAAGGATTACTCCTCGCAGCGCCACAGTCTTCGCCAGCGAAGCTCTCTCTGCCTGCCCGCCTGTCTGGACACGTCACATTCTCGGTACCCGAGGAGAATGCCCGAGCCCTGATGATCGATACCACGTGGTCCATAGCAGGTCAAAAAGAAAGCAGCCAGTCGTGGAAGCTAAAATAAACCAGCGGGGACTCGCTCCGTCCCGCCCTAGACACTCATGCCTTGATCAGGGCTACGCGTAACCCGTTTTCACTTTTTGTAGGTCCCCGGAATGTTCGCACGTCAGTAGTGGGGGACGCCGAAGCCTTGCAAGAGCAGGTTCACGATACTCAGGAAGCCCTCTCCGAGAATGAAGCCCTGACAGCCGGTTAGTGTCTACAACTCTGCAAGGGTAGTGGTGCCAAAACCCGTACAGACGCGAGGATTATGAGTGGTGTGTCTGACCGCCTCTTGACACGAACCCAGTACCATCCAAATAGACCACCTATGGCTCGAGCCAGCGTGAAGGACGGCACATTATACATGCCTGCTGTTCGTGAGCCATGATCCACAACCTGTCCACGGTCTCGATGACATACCAACGGCAACAGCAATGCCCCCCGGGACCCAAGCCCGCCACGGCTTGCCAACAGACAGGGTCCTGACTGAGGTTGTGCAGGCGAAGAGCACTGCAGCGCCCATCGCCCACTCCTTGGCCATGGGTGGCAAACCTTGCCCCGTGACGAGCCTGGCAGTGAAGATCCACACATATGCTGTGGGAACTTGAAAAAGTTCACCCGGGATCTCGTACACTCTACGTCGATGTAGCCGTCAGAGCGCATTCATGAAGCAGTGGTCGGGTGAAGGCGAGATGGGCGGGCACCCTTTCAAGCTGCGAGTGCGGAGAGGTGAAGCGAGTGAGGGAGGGAAGGGGGGGGGCTCACAAAGTATAAATCCGATATATGAAGGCGCTGAGGACGGCACCGACAGTGGCACCAATTACTTGGCCCCAAAATTGCGCCTTCGGTGAGGCTCCAAGCAGGTGGCCTGTCTTGAGATCTTGCATGAGATCTCCTGCTTGCAAAGCCCCCTGTCCCGCGCACACGTCAGCGTGAGTGATTGTCGAGGGCATTCACCCGTTATATGATGGCATTACTTACCGCCTCCGACTACGCATTAGAACCCATTTCTGTCAGCAAAGGAAGCCGTGAGAAGGGGGATGAGAGGCGCGGAACGTGTACGGTTGGGACGGGTGTGGGCGCACTCACGACAGCCCCTGCAACGAGGTTGATGAGGACGCTGGATTTGTTGGTCTGGGGAATGATGAGAGCAAAGAATAGCTGAGCCAGCTTGCTAATGCCGGACACGGGGTTGAGGTCCGTCTCGCCGAGCGCTCTAACACCCATAATGCTAAGGACGAGAGCCATGAGAACGGCAATGACCGTTGCGTAGAGGGGCACCAGGTCCCCAAACACGATATGGATGGTGAGAACGCACAGCAGGACCGACAAGACAAGTCCTACGGCCACAAGCCGGCCACCGATGAGCTGTCCGTGCGGGGCGTCATGCCTCTCCTCGTCGTCGACTTGGCCGCCATCGGCTTGGTGATGGTTGGGTTCGAGGGGGCCAGAAGCCGGATCTCGGTCTTGGTCTTGGTCCAAAACGAGTGAGTACCTGTGCGAGGGGACCCAGCACAATGCCTTTACTCCGCCGAGTCGGAGTCGCTCACGAAGACCGGCGAGGTTGGACCTAAAGATGGGACGAAATGCGATGTAGCCAAGGCTGACGATGGCATCGACTAACATGATGGCCAGAGAGATCCAGATAATCCAGCCTTTGCTTCCGTGTTCCCAGTCGTCGACGGGGCCCGGAGCCCAGCCTCTGAACTTGGCCAAGGGGCTGAGGAGACCCCAACCGATTATGGCACCGAGCGTCATGTGCAGCGTCGTCTCGGCACCCATGATGATGCCTTGGCCAACGTACGCCAGGCTGGGGTTTAGCGTCCAAAGCCAGGTATTGGCCGCAACGGCACCGAAGATGGGCAAGTTGCGCAGCACGGGGAGGAAGTAGGTGGAGACTGTCAAGATGCCGGAGACGAAAAAGCACAGGACCAAGAGGCGCATGTTGGAAGCCCAATCTGGGGGCGATTGCCGCTCCCGTCCGTCATCCTCGGCAGAATCGGATCCCTCCACTGCCAATGGCGGCGGCGGTGGTGATGACAGCTCATCACGCGGGACGAGGCTGGCGAAACCCCCTCTGGCTGCCGCGTCGAGGTTTTCCTTGCTGGAGGGCTCTTGTCCGTGCAGTACGGAGATGAGTACGGCCGTGCTGAAGCCACTTGGGAACTTCAGCCTTTCTCGGATGATGACCTGGCGCCGCCTAGTGCGCTGTTAGCCATGGCGCATGCGAGCCGTCCGAGCAAGCGGGGAGGTAAGGCGGGAGGGGTCGCGCATCATGAGAATCAAAGAAACTCCTCACAGCGGCACGGCAAAGACGACGCCAAAATAGCACAGGCCCAGGGACCACACTATGAGCTGGGTAATGCTCAGTGTCAGTGGACCCTGCTCATCCGGGGTCAAGAGGTAGTTCATGGCCGGTATCTGCGATCTTTGCCGTCAGAACAAGGCCTGCGAGTCGTCTTGAGTGAGATGAAGGCCACTGACAACGCCGACGAAACCGCAACCGAGGGGCATAACGGCCATGCCGCAGGCAACGCTTTGGAGCAGCACGTTCTCGACGGGAGTGAAGGGAAACTGCAGGTGAGGACGCAGCAGCCGGAAGATGCCGAAGCCCATGAGGCTGGCGGGCATCGACATGATGGACACCCAGCCCGTCTGAAGACCGAAATAGACATTGGCGGCGCATATCACGGTGCCGACCCCGAGCCCGGCCACCACGCTGCGGACCGTGAAGTGGCGGCCCGGGGGAGACCGGCGCGGAGCCGAGTCCGGGGCCACCAGCGGCTCCATAGGAAGCAATGGGCGCGTCCGTGGTGACACGTAGTGAGTGGTACGACCTGAGGCTGGATGTCTTGTTATGCACGGCGTCACGTTAATGTGCATCCCGGTCATGCCGTCGGTTGATTGCTTCATGAGCTGCTGTCGTGGCTTGGATACATGGGAATGAGAGACCGCAGTGGGAAGCCATCCATTCTGTACTGCCGGTTGATGACCAATTCCACTGTGCGCTCTCGGTCTCTGGCGCTGACCAATCAGTCGACCGGAATCAACCTGGTTGGCACGACACGCTACCCTGTACTCTGTGCTGCTCAGCTACAATATTTCGCGTCTCCTATTGGCACCAATGGCGAACGACAAGAACCATAAGTGCAGTATCAATACACCAATTCTACTGCATGTGCGCGCCGCTGCAGATATGAATCAAGGTGCAACGCATGCGCCACCGACGGGTTCCACCGTCAGTGGGCTCTGCCAACATCACATTAGATTATGATGGGCTACAACGTCATCACCGTCGGCACTGCTGCCGAGGTCTCTTGCTCAAAAGCCGAAGCTATCCAGTAGCGAACTTGCGTCTGGTTCGTGAAATGTGGGTGGCGGCGCGGCCAAGGATTTGGGTGTCGTGCCCGTCTTCAGCCCATCCCGTGTCGCTCCCATCCCAAGGCCTCGCCGCATTGGCGGTAGGTCATTGACAACCAGCGAGCTCCTCCGTCGCAAGAGCTTGAGCGGGTTCACTTCTCCGCCGAATCCAGCCACGGCTGGCTGCTGGAATTCCCAATTTCGCACTGCGAAGGCGTAGTATCCTAGTCAGTCCATCTGTCGTCTGCGAGTTGGAAGTCGTTGGTTGGAACTTACCCAGATCAAGGCCGAGGAGATCGCAGCCCATCCGGTCGTACAACTTTGCGCTGTGCAGCACAAACTCCCACTCTACCTTTGGCGTAACCTTCGACGCCCCGCGCAGTGTCTGCAGCGTCTGTTGGCGTAGCTGCGAGTAGAGGACGACGAGCGCTGGGTCATCCGTCAGAAACAAGCGTGACTTCATATCTGGCGAGCGAGGCGTCTCTAGGAGCGCGTAGACCGGCATCTGCCAGATCGAGTCAGCGTCGACGTCCATGTACCATCCTCTACCCCGAGCTATGTTGGAGCCACCCACAATGAGAGCCCGGACCGCCATGTCCTTCCGGCCTAGCATCCAAAATGCCCACGACGCGAGCCATCGGTTGCCCTCCTGAGCTGCTAAGGGTAGTACGTCGTCCTCGAGCAGCTTTCGCAGCACAGGCCCGCCGTCTCCCTCGTATACTCGGGTGATGGCGATGCCAAGCTGCATGTCCTTCAACTGGCGTAGGCAAACCTCAACGGCGTCTTCTAGGCGGCCGCCCAAAAGGAAGAAAGCAGCGGCGTATTCTATTCCCATGTTAGCAGCGGGCGCTTTCTTCCCAGACCACGACGCCGGGCTCACCGAAACGCCGCTTGCTAAGCAACGCATAGGCGTTCTTCAGCGCCGTTGTGCGCCACCTGGCGTCCTCAAAGTTGTTCGCCAGCAGCCGCAGCGTAGCCGCCTGTTCCTTGTTCCAGCTGGCCATCCGCCACAGCCCTTGCAGCACCGTCTTCTTGCGGAGAGCCAGATAGAAGAGACTGCAGTCAACCGGATTCTTGACGTCGCTCTTGGCATACTCGTTCCTAGCAATGACCTCGAAATGACGCCTCTGTGCACATGTTAGCTGCTTTTTGCTCTGCGGCGTTGTCCCTGACTCCGACTACTCACCACGGCGTTCGCATCGGATAGCCACATGAAAATGCCGCTCCCGCGCGCGTGCTCCCACAACATCTCGCCATGTGCCTGCCGAGAAACAAAATCGAGGAGCAGGTCCTGGCTGCTCGAGTGAAAAGCCCAGTTGATTTCCCTCCATGACAGGTGCAGGTCGCTGGTTCGCCCCTTTCGCAGGGCATTCTGGCGGGAAAAGAGCATGAAGCGGGCTCCGTTCTCGTCCATAGAGCGCCGGTGCTTCTCCACCAACGCCACGCACTCGACCATGTCTGCCAGCTGAATCTGCTCGTGACCCGAGAGCTGAGGGATTCTGATTGTCAACAACTTATCATTGATGGAGACTGCCGTCTGTTCGGTGAAAATGTCATCATTATCCTCGTCGCCCTTTCCATCCAAGAACGAGCCTTTGGCTCTGCCAAGGACCTGGCCCGAAGTAGTCTGCGGGTTTGAGAGTTAGTCACACCTTCATAACTGCCCATGATCGTAGCACAAGGAACCCACGTACAGAAGCCGTGTAGAAGTCACGCAAATCAAGTCCCAAGTAGTCGTCCACAGCCTCGCCTGGGACAAGGTACTTGAGCGTCTTGTGCAAAGCGGCAAGAATGCGTCGAACAAGAGAGCTCTTGCCCGCCAGAATGCACTGGCTGAGAAATCGCGGATGAAAGACGGGAATGGGGCCATTGAATCTCTGGACGGCCTCGAACAGATCCCACATCCCGTCCTTGCGGTGGGTCAGGCGAGCATGCGCCATGGGGGATTCCCCGCTACCCGCACGTCTGTCATACACGAATAGCTGGTTGCCGGCGCCAATAATCAAGTGGCCATCCCCGAGCCAGGTAGAATCTCCGATGGGGTGGGGCGTGAGGTCGCGAATGCTGACTTCTCGGACCGGTGCCCATGCCGGCCCTTTGTTGAGATAGTCGAATCGCATCTGCGACAGCAAAACCACCCGGTACTGGAACCCAACAGCCAGAATGGACTGACCGTCTGGCGTCGATGTCCAGTCAAGGTCCTGGATCTCATTCTGCAGCGTGTAGTCCTCGTCGAACTCGAGGCGGGAACCGCCAATATCCCAGATAGTGAGCCGTGACCTTGCCGAGTCCACGAGCGCCGCCTTCTTCAGCATACTACCGCTAGCAAGGGCTGGTTCAGATAATCCGGTTTCCGTGCAGCACGTAGATAGCCAGTCTACGCCCTGGCGCGCCGCGTCGACGCGAGCCGTCCAGAAGTCAACCCGACCGGTGCGCGTATAGGACATAGCGACGTCACGGGCAAACACATCCAAAAATCCCGAAACTACGGGAGATGACCCTGCCGGATCGACAGGCAGTACGTATTTCAAGCCCTCTGCTACCCCGAGCTCGAAGCGGCAGAACTCGCGGATGCCTGCGCCCTCTGTGGTCCCCGGGTCCTCACGATAATGCGGCAACTTGACTTCCCAGACAAGTCCAGTTCCATCCGATGTGATCGTGGCGATGTGTGCCGTTGTGGCCTGCCTAGCATCGGGCCGCGGCAGGATAATGAGGCAGAGAGGCGATCCCGGGATCCGGAATGAGCATTGCGCAAGTGGCGAGGCGGTTTCGGAGCGGCAATCCCAGAGAGATAACGCACCTTCGCCCAGAAGGACCACGAAGCGGCCCTTGCGAAGTACACAGATGCGATGGACGTGCCCCGTCTCGGGAATGACACTGCGCCGGGTCAAGGGAAGCGCAATGGAATCGCGCGACCGCGACGACAAGTGCTGCCAGACAATGCTCTCGCCACCGCCGGTCCTTGACACAACAGCTCTCCCGCTGAAGTTGCGCACCATCTTCTTGATAGCTGCTGAGTGGCCCGACCACACTGTCTGTAGGCAAAGGCGCTTGTCGTTGGTAGTCGGATCGAGGAGATCGGCGATATGGCACGCGAATACGCCAACTCTGCCGTCAAAAACATGGACAATCATGTACAGCCTTCCGTCTGACTTGTCGCAATATGTCTGCACCTGAACATGCGGCGAGTCATGAAGCTTGAGGAAGCCCGCCATGGTTTCGAATTGATGGGACTGGACCTCAGCAATGCTAAACACACGGGGGCTGTCGTCGGTGCTGCTCCCAACGATCTCGAACGCCCAAGCCGACATGACGCCACCGCTGTCAATGGTGAGGCAGATCTCGGGGTTTTTGTGGGCGACGGCCACGAGATGGTCCAACGCGACGTCGTCGGTGCTTTGGTCGTCTGCCATGCGGTCCTTGACAGCTCTTTCCACCGAGGGTGTGAAGTCGCGACCGTCGATGACGCAGACGAGCCGCGAGCTGGGTACCACCCCCAATGTGTCGTGAAGGCTGACGCGCCCCCAGAGCTGCCAGTGGCGTCCATCACTCGTATCCGTCGGAGTCCATATTCTGACGGAGCTGTCAAGGCAGATAGTATAGAGAACGTTTTCGGCAGCCTGATCGGGGTGGAACGGCCTGCGCCACCTGACCGAGGTGACAATGTCGGGGTGCCGGAGATATGTGACGTCGAAACGAACCTCGTCGGCGCCATAGGTCAGACGACGCCAGACCTTGGGCAGACGGTCGTATTGACTGACACAGACGATGTATGCCGAGTCGTGGGAGATGACGGCTACTTTGGCGGGGCTGGGAAGCGTCTTGTCCCAGGAGCAGATAGGCTGTTCCTTGGTCGCAAAGAGAGAGAGGGACTTGGCGGCGACCAGGAGCTCCTCCGAGCTGCCCCAGGACAAGCAGCACGCCGTGTCCGCGCTCGGGGACGGGATGTCGAAGCACGACTGCTGGGCCCACTGCTGAGGTATGAGCTAAGGTGACGAGATCGACGGCGGAGGGAGAGGAGCCTGGACCTTGAGATTGCCATTGCCGTCGCCGTCGCCAACGGCGACCGGACTATACACTCGAGCCTGCGCAGCTGTGCACGTCGCAATCTTGCCAGAGACTTCGTCAATAGTGATGGCCTCCAGCTCATGGTCGACATCGTCATCGTATATTGTTTGCAGGATGGCGTGAGTCCCCGCGAGGACGGTGAAGGCGCTGCCGCTTATATATGCCTGGTGATGAGCCAGAGTCCTCGTCAGCGCAGCCCGGTCCCGGAAGTGGGCAGCAGGACAGCAGTGCCCGGAGCCGACTTACGTTGAGGTGTCGATTGTTCCAGAAGCCCGTGGCCAGTCCTTGGAGCCTGGACTGTGGCTTGCCTGGGAGGACGGCAATCATGCTGCCAGGAGAATCGTCGCGTGCACATGCATGTCGTGTCCGTGTGCTTGGTCGCGGGCCTAGTCACAGGCGAGACGCCTTTGAACGGAGCTTGGGGAGGTCCGTTGATTGCTTTCAGTGCTGATGAGGCGGATGTGGCCAGGACATGGGCGCGCGCGCGTCGACGTCGCCGTGCGAGACGCAGTGTGTGACGTGTAACGGCAAATGAGGCCGACTGCTTCGTCGGTAGACGTGGATGCTGTGGTATGGTGGATGTTGGCTCGGCGCATCTCCAGTCAATACGAGTAGGCCATCACGGTATCTATACCTAGCTACCTGGGGGGGGGGGGCGAGGCGCGCCGTGACGCAATTGTGGGCCGGAGCCAACTCGCAGCTAAGCACCACCATCCATCCACCCAGTTAAAAACATCATCAAAAGCGAGTACGAAATTTTCGAAAATCAGCCATTTATCGCGCCAAAACACGCTCCGAAAGGTCAATTGGATAGCCAGGTGTCCGTTGCATAGC
>JALHBZ010000086.1:0-31607 GCA_024340015.1 Tolypocladium ovalisporum
TAACCCTAACCCTAACCCTAACCCTAACCCTAACCCTAACCCTAACCCTAACCCTAACCCTAACCCTAACCCTAACCCTAACCCTAACCCTAACCCTAACCCTAACGCTAGTTCTGATCAGAATATTTCTTGCGCATGCTTTTCTATCGCTCGGATACATCTTGAACGTCTTCTGGGAATGGTTGCTGTAGTTGAGGGGTTGGAACGGACCATCAAAGGATCACCGTTGGCGAGATAGTTCGTCACCATCTTCATGATTTCCTCGTGCACCTCAAGCTCACAGAACCTAGTGTTAGCGACTGTAAAGCGACAGCAAGAAATGCTGTGCCGGAAGGCCCCAAACCGTGATGAAATTTTCACAGTGAGAGACAACAAGAGCGGCAAAATAGAACAGTGCGTCGCATGATCTGGCAAAAATTATGCGGCCAGTGTGACTCGAACACACGACCTTCAGATAGGCATCCGTAGGATTGAAGTTTTACTTCAGTCTGACGATCTCCCAGCTAATCTATGGCCGCAACTTGGTGTGGAAACGAGTGCGTCATTTTAGGCTATGTGGGTAGATCCCGAGTCAGGTCGGATCCATCCAACAAGCCCCCACCATACGAACGGGTTCCACATGTTGCACGGTGGCTTGCCAGTAAGAGGACAAAGAGTGTTTGCGCACATGCGGACCCTACCCTGCAGACATCTTTTCGTGTAATGAAGTCATTATCATTATGCAATCGTCTCTCAACGAGGTTTCTCGATAAAGGTCTCGTGGTGGGTGCATCTTGGATGCGTACGGCTGTCTTGGCAAAAATATGGGGTAATCAAGCACTGTTCAGTATCAAGTAATCCGAATCAACTCCACTGCCTGGGAGACGCACCCCATTTTATTATGACACAGCTGGCAACAGAAGCAAGCACAATTAATTCTCGTCGTAACTGAATGATTTCCCCCCGCCGAAGCTGCGAGTTCTCTTAAGCGTCTAAGCCAATCTCACTCAAGACCACGTCTGTCTGTATGTTCTCCCAGCCATGGCGCCTTTGAACGTATGGACGGCTTGGGGCGACTGAATTTCCCGGGAATCCCTATCAATTGTTAGAGACAAAGCCTCGTAGCGAAGTGGTCATATACTTGCCGAGCAACTTGAGTTGGCCAGAGGCAGCCGAGTCTTCCTCAAGGGTCTTGACCATGTTGCGCGCCCGCGTTTGGGGGTGGGATACCACTCTTTCCATCGAATTGACCGGACCGTAGGGCAAACCGCTCTCCTCAAACACTTCCAACCACTCGTCCGTCGATTTTCGCAAGAACAAATCGTCCAAGATGAGATTCAGCTCCTTTCTATTCTTCACCCTAGCATCGTTATCGACGAATTTCTTGTCCTCCCCAATGCCCCGTCCCCTAACAGCTGGCACAGCTTGCTAGATTCGGTCATTCACTGCGCCCGCTAGAGGCAATACCCGTCCGCAGTACGGAAGCAGTCGTAGGGCACGATGCTCGGATGCACAGTACCCCAGCGACTGGCCTCTTCGCGACCGTTGAGCCATGACATGGCCACGTTAGCAAGCAGCGAGACTTCCACCTCAAAGAGCGACGTTTCAATCTGTTGACCCTGACCAGTGGCCTCGCGGGCGTGCAGGGCTGCTAGGATGGCGCCGTGCAAATACAAGCCGGTGCACATGTCTGTCAGGCCGACACCAAGCTTCATGGGGTGGCCGTAGCGCTCGCCGGTGATATGCAGAAGACCACCTTCTGCGGCCGCGAAGACATCGTACCCAGCGCGCTTGGCATATGGACCTGTCTGTCCATAGCCTGATAAAGCCTCAGGAACTTCTCTTGAGCTTCATTTCGGCACGGATGTTCGACACTTACCGGACATGCTGGCGTGGATGACGGCTGGGTTGACCTCTCGGAGCCTCTCGAAGCCTTTTAGAGTTTTCAGGGACAAAGCTGTCAACACTGGACTCTGGTCAGCTTCTACTTGCTTGCGAATGATCGGTGGCAACACTCGCACTACGTCGGCCCGTTGGGCGAGCTGCATCAGGACATCGCGCCCTTTGCCATTCTTCAGATCAAGCGTCACGGATCGTTTGTTGCGACATATAGTGGTGAGATACGTGGAGACGCTCTCGTTGCTCAGCTTCCATATGTGTTGCTCGCCGGAGGTGCGCCATGAACGTGTGTTATCCTGAATTGTTTGTTACGGTTTGCTCAGTCATGCACTGAGTACTACTTCGAAACACACCCCTACAGTCGGCTGCTCAAATCTTGACAACACTGGCTCCGTAATCTGCGAGGATTTGCATGCAAAAAGGCCCCTACAATGAACTACAGATCAACAACACGCAAAAAGTGTCTGAAGCAGTGATGCACATACAGCCAAGACTCTGGTTAGGTCTAGTATCCTGACTCCCTCTGAAGGCCTGGGAACCTTGGACGCAGTTTGGGAGCCGAAGTATATATGATACTAGGGCCTGTAATTGAATCACTCAAATGTCCACTACAACGCAATATAGGAGACATCACGGACCACTACTAGAACCGTGTTACGTCGTGCTATAGCCGCGTAACGGCCAAAACGTCAAAGGTGGATCTCCATTATAGTCAAGTCTATGACCAGCGGTAGAGCCGAATCAAGAAGGTACGATCCTAACGTTCTCGTGTACTATTGAAAATCTCTATATCGACGCTCGTGGTTCGACTAGTAAGAATCGTGTCCGCGGGACTCTCGCCGATGGTGGCTTTACGTATGACGAACTCGTGCTTGTTAAGCCGCAATGTGGGGAACTATCTATCTCGGGAAGACGACGTGGCCCATCCTCTCCTCTCCTGCGCACGGGCATTTCAAGACTGTATATCGCTGATACCGCTGCAGCCAGTCGGTGCTTCGTCTGGAAATATTCACGGCCGCAACATTATAATGCTCATCAATTCCGACACGGTAGGGTGACAGGCGGCAATTCGCGTATAGAAAACGATCATTGGGCATCGTGAATCATTTCGAAGCCATTCGAAAGAGGCAACTTGCACAAAATGCGGCACAGTAATACCACTCGGCACATACCCACGGTAACACAGAACAGCTATTGCAGCCTTCGGCCTTTGGGCCAAATTCTACAGAGTCTGGAGGAGCGTGGAGCGTCGATGAATGCATCAGGGTGGGGGGCGGCCGAGGCTCCTCGAAAGTCCCCGACTGATTTGTATAAGGAGCTGGCACAGCATGGATGACTGGGCATCTGCATACCCAGGCGTACGGCGGGTCAGCTCTCGGGATAGCAGAGGCGGCGGTCATGATTCAAACAATCTCGGAATCTGGTGGAGGTATGACAGTAGCGTCTTCTATGCACATGAACATCTTTGGCCTGCAACCTGTTGTCAAGTTTGGGACCGAGGAGCAGAAGCAGCGCTTCATCGTTCCTCTCGTCATTGGCAAGGAGCGGGCATGGTTGGCGGTGACTGAGCCCAACACTGGTCTCGACACGTTGAAGCTGCGCGTCGATGGCGATTACTATGTTCTGTCGGGACAAAAAGTCTGGATCTCGATGGCA
The DNA here is from genome assembly GCA_024340015.1 of Tolypocladium ovalisporum. Taxonomy (NCBI): domain Eukaryota; kingdom Fungi; phylum Ascomycota; class Sordariomycetes; order Hypocreales; family Ophiocordycipitaceae; genus Tolypocladium; species Tolypocladium ovalisporum. The sequence continues at coordinate 3,535 of JALHBZ010000086.1, forward strand.
CAGAATGCGCAAAAAAACCCTCATCATACCTAGTATGGACTACACCCCTCGACCAGGTCCAAAAGGCCTCCAAGGGCCTTTTACTCTTCTATACGGATATCAACAGGAGCCTACCAGTCGAGATACCAAAGATCGACAAGATGGGCCGCGCGGCCGTCGATAGCAACATAGTCCTCCTTGAAGGCCGGAGAGTCCCAGCCTCGGATCGCATTGCCGAAGGAGGCCACGGAGTCAAAATGATCATGCATGGCATGAATGCAAAGCGCATCCTCATCGGGATGGAAGCCCTAGGACTCGGCTATGCCGCGCTGCGTCGAGCGGCGGTAAATGCGGGAGAGCGCGTTGTTTTGGGGCGACCCATTGGCCAGGACCAAGCGATCCAGCACCATCTGGCCAACAGCTGGATGCAATTTGAGGCAGCAAGGCTGGTTCTTGCAGCAGGCCAGATTGTACGACCAAGGGCATGCGTCCAGCGAGTACGCCAACTCCGGCAAATGTCTGGCGGCGGAAGCTGCATTTTGTGCATGCCAGAGAGCCGTCATGGCGCATGGAGGAGTGGGATACGCGAAGGCGTACCATGTTGAGAGGTATCTGCGGGAGGTATTGATCCCGCGGAGTGCGCCAGTGAGCAAGACTTGGACAGCGTGTGCTTGGCTTGCCAAAATCATACTGAGCCGTCGGGCAGTAACAGGCAAAAACAAAAGCTGGGCAAAAAGCATCAGGTTTGCTCAGGACATGGGCTATTTTCCTAAGTGCGGCGATGATCTTCAGAAAGTAAGGCATTAATGAACCACCTCGACTTTCGGCGTACGGACATGTTGGCAATTGATGATCAGTGAAGAGTGTTGAACGTGCTCGTGCTCGTGCCAAGGTCTTGTCTGTATAATTGCATCGAACCCCGCCATGCCATGAGCCTACGACGGACCTTGAGTCCGCATGAATATGTTGGACGGCCGTTGGCGACTGGCAAACTCGTCATCTACCGCATATGACACCTCCGGCCCGTCCTGACGAAAACCAAGCTTCTCATACACGCGTCGTCCCATGACAGAAGCCTCGGTAATTGCTTCCAATCCACCTCGGGATTGCGCCTCGTCGAGGCCCCATTGAACGAGCTTCTTCGCGATGCCTCTTCCTTGGAAGGAGGGGTGAACGGCACACATGTCCAGCACCAAGACGGCGGGAGGGTGCGCAGTCGCTTTCTCCTTGACCAGCTCAATGCGCCGGCGATGAAGGGAGTAGTCCAGTTGCCTGGCGTAGCGCTGCTCCGCCTCGTTGCCGGGATAGATGACGTCGAGATCCATCACCTGGCGCAGATCCTCTGTCGGCTGATCGCCGTGGCCGGGCACTGCCGAAGCCTGCACCCAGATGGCGATGCCGGCAACGTTGCGAGCTCCGCTCTCAAGCTGGCGGGGGTCGGGCAGCGTAGCCTTGAGAAACACGGTGTTGGCTCTGCCCTCCTTGTCTCTCGTCGTGCTGCGCCAGCGCTCCGCCAAAAGGTCCGCGCCGCGTGCCCTGCCAGCAGGAGTGTCCCATGCCGGGTTCAAGGCGGTCCAGATGCCATCGTTGGTCTGCCGGCCAAATGCCTCGCATATGCAGCTGAACCCCTGCTCAAAGTCGTTGGCCTCGAAGAGCTCAATGCGCAAATCTGCAACCCCAGGTCCGGGTGTCGCCGTTGGTGGGGGCGAGACAACGTGTTCTGTGTCAGCCGGCATGGCGCTTCCTTCGCGTATCTTGTACCCGTCTGGAATCGCTGCAGTGATGCTTGCGACAGCTTCGTGCTCCAGTAAGGCGTAGGAGCAAGATTGACGAGGAATGAGCATGTAAATCGCTCGTATGATGCTTTGAGCGAGGCTAATGATGACGAGTCTGGGATTCGATGACTGGCTGCCTTCCCCACAACCCACAAATTCCCACACATGCAGCCCTCAATGTCCTCAAGGTCTTGGCAGGGGGTCTGGAAAGCAAATCCACAAGGATCACTTCATTCGTCCTCTCAGATTCTTCTACCGTACATATACCGGGCAGATCCCCGTCCTCACCGGAAACAAGCCGAGGCTTAGGGGGAGCGGCGCAGGAGGCTCAGTCCCTCACGCGCCCCTTGCCTACATGTAGGAAATGAGGTCATGGAGTTGGCAATGATTGCGCCTGATTCCACCAACAAGCCACCAGTTCGAAACACGGTGCCATGTTGCCGATGGGCGATGCCACTGTGTCTCAATCGTAGACAGCGACGCGCGGCCTGCCACTGACTGAGGCACTGGCCGCCGCTGTACTAGATACAGCCTACTTCGCTGGAAGAAACACCACTTTCGCGACGACTCAGGCTGATCAACACCCGCTAAACGTGGCTGTGTACTCCATTCACCGAGTCCCGTAATTGGAAGGTGACTCGGTCTTTAATCCGGCCAAATGTATACGTATCGTAGCCCGAGGCTCGCCGGAGTCCGTTGTTGCAAATGCGAGCCCAGCGCGACAACACTTGTTGAAGACGGAAGGACTCTCGCCGTTTACTCGCAGTGAGGAAACGTGACACTGCAATAAGGGGGGCCACATATAGTGTTGGCTGTACTGCCCATGACCATGACTGGTTGACCATGGCTTGTGGCCGGGAAAAAAGTAGCTTGAGAGCTTTAGTATAAAGGAGAACCTTCCACCTGCACTTGTTCGAGTTGTTCCCTTGATTAGCGCTCACCTCATCATACTGTGAAAGCATAAGACGCGGAAGGAAACCGGCGACAAGGTCCATCAGCTCTCCCTTCTCAATTGCCCGCCATGCTCGTCTTCAGTCAGGTTGCGGCAATCTTTGTTCTTGGTTCGTTTTCTTCTACCAATCAGGCAATGGTTTAGCGCAAGCCTGCAATGTTAAATCCATCTAACGGATGAATAGGCTTACTAGGACATGGCCAAGCCCTGAGTGCCATCATCCTCGCTGATACCAACAGAGACGGCAAGGTAGATGTGACAGGCAATACCGACATCGCTGGCAAGGAAACCTGGACCAACGAACGGGGCGCTCTCTTCCTCGCCAATATTGGAGACACAGGCCAGCGATGCTCGATCCTGATCAGCAACTCGACGGCGGACAGTGGGATCGACAAGTGTCACGATGCTTCCGACAATGTTCTGCGAAATCCCAGGTACCTGGCGCCGCTGAGATCTGTCCCCAGCCCTGGGCTCAGCGAGGCAGTCGAGGGCAGCATCTCGGTGTCCGGGGCCAGAGCAGCTGAAAGTGTGCGTATATTTCGCAAAGATCACTGTGGCTGGGTCTACTTGCCATCGAACTATACCTTCTCAGCCTTGGAACTTGCGGCAGGCCTCGATCTCGGCATCGACGCCCGCGATGTTCGACGTCCAGGAGTGTGGGATGGCAGAGTGACTGTTCATCTCAGCATCCGCGATGGCGAGGATACAGCAAACGACTCGGTGGCCCTTCGTGTTGCACCGGTTTTGACGCACCACCATGTGCAACCCACCAGCCAGGTTCTCACCACTGCATCAAGCGCCCAAGACCCGCAATCCAGGTTCGTTCAAGACTTGAAAGCTAATGTCTTGAATGCTGGAATCAAGAAAGAAGTATTCACGTTTTCTGAGGGCGACGTCTGGACCCAGGATTTCTTTGAGCCAGGCTACACGAGCATGCCGGGCCCGAAAGGCGCCATTGCGCTTCGTGTCATGATCCGATCTACCCAGAGTGACCGACCTGCAGGTCGCCTGATCTTTTCGGAACTCCGATCTGACTCTATTGCAGCAGTCCAGTTTCTCAAGGAGGGCTTTGGCGAGAGCATCGAATCCACTGGTAATCTGGAGACTATTCCGCCTCACAACCACAATGGCAAGTCGTACCCCGCCGGCAGAACCATCATGGGATCATATAACGGAAATCAGCCTTACATGGTGAAGTTTCTCGACGCCCAGGAGGTCCAACCTACCGTGAACATTGACACTAGCTGGCTTATGATCGGGCACACGGATGAGTTCCTGCAGTTTCTTCCAGCAAAGAATGATCGAGGCTGGGTCATGATGGTCTGTGATCCATTAGCGGGTCTTGAAATCCTCGTCAATGCCAAGGCGGCCGGTTTTGGCAATGTCAAGGCTCAATCTCGTCACACCCTCCGAACCGACAACGGCCGATGCCTGCCTAGCGACACCATCGACGATGTGCTCAGTAGGGGCAACTTGACGAGCAACTTTTCGAGCATTCAGACCTTTGCAGCTAAGAACATTCAGAAAAACATTAACATCATCAAGGAGGAAACTGGCCTACAGGATGACGACATCATTCGCGTACCTTCGCTCTTCTACACTGAGGATTTTAAATGCCTCGGAGACAACGAAAGCGACGACGCCACCCCAAGCCGTGATAACATTATCGTGGCAGGGGCATTTCACGACAGGGCCAAGATGTTGCATCGAAGAAAGCTCGATGATAGCGTTCAAGTCGCAGCCTTTTACCCTGGCACGGTTAATGGCCTCGTCCTCAGCAAGACGCAAGTATTAGCCCCGAACCCGTGGGGGCCGCTCATCAACGGCAAGGACATTATCGCCGCAGCTGTTGCGGCCGCGTACAAAAAGGTCAACTACACCGTTGTGTACCAGGACGATTGGTTCTCACATCACATGGGCGGGGGCGAGGTGCACTGCGGCACCAACACCATCCGTGACCCGACTACTCGCTGGTGGTAGGCCAGGCATCTAGGATTCAAGCACGTGGATGAACGTGGCTATCCTTGGCTGGTCGCTGAATAAAGGGGAAAAAATTGATTTTGATCAAAGCCAGTCTGCGCGCTTTTCGGATTTTGAATGAAACTTTGCATTGCCGATGTTTGTGAACTGTGCTGGCGAATTCGCGACTCAAAATGGTCAAACAAAGCAAACATGAGGAATCATCCAATTGACCTCGTGACATCAGTGGGAGTCGACAAATTATTGGTCCAAATGCCAAGACTTTGACTTGGTGCTGTGGCACGGTGAGGCTGACGAGTGTGCCTTCTCGCTCGGCCTAGAACGCCTTGCGCTGGGAATTTGGGACGCGCATCAGCACATATAATAAAGCCTGCAACCCTCCCAACACTGACCGATCAAATAAAATTCTACACAGCACTGTGAACAATACCACTAAAACGAAAGAGAAAGAGTACGAAGCCATCTGCCCTGTGGAAGTCGCGACTGCTTGCAAACCGCAGAACGAGGGCATCTGTGCTCTCGACTGCCACGGCGGCGACGTCGACGCCAAGTGCAGATACGCCGTTTAGCGATAACTCCAAGGCGCCTATCACAGCGGTCGCTGAGCTGGTTGACGCCTTGAACTTCATGTTTGATAGAGTCAAATACGATGGTGGGAACTTCCTTGATGCAGGGTTGGACGTACCGGCACTGACTTACTCTTACTGATTAGAAGAGCCGGGGGACTTGCTTCATCTTCACCTTGAGCGGCTGAGCCAAGAGGCCGCCAAATACCAAACTCGCGACTGACTGACCATGGTGGTGAAGTCTGGGACTGGTCTGCATTCTGCGCTCTCCAACGCCATGAGTGAGCTTAGTTAAGGGATTTGACAGTCCTATCGATGTGGCACAGCTGCTCTATGCCGCGTGCCAATCCTCTTGTTTGGTATACAGACCGAGCGAGGAACCGAGTCCAGCCTTGATCCCCGTCAAAAGTCGGGCCTCATCCGTGACAGGAACGTCTAAGGCTGTTTCTATATGGAACCTAGAATCTAGAGAAACACTGATCGTGTCCATCCGAGGCACGGCGAGTGCGGTGGATCACATGGTTAACATGAACGCTGTACCAGAAGATGCGAGCAAAATTCTAGTAAGTAGTGCGCGGCGAACTTGAAGTTGCGTGTGCTGAAAGACTCAGGAACTTCCCTTCCGTCTAAACGCACACAAAGGGTTTCTTTCGTGTGCGAAAGCTTTGCTGCCGTATTTGAGGGAGGAGATTACTCAAAAATTTGATGCGGACCATGGGCTTTCACACATCATGATATTCATCGCCGAGTCTATGGCTTCTTCAACTAGGATCTTTTGCCGCAGGACATAGACTACCTCGAGCAGCTGTAGGTGCGTCGCACAGGCCGCGATGGTGGGTAACTGGTTGGAGTCGCCACGCGAGTGCGTACTTGGACTACATTTGCCCAGATCGGAGTCGAAGATGCTGGGTTCATAGATTACTGGCTCCTCGTCACGAGTGCTGGCGGTGCGATATGATGGGGAGGCTGCGGTGAGGGAGAGAAGACGAATGGCGCTTTTACCATGTTCGTGAATGGCGGCTTTGCACGTCGCCGATTCTAGAGTTATGTTCGGCGTTGGGAATGAATGAAGACCCGATGAATAGAATCTTTGAGTCGCTGGTTGCTGTATCAAAATGCTCTCTCAAGAGTACATGTAAGCAGGGAGCTGCACCAGAGCTGCACCCTTGGAGATGCCTACTGCCCTGACGCGCGAAGCTTGGACAAGCATGGTGGCACTTGCTGTTGCCATCTACCAGTAGGCGAACAGAGGTGAATTGTAGTTTTATGCTGCTGCGCAAGCGGTGCCTAGACGGGGCATGCTGCCTTGCCGCCTCTTCGACAGCCCTGCGAGACCAGGTCGAATCACTCTAGCGGGCTTCCCCTGCACGATGTCGGACGACTGAAGCTGCCGCCCGGCAGTACTGAGGCTTGGCTTTGGGGTAGCGGTACCGTTCCGCCATAACACTTGGGTCAAGATGCCTTGCCGGCCCGCACACGCTCATTTTCGGGAGATGAAATGCACCAAATCCGGACTCTTTTCGTGTTTTGACTGTGCTTGCTCAGAAGGCGGTTGCGCAGGGGAAAAATCAATACAGATAAGTATGGACGACACAGACAGCAGATCGTACCGCTTCGTCCTCGGCACCTTTTCTGCTGTAGAGGTTCTCGTCACAATAATCAACGTACCGAACCAGACGTCCAGACCTGGCGTTTGGCTACGGTTTCTTGCCCGCATCCCCTTCGCCGTATGTGGCGGCATCGCGATTCAAAGTTCCTTCAAGCAACGATATGACACGCATGGCATAGTGCCTAAACACGGGGCGGTTTGGCTGGGCCAGGCCATTCATGGGGTGGTGGTGAGTCCTCAACCAATTCCAGCAAACATCTTAATGGCTGACTTGTAACCGGCAGGGAATTACGCTGGCTGTATGGGCCTTGGCGAGTGGGGTCATCTTGCAGCGTTCCGAAAAGACCTTCCCATCCAGTTCCGGGTTGAAGGGCAAGCGGCGGTGGGGCGCCAGCTTTTATGTCGCCATCGTAGATTGGTGCTATCTTGCCGGCATTTGCGTTGCCATCGCCTACGCCTCCTCATTCACGCCGTGGAAGGTGGAACAGTGCGATAGCTACGACGTCTACAACTCTTGGCCCATCAACGATGACGGCCGGACGGGCGAGTGTCTACGGATGCTCACCATCCAAATCGTCGCCCTTCTCGCCTTGTGAGCAATGAACCTGCATTATCACGCTGGCACTCCACTTACATTCTCTTTCAGGCTCATGACAGCGTGCCACCTTTCGCTAAACCTTTCTTTGCTCACGCTGCCGTCCCCTATTCGAGCTCAGATTTTCCTCATTGCCCGCGAAGTCAGGGGCGCGATGAGTATGCGCCTGGCACTAAGAAGGAGGGTGAGATGTACGAGGTGCGAGCGCGCGCTGCCAAAAGGACAGAGAAGGTGGTGGATTTGCAGTCAAGGCAGTCATGAGTGTCACTGGGCAGGATACGAGGCGATTTGATGATATATGATGAGGGAAAGGATGAGACAAGATATATTTTGTGGGCGGTGATGTGAACGTTGGCATGATCACACGATAGTATGCATTTTGAGCATGAAGTGAGAGGAGATTGAGACTATGCAGCAACAGTGAGGCGTTATAATAAGAACTCAAGAGGCGCCTTGAAACAAGTTAAAAAACTATACAGCCGGTGTCTAATACATGCTTACCCTCCGCAACCTCCATATCCTCCACATCCTGATCCACAACCGCCACCACCACCACCACAACTGCTTGCGCACCCGGTGCCGCACGAATCCTGTCCTGATTGGCATCCAGCGGCACATCCATGGGCGTTTCCGCCGCACCCAAAACCGCCGCAGCCAGCGCACCGCCCCCACAACCACTATCATCGCCACTAGCACCTTCGCCCACCTCGGCCCGTGTCGCTCACCAGTCGCGCAGCCGCTCGTACGCGCCGACGCGCAGTGACAGCTCCAGTGACGACCAGTCAGCAACAAAGTACTAGTGTAAAGCCCCACGCTCGAAGTGGTGACTAAAGGGTTGCGCGCGGTGAATGCCACCCAATTTGAGGCGGTCTTGGCTCTCGTCCTCCTGCTTGAGGATCCAGAGCGTGGCCTCGCGAAAGGCGCCGCAGCGAGCCATGGCGGTGGCAGTGGTCATGAGCGCATCTTGGGCGAGGAGAACATTCATACGGTTGCGAAACCAGTCTGTGTCGCTCATGTGACCGGGAGATAGGGGATCAGGGGGGGACGGGGCGATGTCGTCTTCACTTATCATGCCGGTGGGGTACCGCGGATATATCTCCCGGCCGCGCAGGAGGTGCAGCGAAGTGATGGACCACGAGTCAAAGGAGAACGCGAGGACGTGTTTCGAGATATTGCAGTCGCAGCACTTGACAGGACATCGACAGTAGGCTTCCGTGCAGTCCCACGGGAAGACATCTTAGTAGCGGTATGTCGGGCCCTCAAAGTTCCCCCAGTCGTACCAGTACTCGGTCAGCGTATCAATGAGGTCCGACTCGTCGTGTCTGCCATAGCGAAACTTGAGGAGGTACTCCTCGGTACGGCCGTTCGGCACGTCAAACTTGGTCTTGGTCTTTTGCTTGACGTACGCTCCGGGCCGGCACACGAAGCTCATCAAGTACAATGGCGCCACCAGCGGGCTACCAACTTGGCTATCTGGGATCTCGTGCGGTGCGAAGAGCGAGCCAAACAAGTCGCGATCGAGAATGTTGTCGCAAAAAGTCTGGCAATTGTTCTTTCGAAAGTCCCAACGCAGGTCCACCCTGGGATCCAAGAGCCGGCCGGCAATGTTGGAAACGTACGCCATCCCTCGCGGTGCGAGATAAGCCTGTAGCTTGGCAACGAGCCGACTGATAATCTGGCTGAGGAACGTGGCCTTTTCCGCTGCTGTTACTCCCTCTCCACCCGCTCCTGACTCTCCTTGATGAGGGTTTCGACAACGTCGCGCTCGGCCTGTTCGTCGAAAAGCGTGCAGAACGCGCCGCCGACGACCTGTTTCATGACCGCCTTGTATCGCTTTGCTATTGGAGGCCGATGTTGGTAGTACAGTTTGCGGTCACCTTTCCCCGTGAGCAAGAGACTGTATTTCTCATCGACTGAAACATCACGAATGACTTGGAGGTGTGGGGGATTTCGACTCGTAATGAGTACCGCTCCGAGCGTGCTTTAGAGATTGTAAGTCCAGAGCATTGTGCAGAGGTGTGAAACTTGACCTACTGTTCCACCCCATTTTCAATCATCAAGGGCCCAACTCGGAGGGCCATATGAACATTGCCGTACGGATACCTGTCGGCAATAGACCGCACATCAAGAGGAACATCCTCTGACGAGTCCGTCGTAAAGCCAAACGAGGACCCAAATTCTGGAACTGACGAAGTGTTAATGTTCTCGAGCTTGGCTGGCCGCGGACGCTCAAGATGATTCCTCATCGCTAGAGCTTCGTCGCGACGTTGAGCCTCCAGTGTCGTCTCCATATCGGCTTTGAGCGAGTCGCGGAAAACTTGGCCTCCGCCAGCATGTCGGTCAGCTCAAACAGCCCACAATTGACCTTCCCAATGCCTCCTTTGGCATGCGGCTTTCCCAACTCATCCTGCAATAGCCAGAGTACCACTAGTTTTCATTGCTTGTCCCTTCGCGAAACGGCACTGCAGTGGCACACGTGCCGACTGACCTCTGGGGTCATGGTCCTCGGCAGACAGCACGACTTGTACTCTGTTGCAAAGTCCGTGTGCCCGTAGTGGCCGCGACGGTAGCACGCTTCGCAGATGGCGGTCCTTGACGCTCCTAAAAATCGAGCCGCGGATGACGGCGCTGCATTCAATACAGCGCAGTGGCCGGAAGACAGGCATTTTGGTCTCATCGAGCGATGAGACAACAACCTGCGGAGGCGCAGGACGACGCCACAAAGTGAGAAACTTTTCCGGCTCGCGATACTCAATGACTTTGTCAATGTCGAGGAACTGCGCCGCCTGTAGTAGCATCCGCGCACGCCGGTACAGCACGTCTTCGGGCTCGCGGCTGGCGAGCCGCTGGCGCACCTCCTCACGGATCTTATTGCTTTTGAGCTCGGCGTATATATCCCATCCTCGCGCTTCAAGAGCTTCTTCATATGTCGGGGGGCCGTTCGTATTGCCTTTTATGGCCGCAGCCTCCTCGGCGCGCTTGCTATGGCGCGTCGAGAATCGGCCGTGAGCTGTGGCTGACCTGGTCGAGAAAGATGTCATAGCCATGGATGAAGCCGTGGACTGGCGTCTCATCGAGGAGGCGCAATTCGGCAAGGTCACTCCGCTGCTGCCACTTGCGCGCGTCAGTAGTAGGTGAGGCAGCTCTTTCCTGACTCCAGCCCAGTAGAGCTGTAGCATCTGCTGTTCGAGGTGTGCGACCGCTGGACCGACTGGACTGCGTGGGTTGGGCGGCGCGTCGGTGACATGGCTACCGCTTGTGGACGAGTCGCCCAACTTGGACCTAGGGAGCAGCGGCGAGGTGAGATTGACCATCCTGCGAACTTGCCTGGCAGTCGGAGCTATGTTCTCTATATCGGTTGGTGTCGCTAAACCTCGCTGCACCTAGAGATCCAGTCCAGCGAGGACCCAGTTGAGCGAGAAGCTCCAACTCCATCGACTTGATCGAGATAATCCCTGTCCATTTAGGACACCGCAATAGTTGCGGTGTTTGCAGCGAGCGGCTGCATTCCGCTGTTCACATGGGTGTATTTAGCCCTATGCAGGATGATTAGGCATGTTTCCTTCAGCCTCAGACGTGGCTGCGATGCGCATGCAGGGCTTCGGACCAGAAGCAACGTCCCACTTTCATGTCATGGGACGTGGATTCGGTGTAGCGGTAGCCAAAAAGCCCGAAAAACGCTTTCAGGACTTCAAATGAATCCAAGAGGAGTAAGTCCTTCATCTTGGCGAATTGAGCCGCAAACCATTCGTCAAGCACGATCTACCAGGGTCCGAGACCCCGTGCGGATCGGCTCCCTTGCAGCCTCACTTTATTGACGCCGCAGAGCACGACTGAGGTGCTAACGTGCTATACACCGCAACGCCAAGGCAGATTTGGAGGGTCATGGGGAGGCTTTGCGCGGACGGAGATGTCAACTACACATCACCGCACGACCCACCTCATCGCCATGAGACCCCCTCGACGGTATGGCAATATCGTTATTTCCACCTTCTTAACAAGAGCCTACCACTGCTGCGACAGCTACAACGCCTCCGAATTCCGACTTTCATTGATAGTGCCACACTTCCTTGACACTCGACACATGTTAGGGGGTGGCTTACCTACAGGTCCAATGAGGAAGATGCTAGATCATGCCGACTTCCCTCCTGGATGGTGGATCTTGGAGTTACTCAGCCTTACGGAAGCCTGTTGGGGACCATACAATTTCGGCGTTGAAGCCGAGCTGTGCCTGGATTCAATAGGTCACTAGTCGTCTGAATATTTTGGAAATCACGCATGTAGTCAGCGCACACATTTGACAACATCTAACATACCCCCAGTCCTCCGCTTCATTACGGAACAAGAGACTGAGCATCGGCTGTGCAGTCTACTTGACTTCCCACAACCCATCTTGACCTTGAGTGTGCATAGACTGGATTGCGCTCGGCAAACCATCCAGGTGATTGTCTACATATTAAGACATGACAATAGATCCCTTCGTTTTGCTACATTGACCATGTCGCTTGAGATTGTGTTCTGAGAGAAGTGCAAGCCAAGAAGATCAAGTCGCGTCTTGACTGTGATAGTTAAAAATGACGGTCAAACGAAGCTACTGATTTGCGATTTACGCATCCATGGAACGGGCACAATGAGGTCTTGATGCAGCCTTTCTTGAAACGTGAAGTTTACGAGGCTATCATTGCCGAGATCGAGTGTTTATAGTTAGAAACTGCATTTCTCCCCGTGTCGCTTGCAATCTTGATTGAACAACCTTCTCACAGGAGAGAAGCCGCCTGCATAGGCCCGATGTCCCTAACGCAGAATACCAACTAGCTGCCCGGGCGGCAGTACTGAGTTTCCACAATTAGTTTCGCGATGATCTTGCTTCATTACCTGAAGAGCACGGTCAAGGACTTGTCTCATTGATAAAGTACCCGAGCATCATCATTTCTGATCGATTCACGGGAATAAGTGGAAGATTTTGTGAATGTAAGATGACATAGGCGTCCGCAGCTTTTGGGAAGCTACCTATAGCTTTTAGAGGTTACGCATTCCCCTTTAGCATCCTCACTTAGTTCCCCGAATCATCATATAGTGCCGGAGAGGCAGTCTGACGAGTTTTCTTTGACCTGAGATCTATGACGACGCTAGAATGAACTCTAAAGAGCTTCAACTTCCATGCGACTGCTGCAGACATGATCTGCTGAACAAGTTTTTGTTTCAAAAGCAGTGGTCATTTTTCTGAATCCCTCAACTGAGATTGTCATGCGGCGCGTGAGACTCCGCGCTATGAGACGTATGCCCAATTGCGGGTTGCATGCGAGTACAAGTCTGATGTCGGCCTAGACTGTCGCATGGTTGCACCCCGATGTGACGATTTGCTTCATTTTTCGAAGAGTACTGTCTCATTGGCTCCGTCTACATTCTACCCCGCACTAGGCCGGATAATCGGACCAAGCGTCATGTAATTGGGAGCATCGGATGGCACCGCAAGATAAGCGCAACATTGTTGAAAGGCGTGAGCATCACTAAGAGATTTCCTGTCGAGCAACGGCTGCACACTGGCAGTTCCTGGCACCAAGCCCCCCCGAAAATTTCCTAGTTCTTCTACAGATATTGAGTACTCAATTGGACGCACTAACTACCTGATCACCCGTCAATTAACCAATATCTTGGCTCATCAAGCAGTCTGGCGCCGTTCCCCTCTCCATATGGAACTCGATTCGGAAAAAGGCCATAGCTTGGCCAATAACGCGACCAACGAGACTCCCAGGATTCACCTCAATTGATTCAAACAGTCGCCGGCCATTAAATAATTCTCAATATAGTAGCGTGCTATCCAAGCTCCGCAATATAGAAGCGCGCCTGAATAGAAAACTCGGTGTGGAGTCTGAAGCGATCAACCGCAAACGTGCCCAAGATACGAAAGACGTGTCATGGATTGAAGAGCTGACAATGGCCTTGCTATGGGCCAGCGGTACCATGAACGCGTCTTGCTTCGCAACTGGGTTTTTGGGCTGGCAGTCTGGCTTGAGTCTGAAGCAATCGATCGTCATTACTATCTTTGCTTCGATTGGGGCAGTGACTGGTTATTGCGCAACCTTCGGGGCGGTGACGGGTTTGCGGCAAGTCAGTGTGAGCCGTTACAGCTTCGGTTGGTGGCCGAACAAAGTCATTGCGCTCCTGAACAGCATCCAGCAGATGGGCTGGGCGGCTGTCTCATGCATCACCGGAGGCCTAGCCTTGCCTGCGGTTTCGGATGGCCAAGTTTCCTTGCTTCTCGGCATCGTCATCCTGGCTGTCGTTGCACTACTCATCTCCGTCATTGGACTGAATGCTATTCTTGTCTATGAACGATATGCCTGGATCATCTTTTTTGTCATCTTTCTCATCATGTTTGGCGAAACCGGCCAGTATGCCGGCAACGCGACTCCTGCATCCTCTACTGGCGCCACTCTTGCTGGCTCGGTCCTCGGTTTGTTCGCCATTGTTTACGGTTCAAGCGCTTCATGGTGTACAATGGCCAGTGACTACTATGTCCATTATTTACCGAATGTCAGCCGCGTCAAAGTCTTCTTGATGACCACCTTTAGCATTGCGATTCCTACTTCCATCGGCATGGTGGCAGGCTGCGTTGTCGCCTCGGCTGTAAGAAATAATCCAGTATAGACTGATACATACCATAACAAAGGCCTAGGCTACCTGATTCGGGATATTCTCTACCCGAGGGGATTCGCGAAATTGCTGCTAATTCTTCTCGTTTTGTCTGGAATCAGTACCAACGTCATCAGCATCTACAGTGCTTCTATTTATTTCCGGCAGCTTGCTCGACCCTTTGCTTTTATACCTCGGTTCATCTGGACTTTGTTCTGCTTTGGCGGTCGGCAACAGCTCAATGCCTACCTGCAAAATTTCTTGAGCTTGCTCGGGTACTGGTGCACTAGTAATGGCATCATTCTATTCGAGGAGCAGTTCCATCTTCCGCAAGGGTAAGTTTGAGAACTACGACCTCGAAGGATGGAATGATCCCACCAGGCTGCCATGGGGCATAGGGGCAACAGTTGCATTTAGTCTCGGCGTTGTGTCGTGGTGTATGGGGATGAGCCAGACGTGGTCTACTGGACCTCTCGCAAAGCTTGTTGGAGAGACTCGCGGTGATGTTGCAAACGAGATGACCTTTGTAGTCACTGGTTTGAGCTACTTACCAGCAAGGTAGGTTGAGACGAAGTAACTGGGTCGTTAACCTGGCAGCTGGCTGGAGTAAGCCTGTTGGAACCTGGTCGAAGACCCTTGAGAGGCTTGGCTTATCGGTAAACATCTGGGAAATGACGAAAGTATCCCTGAATCCTGGCAAATCCAACCCATTTGTCAGCGGAGGAGTCCCAAATGACGTTAGAGTTATTCGATACATCGACTCATATCGTTGCTAGCGCTATCACCTATCATTCATTCCAGTTGAACAATAAGCTGAGATACATTTTCCATCGCGTCTCATTCTTATTTCCCACTCCCATTTGGTAACAAGCTAGCTCTCTTCGTACCGTCCGTCTCAAAAGAACGGCATTCTTACGGGCTTTTCCCAGTCTATGTTGTCCTCAATGCATTCGATACGGTCACGGCAGGTGCCAAATGTCCGATCCCACAGGCGAGTCTGTTTGCCGTAGTTACCGCTGCTCTTCCAGCCCTTGCGGTGGTGTATATCGTGGTCTTCGATAATGAGCTCAGCGTTCACCATGCGCAGCAGCCAGGTAAAGATGTTGGGGGGCGTGGCATGAACGCGTAGACCGCTATGGCCGGCCAGCTCCGCGAAGACGACGTACTGGTGGCAGACCCACCACTCGTAGAAACCCATAGGGAAACCCACCAACTTCATGGAGAAGTAAGCGAGAAGCGGAATACCAATGATATCGAAGAACTCTTGTTCGGTATCGGCATATAGCGTCAACAATGGGTTGGGGTGTTTGGTCAGGTGGTGTGTGCGATGAAACTTCCAGAGTCCACCGACCTCGTTGATTAAGCGATGGTACCAGTAAAACCAAAAGTCAAGCACGATGCCGTAGATGCCAACCTCCAAGGGAAGCCAATACCAACTCATGTCCGCGGGTGCCTGGCTGACGCGGTAGCTGAGGATGACGGTGACGATGGGTCGAAAGGTGGACGTTGAGACGAGCGACCTCACGACCTTGGCGACTCCGACGTCGGGGACCCCGTCCCGTTCGTGCACATCACCGTCGAGAAATCCGGTCTGGTGGCCCAAGTGGCGGAGGATGTGCAGTTCGCGGATGGCGATGAGCTTGAAAGCGGCGCTGTAGAAGACGAAAGCTTGAAATGCAGTAAAGTTGTTTCCGGTGTATGTAATGTAGAGGTGCTGGATCATGATCGGGATAGCAGCATGCACGACCACCCAGCGTTGAGTAGCCCAGTCGCTGAGCACCGGCACCTTGTCGCCTTTCTGATGTACCGGGACCTCCTTATCGAAGGCAATCGAATGTATACCTAGAACTTCGTAGAACCAGTGGAAAACTGTCCACTCGGCACGATCGAGACGTCGCCAGGTCGACTTCATCGAATCCCTCGGGTTCGGCGACACATGCTCGCTGCGCGTTTGTGTCTGTGTGGCACTCATTTCGTGCTTGTGTGAGCAAGTGAAGCAAAAGAAGATGAGACTCTAGGATGGGAAAGCGGGGGAATGCTGGGCCAAGGGTCTTTCTTTATGTTCAGTGCGCTGCCAAATGATTGGCACGTGTGAAGGGAGCAGCAACTGTTTCTATTGCACTTATTCATGTGATTGATGATGTGGCCAGGTTCAGATGGCCCAAGATTGATACGACCAGGGTCTTCGGGTCTCTCCCATCTATCTCGACGCAAAACTCAAGATCTCCTGATCCAGGGTTTGGGGAGCGCCGTTCGCGGGATCCGAGAGAATAGTTCAGCCGCCGTGCCGTCGGGGGGTTGCGCTTCGTGGGAGCCCCGGTCAAGAGACCACGCAACTGAGGAGAGTCGAGGTCCGGAACCAATCGATTCATGGTTGGGCCTGGCGACCTTACGTGGGCATTTCCCAATCAGGCAATGGTTGCGGGTGGGGCACTGGTTGTACAAGTATGGCAATGAATGGCGGCGTCTGGAGTCGCTGGACCATCGACGAACGAGGACGATCAGGACGCGCAATAGTGTGCGAATCTTCGGGTACCAGCGCTCGAGTCACCCGCGTGTTAATCATGATCTCGATGTGTTATTCATTAAGTATGGATGTTCTGCTATTGTCACCTGTTTCGACTAACCTAGGCGCCTCAGCAGCTAACAGCAAATTGCATCTGCGCAGGTCGAAGGTCCGGGCAACAGTGTTGCTTATGGCAGTGACACGGCTTGACGTAACAAGTTGCTCCTGACTCTAAGTTCATTTTTTGGTGTTACGTTCAGACCCCCGCGCGGAACCTTATTCGGAAGACAACGGCTCTCACTGTTAGGAAGGGAGGCGTGCCTAATTACGAGAAGGAGATTAGGACCCTCTACAGTGATTTTTACGGTAAGTCTAGCGCTACAAAACACCGCGTTATGTTGATTGATTCTCATTTGTTAGTGCCGAGCGTAGCCGTTGTTACATCCTGCGGCACGGGCATATCCACCTCCCATACGGGGATTTCCGTCATCAAGCGATCTTTGTTGATCAGGCAGGCCGGCTTCCTCCGTCTTTATCGATAATAGATAGTCGTTCTAGCTCGAAGCTCCAAGGACGCTCCGCATATGCGTCCTCCCATGATGCCATACTATGGTCAGCAAGTACAAAGCACTACACATGTACTAGAAGATATAAAGTATGAGATCAGTCATGGAACCAATGCTCGCAAAGATCATTTTCCTCGATTTTCAATAGGCGAATAAGGCATCCAGTCTATTGAAAGTAGAGGCACTCCGTAGTTTTCGTCCTTTCCGATATCGACAAAATAGTGATCAAAGTTCGCCTAGACGTAGGTCTTGTTTATCTTGCATGGAGGACAAGAATAGCTTCTGGTGATGTTCTGGCAGCGACTTCCTCGGCAGACCTCCAGAAAGTTCGGTACCGGTGTCGAGGAGATGAGATGCAGGACAACTAATTCGGTAAAGCCGCGACGTAAGTTCAGAGCTCGACACGGACCGCAACGGTCCGAGGTCCGACCCCTAACGCCCATATTTCAGCTCGATCTCGGGCGGCCGATCATCGCAGGATGACATGTGCGTTTGTGAGCCTGGAGGAGCAGCTTCCGTCGGCTTGAATATCTCAAGTATGGTGGTCTGTCTCGATCAAAACTTCTCCGATCTGCGTGGGATTGAGGTGTTTTGCAAGGCCGTTGTTTGGACAAGTGGGAAGCCGTTGATTTGCGCATACACCCTACCCAGTAGTGGATAGATACATGGGCAACTCGAAGCAACGGACTTAATTCTAATCTCGAATCTCTCATTAGCGCGCAAGCCCAGCCGGCCTGTGCTCCATCGTCCAAGTCTACGTCAGGTGCTTCGAAAGATCCTGCATTATATTGAGGTATGCATTAGGGCGTGATTCTAGACTGCGGAGAAATGTATTCTAACAACACTCAAGGGTCGCAAGACCAGGTCGTGAGGTTTTTGACGTTTTGACTCCGAAAGGCTATATCGAAGGTTGCCTTCATAGCTCAAGTGAGGGCGGACTGCAAATGACCCACGGCAATGAAATTGCACTAATCTGAACCCCACAGAAAGGTTTTTCTAGGGCATGATTTCTGTTCTGTTTGAACGAAGCCCAAGGTATACCGTCAACGACGCCGACAGTTTTCATTCACTGGCGAGTGATCAAACAGATCATTGTGACCGCTAAAAGATAAATGGGGTTCGAAATTTGTAGACTATGTCGATCACCTTTCGGCCCCTAAGCTGCCACTTGCAATTCGAGAACCATAAACTACAGTGTCGCCCCTAATTACGTTATTGATCGTGCCATTTTTTTCAATCGCAACTCGAGACCCGGCAAAAATGCCTCTTGTGCAAATTACAGATCACTTGGGGGTTTTGATCCGACTCGTGCTTTGCTGATGAAGTCTTGCACGCCTGTATTCATGACGTATCCATCATCGGTTGGTCCAAGACTCAGCTGTCACTCATGACAGTCATACGGCTGGTGCAGGGTTGTCAATCGTCACCTTCCAATTCGAGATAAAATGGCTCAAGGGATGCATCCATACATGCACCTTGTGGATTTCGAGAAACCTTGGTGATGCTCTGCGCTGCACCTTTGCCTTACGTTTAGTTAGTGATCCATGCACATGAAGGAACCCGTGATCGTTGCTCAAGGATCTGCTATGCACGTTACCGCTCCTGACTTGCAATGAATCAGGGATTAATATCATGGACGAGTGGGTACATTGACGCTCACAGTAGCCTTAATCACGATAGACGCCGAAATCGAAACTTTGAAG
Organism: Tolypocladium ovalisporum; assembly: GCA_024340015.1. Lineage (NCBI taxonomy): Eukaryota > Fungi > Ascomycota > Sordariomycetes > Hypocreales > Ophiocordycipitaceae > Tolypocladium > Tolypocladium ovalisporum. The sequence continues at coordinate 22,402 of JALHBZ010000086.1, forward strand.
TAAGTACATTAGATCCATAAGTTCATCCTAATTTCATTGACCACGTTGAATTGCCTTTCAGACATGATCTTCTCCGCATGATCGAGCAGCGAGGTTGTCACTCTATCCGGTGGCAGAAACATACCCGGATATCAAGTTTGTGAGGCGAGCACTTCGAGAGATTGCTATAACACCATATACGGTGACCTTTCTAATGTTATCGTTTCGTCAATTCGACAAATTGATCAGTCGTATTTATGACACTACGCCGGCAAGAAAAGACGTCACGAGCCTATCATCGTGAGGTTCGTGTATAGAGAAACAGAATTGGTGCGGTGTGATATCGAGCGAGGAAGAAAATATTGTCAACTCAGACGTCAGATTCAACCCAACCGCAGGCTCTACGGTACGCTGGGAGTACTTCTATACCAATGCACCCTGCATCGAGATATGCGTCATGTTGCGTTCTTCGTAAGCACCGGAAATCCATATTTCGAGGCCTTGTAACAGACTTCACTTAGTACCACCACGCAATCACCTACATATGCAGTGTTGGGGGGCTTTTTTTTTCACCTAAAGGGTCTTGACCTGCCCTAAATATCTCAGTGCAGATACCCCAATAACCTTGCGATATCGTTTATGCGAACAAGAGCTAAAGCCCACCTTGACGATGACCATGTCAGCAACGACCTCGATTCCCACGCAGTCACTGCCTTAGATCATTCCAGGCACCGAAGTCATGTCCACTATGAAAAAGATCTTACAAGAACAAGACGATGTCTACAACCGCGTGGCCAAAACTGCGCAACCTTCTAGTGCATGCTTTGAAAACGTCATGAGGCCTCCCATGGGTATTGAAAATGAGATTCAGGGCCAGATAGCCGTTATCGCCATGCTAAACTACGAGGCGAAGCATCGGACGAGGCAATGACGTACATGTACAAGGTCGGATCTGATTTGACAGCAGGAAAAGATATTTACCAGCTTGTCCAAGCTGAAGGCCGAAAGGCTTCATTTGGAGGACTCCAAGTACCTGAACAGCGCTATAAGGAGCTTTACACCTCCTCTTCTCATGCCCATTTCCGTCTTTTAATTTGAGACATCGTGACTAGCGCGGCGGCTTTTGCTGCGCGCATCTACCAAAACACGTTTGTCGAAAACTCACGCAGTCAGGAAGCGTGGGGCAAATATCGTTGCGACATACTAGAGTACGGTGGAAGCACAGACGAGCTAGAGATGTCGGAGGAGTTTCTAGGCCATCCTCCTTGTTTCGACCATCTGCCTCGCAGCCTACAACAGGTTGCATAACAGAACAGCCTCTTGCGAAGACTCTGTTGAAACTTGACATCCGAAGAGACCCTGGCGCAGGCGCTGGTGAGGACCGCGAAGACGTTGTGGATGTATGTAGAAGCAGTCAGCCTTACATGTGCTTCACGTGCTTAAGCTACAAACATTTGATCCATAGGAGCTCTCAAATGGCCAATTGACGGTGTTGAAGATGCCGAAACTTACAGGGAAGCTTGCCGTGATCCTACTGGCCTCGTCGGGGACGCGTTGATTTATTCTCTTTCCAGCCCTTAAAATACTCGTCTATCCAGCCGCGACTTGGTGCTCCGGCAAAAGATTGGGAGAACGCATTACTTTTGTGCAGGTATCTCCGAACATGCTGTTCTCGTAATCACTTTGCATTCTATGCGAGTGTCTCCTCCGACTGCCAGCGTTGCTCGCTAACATCCCATCATGTATTAGTCAGTATCGTGGCATTATCCCAATCTGGGGCCCTGCCCTCGTGGGGGGACCAGCTCATGCTCGTCCGAGCTATCATCATGACAAAACCCGCTTCCTCCTTTGCTCGCGCTCCGACACCTTTGCCTTGATTGTGGCAAATAAGCCCGGCATATTATCACCAGACCTACTCATGATCCTCCCAGGGTAAACGACGACGAAGGACAAGAGCGCCAGGAACATTGGACTAGCTTCCAGAATGTAGAGATATTTCTCATAAGTCGTTAATGCATTGCCTGATCTTTATGCTCTTCAAATTGCCAAATTCAGCAACTTCAACAACGCGCGGAACGCTAAACGCGCACCGCAGCGCTCCAAACTGGAACAGGGGCGACGTGTGCGGGCCAAGTCCGAATCAACCAATTAGAAGATTTCAGTTCCTGGCCTATGACATGGTATGCCTTGGGAGAACTCAACAGTGTGTGAAGGGTCTGAACTGAGCTGTGCACCCTAGGATTCCTCATTACGAGAAGGTTCTACTCTCTCTTCGCACTTGGAAGCATTCCAGTTTATCGTATGCAGGACGAACCTCCATCCTCCGCAAGACCGCGTTCTTGATTCGCTATTTCTTGTACATTTATGTTGGCTTTCTCTCCACACTTGCCTCCTCGGCCAATACCACGCCATCAAGGCCCGGAATCAGTGTCCGTCCGAAGTCCGCATAGATTTCATGCAGCTCGCATCCCAGGAGCGGCTCCTTGGGCGCGCAAGTTGAGAAAATTCTTCTCTATCGCGAGATAACATCTCAACATCTCTCTACTGCAAGGTAACCCACTCATACATTGCCACCACGCCGCCCCTCCAACTCGGAAACAGAAAGCAAATTCTCCGTCTTACAGCCATTGTGGCATCGTTGCGAATCTGAACATCCAAGGCTCCGTCTAGCATATTATCCCTGATTCGCTGGTCATCCTGCGGGAGCATCGCCTCGTTCTCATCGGCCGTTTGCAAAGTCTTGACCATATCGGGCGTAATCTTAAGGCCATGCTCAATTTCGACCGTACGCGTTGCGACGGCATACATTGTCAAAGCATCCCACAATGTCTCGCGCGCGCACGACAGGGTCTTGAGGAGCGTCAATGCCGCGAGACGCAGCTTCAAGTGCCGGCACTTGATGACGACAAAGTACAATAAAGGGCAGAAGCCCATGCCAAAAATGAACCTGGATCTCTTTTCGGGTGCTTCCCTCATGGGGGATACTGTTGCAGCAGCCTCTCCGATGCCGACGATCCTCGAAAACTTGTCCAAGTGGGCATCATATACCATCGCATCCGGAGAGAGGCATGCGTTTGTCCATATCTTGGCGACGAGCCACCGCATCTCCAGCATCTCCAGCATCATCTGATGGCCATGGCCAACGTGTGAGCCTTCACGAAACACGGGGAATGCGGACCACCACGTGTCGAGATCTTGGTCGAGTCGTTGCTGAACCAGGACAACAGACCTCAATGACAGTAGCTCAAGGCCATCGCCAGTCCGGTGGTAGTCTGCAGTACGAACCATCCTGCTGGACCGCGACAACAGCGAGTCAAGCGTTGACTGGGCCCGGGATGCATCCCCAAATAATGATCAGCCTGTGGGTAAAGGCTCGACCTTCTCAAGCACTGGAAAAGTAGTTACATCGCCCCCGAAGAAGTAGGGAAAGATGCTCAAGTGGCGGAAGACGGTGATGATATCTGAGCTGACCTTGGGCGACGAGTTCAGCAGCGATATGCCGTGGCTGACGTGATTGATGGCCGCTTTTGTGTCGAATCGTAGAAACTCGATGCATATGAAGAGGACGCATACAAGCAGCACCGTGTCCACGGAGTTGGATGGGACCAACGGAGCGACAAGGTGCTTGATGGCCGAGTTGTAATGCTTGATGGCAGCCTCATCACCATCACGTGGCGGCTGGGCGCCCAGGCCCAACTGCTGAGCATCAAACCTTTCGTACAGCGAGCTGATGGCCAAGACGGCGTGCCTGGCCGCAGGCTCGGTGCAAGTTATCTGCGCCACAAGATGGGTCCAAAAGGAGCTGTCCAACGGCCCTCCGAGCGCCGGCGCGACGACTTGGCGGAAAAAGGCCAACCCACGCAGCTCTGCACCGTCTGCATCGGGCGTCAGCGACAGAGCTGGCTGCGGCCGTGCGCGAAGCAGCTGGTCCCATGAAAAGGAGCCAGGGGGCGGCGGCTTGTAGCCGTCGCACTTCCTGCCGGTGGACGTGCACCGATGGCACTCGGGGCTTGTCTCGTCACACTTGATCTTGCGGGCTCTAGATTGGTCCGAGTCAGTACATGCCGACATCGTGCGGCCAAGGATGTAGCTGCGAACATACTTGCACGTCACGCACCCTGTGCGGACCTTGGGCACTCCTTTGCGTGCCATGATTCGACGGGGCGAGTGCGATACAGACTTGCAGCAGTTAGACAATGCAGCGCAAACGGCCAAGTCGTGCAGCTTGTCAACAGGGCCGAAGGGCTTGAGACATATCAGGGATTCGTCTTTGCCGGCACAACAGGGTCCACGACTCGGCCCTGAGGCCTGGTGTCACGACGGCATAAAGGCGGCAGGGCTGTGCTACGAGCAGTCGTCGTCGTCGTCGTCGTCGACAACGCGCCTCGAGTGGCTGACGCAGAAGAGCTATCAGGGGTGCAGTTGTCAACCGTGATCTCCTTGGTCCGTTTCGGGTCCAAACGTGTGGGGGCGGCTTCATGAGCGGGTCGAATGCGAGCCCACGAATCTCGGGGCCGCTTCACGAACTCAGGGTGGGGATCCGGCTTACACGCTACCACCATGCAGGTATTCGCACGGCAGAGTAGGATGCAACCGACAGCCAGCCGGCGATATGGCTATGGATGGATGAATGCCGTGCCGTGACAGGCAGACTCATCTCGCTGGGTTGAGTTGCGCATGTCAATACAAACTATGCCTTTCGGCAGGCAAGCCTAGTACGACCAAAACATCACTCGCTACAACTGTTTCGCCTGAGACATCAAGCCGATGACTACGACTTGGTCATCTCCATTCTCTCTATCAGCGAGTAGTCCGTACAAAACGATATGACAGATGAGCCTAACAACGCGTTTTACCGCATATAAGCCGGTTTCCGTTGACCGATGATCACGGCCGGCCAGCGCCGCATCTCTGCAACAGACCCTCCCAGCGGCGCTTAAGACAAGCCAAACCAGACGTAAAAGCCTGCATCGTCCCCGGGCCGTCCGATCGGTGGTTCGGCACGACTCCCCCCCGACGACAAGCCACCCGAGCGCCCCAGCCCCGCCCAGCCCGCACTGCGGAGCCACCATCGCGCCGCTCGCGCTCCGCGCCGTTGACGCCGCAGGGCTGACAAGGCTCCTCCAGCTGAGCGAGATTCGGCGTTTCTACTCGTACATGCTCGAAACTCGGGCTTGTAGATGCCGTTACGCCGCACGCCATGCGGCTGCGGTGGGAAATGGGGCAGTCGAGGGAAAATGGCCTGCAGTACGAAGACGCCTCACGGCGCAACTGGCATCGAGGAATGGATCGAGAAGGAAAGCCGTATAAAGAGGCTCCATCGCCGACATCATCACAGCAGAAACACCCGACAGCCAGGCAGACACATCACGATACGCACAGCATCATGGCCGCCCCAAGCACGCGCAAGGTCGTCATCTCGGCCTTTGGCGACGTCTCCAACCTCGCCGTCGTGTCCGCGCCCATGCCCGCCCCCGGCCGCCACGAGGTCCAGGTCGCCGTGCTCTATAGCGGCTTCTCGGGTGCCGACGTCAACATGCGCCTAGGCTGGTACCCGCTGCAGAGGGCCGCGCCCCTGACGCCCGGGTACTGCTTCGTCGGGCGCGTTGCCGCCCTCGGGCCCGGCTGCCGCGGCGTCTTTGCGCCGGGCGCCGTCGTCGCCGCCGTCACCGTCTACGACGCCCAGTCGGAGCGCGTCAACGTCCCCGAGGAGCACCTGTGCCCCGTGCCCACCGGCCTGGACCTGCAGAGGGCGTGCGCGCTGCCGCTCGACTGGAGCACCGCCTACGCCATGGTGACGCGCACCGAAGGTGACGGCCGGCCAGCGCGTCTTCGTGCACGGCCTCAGCGGCGCCGTGGGCCACGCCGCCATGGTCTTGAGCCAGCTGCGCGGCGCCGTCGTCTACGGCACCGCCTCGCCACGCAACCACGAGGCGCTGCGCGCGCTGGGCGCCCACCCCTTTGCCTACACCGACAAGCGCTGGATCGCCGAGATGCAGCGCCTCGGCGGCGCCCACGCCGTCTTCGATCCCCTCGGCTTCGAGAGCTTCGACGAGTCCTACGCCGTCCTGTGCGCCGCGCAGCCCAGCCGCCTCGTCGGCTATGGCGGTAACCTCGCCGCGCTGACGGGCGGCAAGAAGCGCTCGCCGCTGCCGGGCGTGCTGAGGATGCTGGCGCGCAACGCCGCCGTCTGGTCCAACAAGGCCACGAGTTTCTACTTCATCTCGCGCGACGACAAGACCTTCAAGCCGGGCCTGGCGGCGCTCATGGAGCTGGCGCGCGAGGGCCGCGTCCACGTGCCCATAAAACACGTCTGGGCGCTCGACGACATCCGGGAGGCGCATGAGAGCTGGGGCAAGCAGGCTGGCATGGGGTCCGTCCTGGTTCGCGTAGCAGACCAAGCATAGCACATGTAGTGGCGCCGAACGGCCGCCTCTTACTTACCCCCGGTGTAATCGTGATGGCGCAAGGTTTGGGGCTGGCGTTGGCTCTACCCGAGCAAGGAGTCTTTAGTCGTACATTCAAGAGAGGTCTAATGCTAATAATGCAACTTTCACAATTACCCAAACCAGGCTTGCGACTGATGTCTGATGATCATCGCGGCACGCAATGCAAGCACCTGGGCAAGATCGTCGCAGCTCCCAACCTCTTAGCAGCAGTGATGTCACCGCCCTTGACGTCACCAGCGACGGCACGCGGCCGCACAGCGCCTCCCTCATTTCACTCGACAAACAACGGTGATACAAAAGGTCTCATTGCGCCTTTACGTCGGTATACATCCAACTTCCATCGAATCCATCATCTACTCCGAGCACAAACTCAAGTAGTAGTTGCCGGAGCATTGGCAACAAACTCAAACCCTAATACATCGACACCTCTGCGTCCAAGATGCGCGCCCCAGCTACCGCGCTCCTCCGGGCCTCCACCCGCCTCCACCCCCAGCTCCTCCCCAGACGCCACTTCACTCTCTCGCCAGCAAGCCTCTCCTCCAACGACACGACCACGGCCACGGGCAAGCCCACGAGCGGTCCTCTGTCCGACGGCGGCGGCACGGGCGCAAAGGGCCGCACTGGCGGCGGTGATGCCCTCGGCAGCTCCTCACCCAACGCTCCGCCCCGGCCCAAGGTCTTCAACGCGAGCGTCGCCGGGGGTGACGCGCCCAGCGAGCTCACCAAGGAGCAGCAGAAGGAGGTCGACGAGCACAACCGCGATTTCGCCGAGAAGCACGACCGCGGGCACAAGGCGCAGAGCGACAAGGTCGATGAGAAGTTTTGGAACCCCGACACGACCAAAAAGGGCAAGAAGGGCACAAAGGACACCAAGGCCTAAGTCGCAGTGGCTGCAAAGGAAGCAGTTGGCATTCGGCCCCTGCTGCAATATTCACCGGCGTTAGTTTTGGTACAGCTTTACGGAAGACGGGGACATAAACATGGCATGGTGCACGTCCCTCGAGTAACCAGGCTAGCGGCACATGACGATACCAGAAAGAAAGGGACACTGTTTTTATAGCCACCAGTCACTTCATAAGTAAAAAGCTGGAAGCTGGAGTGAGTGATGGTACTCGACTATTACTGCATCGTGCATCAAAGTCCATCAGTGATGTAAGCATGTCAAACACCAAGTCCCCCAAAACCCTGCCAACTGCATGGTGCATCAAGTGCATGGTCCTTGACATCTCCTACTCAGCAGCCCAGCTGCCGTTGGCGCAACCGGCCAGCCTGATGTAGCAATTCCAGCTCACAACAGGTATTCCCACATTTCATGCCTGCATCTTCAGCGGCCAGGAAAGCAAGGGGCACAATCGTGCATTGCAGCCACCTTACATTTCCAGCGTCCAAGCTTGTGCCCCACGGAATAGACACAGGCCTTGACTGATGACGGTCAGCTGGTAGGCCAGTCTCCGGGAGTGCAAGTGCTCCGGGGGCTCAGATACGTCCATAGCCCTTTGGCGACATGACGTCTGCCATTGTGAGACTTCCTTTGCGACTGCACCTGTCTCGAGTCAGTCCATGTGTCTGATGAGTAGAACGCTCAAAGAGTGCTGTGAAGAGAGGGATATCAGAGTAATTATGAACTTTTTAATCGATCATCCAAGGCATGCCTTGTCAAATACAATCTAGCGTAAGTTTGCTTCATCATGTAAGGGGAGGGGGGATGAGTGCAGGATCGAGAGGATGACAGAAATGTCTTACCATTACAGCGCGATAGGATCGATCTTGTCACGACGCCTGAAAGGCCGGCTGCAATGCAGCCCGAGACTTGGAGTTCTCTTATTTATCATCAACTTGTCTGCTATCCGCTCATCATGGCCGGCCCAGGCTAGAAGAACTAGCAATGTCGCCAATCGCGCCGCGGACATAGTCCACCAGGGCCTTGACCATGCCCTGCGGCCGCGCCTTGCCGTCGACGCCGCGCACCGGCTCGGTGCCCATGGTCGGCAGCACGTTGTCGCCCGCCGAGAGGCTGACAAACAGCGCAAACGGCACCAACCAGACACACAGGCCAAAGTACGACGCAATCATGGCAAAGCTCGGCGCGTCCACCTCGTCAATGTATGCCGACCGCTGGTAAGTACGCGTCTGGCTGTGGGAAAAGTGCCGGAACCAAGCGTAGTGGTCCAGCAGAACAAGCACTAGAGCCGAAGCTTGTCAGCTCAAAAGCTTCCCCAAGTGCAAAAAGGCAGCATAGCATACCACACGAGAGGATGAACAAGGGGTCCGTGAGCTTCACAAACGGGAAGCGCCGCATGTTGCCCAGGTACACGACGTGCGCCGTGACGCCCAGCAGCGTCGACCAAAAAGGGAACCCGTCGACCAGCCACAGCGTCACCTGCACGCCGATGATGATGAAGATGAGCCGCGTCAGCAGGCGCTTCGCCAGGACCGTGTGCTCCTCGACGAGCTCCGAGAGGTAGTAGAGGCCCGACGCGATGGCCAGCGTCAGGAAGCAGAAGCCGAGGACGGCTCCCGCGTAGCCGATGAGAGGCAAGATCCACATCTTGCAGCAGTGTCAACAAGGGGCAAGCGTTTAAGCTCGTCAGCAGCCTCGTAACATGATGAGATGGAGGTGTGGTGATTTTGGGGGGAAGAGGCAAGCTTTCACCGAAAACTGAGGACACGGGTTCAGGGGGGGGGGCCGGATCCGGCATTTCAGTCGCGTCGCGCGGGCGTCTCTTGTTCCGCTCCGGCGCCTGTTAAACCCCGCCAGCTGCCGTAGCCTTATCGATA
>JALHBZ010000087.1:0-115335 GCA_024340015.1 Tolypocladium ovalisporum
GGGGGCCGAAAAGGGGGGGGGGGCCGAAAACCCCCCCAGCTGACTTAAGGTAAGGTAGGGTCTAGGGTGAGAGGGGGCCACTACTTCGGACGTCACTCGGGCTGCAGCTTGTCAGCAACAAGGCCGTTCTGTAAGCCTGCCACGAAAAACCACGGCGCAAGCAGCAGTAAAGCGAAATTCACAATAGGATCCTTCCGCATCCTGATCAGTGAAGATCGTTCGATGTTTCGTTGAGATGTAGACATTGAGAAAGCGCAGGGTCCTGGCGGGGGTACTTGACGAGTACGAGCTTCTTGCGTGCGGCTGGCTGGCCCAACACATGCACCGGACAGGGCTAATAAGGTCGCACTACGTAATCCGCGCATGGTGTCGTTGCGCCCGTGGTCGCGAATTGACATTGCCGACCACAACACTTTAATACCGCGGAAGGGTGTAGTGGACTTGTCTTGGCCGCCATGTGGCTGGCCGCGGGTCGCTGCTATGGGGCGACAGGGCATATACAGGTAGGTAGCCTGCTCAACTTTGCGACTCGATCAGGCTACAGGCACCCTCGAGTTTTCCATGTGCCCCGCTGCGGGCCTGCTGCGTGGGATGGCCATGCCCAGCCACTCAGGCGACTTCCGGCCCGTCGTCGTGTGGAAAACGGTGAAGCCGAGCCCCGGCAAACCATTTTACGAGTACGGAGTCAACTTTCGAAATCCTTGTCCGCGCGCCACAGTGACAACACCTCTGCCAGGCAACGACGCAGAGCCGTGAGACTGTTCGTTCGGTGCACGGAGCCGACAACTGGCGGGCTCGTCAGCAGGTGGGAGTTCCGCGGAGACGCGGCGACAGCGTAACAGCGCCGTGCAACAACTCTCGAGGAAGCGTCTTACAAAGGCTCGAAGGGCAGGGGTCGCCAGGAGAGGAGCGTCCAGAGCAGCAGTGGATCGCTGAAACAATGAAACAGAGGATCAATTCAACTCACCCAATGCTCCGTGCTTCGTACTAATGCCGCAAAGGTCTGCCAAGCCCGCCCCCAAAGGCAGCGCCCACGTCAATTCCCCAGCCGTGTCTCGGTGACGTCACCAAGTTTGGCCTGTGATTGAGGATCCGCCCTGCAGCCATCCGCGGGCCAGGGTCCCGCCTCACCCTGTCTCAAGCACAAGTCGATTGGACGATCTACCGCGTCGCCGGCAGCTTGGCTCGGCGTCCATCGTTCCACCTCAAGGCTTCGTTGCGACGCGCCGAGTCTGACCGTTTCATGCAGGTTGCGCTGGACCACGCGCGCGGCCAACCAGCAGGGTGAAGGAACCGGTAGCTCGCAGAAAAACCAATGGCTTGAGCCATCCTCGGCTCTAGGGAGAGGAAGACGGTGCCTATAACAAAGCTTCGTGTTATTATTGCGCCCCTCCAGCCCCATGACGGCAGCGTCGTGGAAAACTTAGATCAATTACGAAACACGGGCCGACGACGTCAAGATGCAGACTTTCCTGCTTCACGGCATCGGGGCTGCGGTCACGGCCGCCGAGGAGGACAACAAGCTAGCAGGAGGCCCCATTACGTGCAGACGCTATTCGAATATTAGTTGTAGTCCATCATGTTGTCAAGGTCCCTTTCAATAGCTTGGTATAAGAATGGCGGAAAGCAGCAGTGAGACTGCCGCAGGGACCCTGTCCTTGGCCTACGACATGATGCCGCTGCGCAAGTCGTTTGAATGAGGCGCAATTGGTGGTTCACTGATGCTGTTGGTCAAGTTCAGCGGGGCTTTCACCGCCGAGCAACTCGTCCACCCACTCTGCCGTCAACGTCAAACATGTGTGGTCCCGCCGGCTCGCTCGTCTACTCGTGCAACATGCCACTTTGTTGTGGACATTTCCAAGGTGGGCCCCGTTGGTGTCGTACTGTACATGCGACATTCAAGCTGCCAGTGCAGGAGCACCGAAAATTTGCACCCTCATCAATGACCGGCCGCTGATTGGCGGCTCGCCAGACGCTCGGTGACGGCGCCGAAGAGCTGACCCCCGGTCCATGTCGCGTGACTTTGCTCCTGAAGAGGCAAATCCGCAGACTACGGCGGCGTAGCGTGGGATTAGCGATGCCATCCCGACGGTCCATCTGACCAACCGTCTGCCTCGCAGCTACGTTGTTACCAGGGACAGTGCGCCTGAATCGATGAGACTTTGCGCGAGTAATGTGGTGGTGGCAGAAGCACAGTGGGGGCCCAAAGGCAGAGACTTTCCACACTAACAGGTCGTGACGGGGGGGGAATCCTTGCCTGATGCAGACCGGCGACTGATGACCCGAAGCTAGCCTGCCGAGCGGTTCCGTTTGCCAGACGCCGTTGGCACTGCTGCCCGAGCGCACTTACGGGACTACCAAACAGAGCCAAAAGTGGATGACGTTTTCCAATCGCAGGCGACCGCTGTTCCGACGGTGTCCAGACGGGGGAGGCGGGGAAACGGCCAAGGACTGCGACTGAAGGGTGGCGGTCGGTGATGCCAACCCAATCGATGATCGACTGCATGACAAGACAGATGGAGCAAAGTCATCAGAGTACTCACGGCATATCCAGAAGGAAAACCCCCAACTGATCCATCTCGGAACTAATTTGCGTACTTTGCGACATCTCGGTGCGGGTTAACCCAAGGCACAATGCTGTTTCTGGAGTTGCCGTCTCAAACTGCTGAAGGCCGTGCAGTTCCTCGAGTTTTTCTCATGTAGTGCAAGGGATAGGCAGCAAGTGATCTCTCATTTCCCTTTGGTCTGTCTGCCTCGTCATTCGTACTTCTCGACACTCGCTCGAGACTCGCGCTGTCGCATGTGATTTCATCGTGAAAGCAACCTAAGCATCGTCGGGAAACATGTCGAGATTTACCCCTCCAAAGCTGCCCCGCCCCCACCAGTGCACGCAGGCGCACAGAAAGTTCCATTTATGTGCTCTCGAACTGTGCATCGGGCTGCATCGGGGTCGAAACCTGCTAGAGTACTAGCAATTTATTCACGAAAGAAAAGTTCTGATTACCTTGGATATTGGTGAATTTCGCGCCGTGTTCGCGTCTTGAGAAAGGAAGTTGTGCGAGAGGTGCGAACTGGCTTGGCTCCCGTCACACCAAGGATTTTCGGGCCCAAACTTTTTTTCCCTGCATCGGCTCCTCAGCGCATCGTCGACAGCCTCCCAGCTCTGCGCCGTACTTCAAGCTCTCAAGGCTCGCTCACCTGCCTGCTTTGTAGCTCCGAGCGACGGAGCTTCAGCAGTGGCAATGGATGACGCCCGCCAAAGCCTCGGCCCCGACGCGCCAACGACGACCGACGACACAACGACGTACACACCTGAGAGCCACGGCGATGCTCTGCGCGCCCTGTCTCTCCTGGCAAATGGCGAGGTGGCTGGCAAGCTGATCAAGAGTCACGTCTCCAAGATTGCTGCCTCCTCGGCGACAGGGCTGGCTCCGAGCTCAGATGCTCCCTCTTCCACGCTCAGAGATCCTGTGGCATCTGCTGCCGAGATTCTGGCCGTTGGGCTTGCTTCCTTCGATGCTTTCCTCCAAGCAAATGTCACCGGCCCAACCCTCCCCGCCGACCATGTCACCTCTGTGCAGAACCGTTTTGTCGAGGCCTGGGCGGCTACCAACCGTAGCGCCGACAGCGACACCTCTCAATCCTCCTCTCTTCAACGGCTCCGAAGAGCCTGCCTCGGGCACCTCGATGTGGATGGCGTCTCTCCCTACGCCCATATTCCATACCTGGAGCTTTTCTCCCTAGCGAAATACGTTTTCACCGATGCACTGGCTGGCGAGAGCGAGCCTGTTCTGGAGGTGGAGTCCCCGTACTCTGGAATGACTACAAAGCACAGCGTCGCGTGGATGAGGCTGCGGATCAACATCTGGCACTACAAACTGCTCACGCAGCCTAGCCTGGGCCCCGGGTCCAATTTCGCCAAGAGCTCGCAATGGAGCGACGTACCGACCCTGGCTTCCGACATCATTGTCTCCATGGACAGCTTGTTGGTGCAGATCGCAGGCGAGGAAGTCTGGTCGACCGCCGATATATGGAGCCGTGAAGAGAAGGCTCAGTTTCTCGTCGAAGCGGCCAACAACTACATCTTACTCGGTCGATATGCAAAGGCAAAGGACGCCCTGAGGGGTGCGACTCAGGCCAGTGGCCTCAGGTACGCCCTGTCTGGCGCTCTCGGAAAGCGAACCAGGTTTCAAGAAAAGAGCACTAGTCAGCTGGTCGTCCTTGCTCGGAGTGCTGATGGGCAAGATGCCGCCGCTACCCAGGACGGCGAAGATGAGGTCAAGCCGGATGCGCTGCAGCTAAACAACGATACTCTCCTGGAGGAGATCCATTTCACCACAGAGGGCAACGGCAACAAGACCGAGACTGTTGACCTGCCGCCTAGTCTAGCTGGTTTATCACCAGACGATCAGCCGCAGCTGTCTCCTCTTGACCAGATCCTCCTCCTCACAGAAGCCACCATCAAGGACGCTTTCTCGCCCGCCGATACGCTGACATCCGAGGAGATACTTCCCTTTGCCGTCCGTGTCCTAGCCGACAAGTCCACCAATTGGCAAATCTATACCCAGGCTCTGTTGGTGCGCTCCAGAGTCGAGGTCCACAGAAGCAGGACCGTGGAGCGCGGCGTTCTCCAACTCCAAGCGGTCGCGGATCAGGTCCTCACGGACACCTCAAGCGCCCCCAAGCGGCCTGAAGAACCTGTCCAGGACACTGAGACGGTAGATGTACCGACCATTCAAGTGATGGCGCCAGGACAGGACGTCCCAGCCAACAACCAGGCTCCCACATCATTCCTGCCCGCCCCCAAAGCATCGGAGTCTGCCCCTGCCCATATACGGCTCCGTCATATCCACGCACTTTGCACCCCACCTCGATGGCATCTCGAGTCCGAGCTGGCCTACGCATGGGCTGGTGTCGGGTCGCTATCATCTGCCCTCGAAATCTTTAAACGTCTTCGCCTTTGGGCCGAAGTTGCTCTCTGCCTAGCCAGCGCCGGAGCCGTTGACGACGCAGATGGTCGAGGTAGTGGCGGAGAAGAAAAGGCCAAAGCCATCGTTCGATGGCGGCTTTTCCAGCGGTCTGCAGACGATCCCGCAGCCATGACTGGTCCAGATGACGAAGGCGTTGAAGACCCCGCAACGCTCAAGGTGAAGGACTACTCAGGCCGTGAAAGAACTCCTCCACCTCCAAACGCCGCTCGACTATGGTGTATCCTCGGCGACCTCGAAGGCAATCCAAGTCATTACGAACGGGCTTGGGAGATTTCCAAGTGCCGATTTGCCCGAGCACAAAAATCTCTTGGCGAGCACTACCTGCAGCAGAAGGAGTGGAACAAGGCCCAAGTGGCGTATAAGCTGGCAACGACCGTTAACCGCCAGAATCCAGAAATATGGAGTCGCCTTGGCGACATCAGCTTGCGTCTGGGTAAGTTTGAGGATGCCGCAGAAGCATTCAACCGTTCCATCACCAGTGCCACCGACACTGCGGGAGGCGAGGATGCAAGGACGTGGAGCAACTTGGGAAGTGCTTTGTGGAGCTTGTACTGCGAGGAGGCGGCCAAATCCAAGGACGACGACAACAGCAAAGGTGACCCACCTGCTCAGGATGTCGATGCCGAGGAGAGTGAAGTCGGCCTCGGACCGACTACAGAGACGTCTCGCGATCCCAGCACCCTACTCGCTCAGGCTCTCGCGGCTTACAGGAAGGGCGCGTCCATCGCTCACGAGAACTGGCGCATCTGGGACAATGTGCTTACGCTGGCATCGCGAATGGAGCCCCCTGCCGTGCCAGAAATCGTCCTCGCTTTCAAGCACATCATCCGCATCCGCAAGAGTGAAGACGCCATCGACGCAGATGTGATCTCATCGCTACTGCAGGACGTGGTCCTCGACAAGGAAAAAGATGCTGCGACCGGCGTGTATGAGCCGCCCCGAGGAACCATGGAACGACTTGTGACGCGACTGCTCGAAGAAGAGGTCGTGCCGCTCATCACCAAGCGTTCCGAGCTCTGGGCGCTTGTGGCTCGCCTCCGCGCTTGGCGACGAGACTACGCTGGCTCCATCGAAGCCTCGGAACGTGCCTGGCGCGCAGCGGTCGGATCGTCCGGCAGCGGAGGGGCGGGACTCCTTCCCGGAGACTCGGCAGGCGCGGACTGGACGGCGGACGAGTCGGCGTGGACCGAGGTGGTCAAGCGAACAGACGAGCTGGTCTCGGTCCTTGAGAACTGGGGCCCAGACGTTGAGACCGTCGGGGCACGATGGCGAGGCAAGGCGAGGAGCGCCGTGCGCAGCGTCATGGGTCGCGGCAAGGAGAGTTGGGAGGGTAGCGACGGGTGGAAGACGCTCGAGGGCATCATGGAGGGGCTCAAGGTGGAGAAGTAGAAGGGAGTCGGCTCGAGGGGATGATGCTCAAAATGACCATGATGATGCATAGTTCTGCGTAGACGGCGTGTTTACACTAGCTAGGAAAGTAGCACCGAAATGATACCACAATTTCATGACACAATCACTGCCAGACTTTGCGTTGACTCGTAGTCCGCATCGAATGCGGAATTGCGCTTCTCAAGACGTCAATGTGTGTGTAGTCCATTCAGTTCATCATTGCTACTTCGTAAACATACATCTCGCGCTAGACCAGGCAGAGCACCAAAGTCACCATGCCATGCTGAAGGGCTCAAACAACCAGTCCTATCCGCTGATGTGGGTTTCCCCGTCGAGTCGCAAGCCTTCCAGCATTGCCACGCTTTTCCATCCACAGCCGTACCAAGAGCCATCACCGCACCGGTACTCGTACCCAAGGACGCTCCCACGTATGAGTCTAGCGTCACCACTCCTGGTGCATCTCCGAAGCGAGTCCGACTGATTCAGCCCGCAACATCAGGGGTCCGGCAACTTCTCACTATGCTCGACGCTGCCTCAACACACCAAAGGGCAAATCGTTCTATTTCTTGCCCTTCTTTCGGCTTGGCACCACCTTGAAGCCTGCACCCTGAATGCTGCCAGTCGCCTCGTTCTCCTTGGGCTGCGTGCTGCCGCTGCGCTTGGCCACTTCGGACCAACCGCCTGCAGGGCCGGCTGGCTTGGTGCTGTCCGAGAGAGGCTGCTTCTCGACGACGCCCTTCTCTGCGAGCTTCCTGCGACGGACGTATTCTTCAGCAAAGTGGCGTGCGTCCATGGTCTTGGAATTGAGGTACACGGCGTCGGCGATGATGCCAGTGTCAAGAGGGAGCGCTTCAAGGTCGGCTTGGAAGTCGGAAACTGCAGGCTGTGAGTAGATGGCCAGCGAATGAGGTGGAGGTAGCAACTCACTGTCGGTCACATTCGTGATGCCTCGCGAGAGCTCTCTGCGAGTCCACTTGCCAAACTCCTCCATGGCAGCGCTGGCTGCGTCAACTCTGCCATTCGGGATGCTAGCAACGGCGGGGGCGGGAGCGACGGGCTTGGCGGGTGGAGCTGGCGACTTGACGTTGCTCGTGCTGAGGGAACGTCCTTGGGCTGACGATGGCCCGGTCGGTATCTTGACTTTACCACCAGCACCGACCGTGGCCCAACCACTACCGGGAGGCGGGGCAGCTGCCGGAGCCCCCGTGGCGGGACTTTGATTGGGCTTGCCGGCGAGATTCGCGTAGCTCTTGGAGGATAGGCTGGGTGCTGGGGAGCCAGATTGCACGGCCGTGTCCCTCGCCTTCTGCTTACGAAGTTCTTCTTCGCGCTGGATCTCAGCTAAGGTCTTCTTGCTCAGAGATGTAGTGACGTTGGGAGCAGTCGGAGTAGGGCCCTTTGCAGCGCCAGGCTTGACCCACGGGCCAGCTGCGGCAACGGGCGAGCCATGACCCCAGGTACTTGTCGCGGGAAGACCAGCGGCGGCCGCAGCAGCCACCTGCCTTTCCCTTTCACGCAGCAGTGCGGTCTCCTGCTCTATGGCGGCCTTGCGCATGGCAGCAGCGGCTTCTTCGGCCCTGGCCGCCTTTCGAGCTTCCGCCTCCTGAATTTCCTTGAGGCTTGGTCCCTTGGGTCCATCGTGGCCGGCATCCTTTGCCCAGGGTGCCCATGGAGGAGGCTGGGTCACGTCCGGCGTCCCATTCTGGGACCGGCTGTATTGCTCTGGGAGGCCAGACCGAACTCGCTGGGCAGTCGGCGCCGGCAGGGGCGTTGACGACGAAGGAGGAGGGAACGGCAGTGGCATGTCGGGGTCAATAGGCTGACTGGCTGCAGCCGCTGCCGCCTGAGCCTGTTGTACCTGCTGGGTGAGGGAAAGAGCTGCATCCTCAGCGTGCTTCTTCTTCATGGCCTTGCTGGCCTTGGCGGAGAGCGTTGATGCCGCAGCGGCTCTGGGGGTTGGGACGTCGTGAGCAGTAGCTGCCATTTGCGTCATGACTGCTTGTGCCATTTCTTCATTAGCAGCTTGCTCCGCATCGATTTGGGCACGGAGGTCTTCGAACTCCTGCAGACGCTCCCTGAATCCCTCGACATCCTCCGCGAGTTGGTCCGTTTCGGGCAGACCAGATCTCAAATCAAGATCGCCGGGGAACACACCCCGTTGTGGGTGTGCGTCCAGGTCGATGCCGCTGGAGCCCTGGAGTGATGCAAGCACCTGACGTTCGGCAGAAGTGAGGTTTCCCAGATCATCTGGCCGACCAGGGTCTCCGTTTCCCGGCGCACCGGCGCGCATGCCGGACTGGCTTGCCCCGGGATGGTCGAGGAATCCGCCCGGCGGCATCGAGCCAATAGGAGGTGGCTGCTGCTGCTGCTGCTGCTGCGCAGGGTGCCCGATGGGGGAGGCCATGCTGCCGAAGCTGGGCTGGCTCTGGAGGCTCTGGGCGCTAGAATGATGCTGCAATCCCGAACCTGGTATCTGGAATTTCGACATGGCCTGCTGACGCATCATGAACTCGCGTTGCTGAGCCATCAGGTACTGCTCCTCCTGCTTGCGACGCTCGAGGTTGTTCTGCTCTTCAGCCGTCAGAGTCCTGCCGAAGCTCGGAAAGACGCCGCTGAGTGGTGGTACAACACCTCCCCCACTGTTACTTGTGGGAGTGAATGGCCCAGCCTGGCTAGCTGGTCCATGTGGAATCCCGATCTGAGGCACGAGGAATGGTTCACGAGAGTTGCCGATGCGTCTGATGAGCTGGCCCAGTGGCTCAAATTCGGCATCCTCCACCTTCTTGACTCGGAGGTCAGGCGTGAAGAAATTGGCCTTGTACCAGTCGTTCATCTCGAGACCGGTAAAGGGCCCTTGAACCTGCACCTGAGGATCCAAATAGACCCATCGCATCCGGTCTGGCATCACCATCTGCCGCACCTGAGAAGAAGGCGGCTCACTTCCAACTGGCGCGCCTCCTCCAAACGGCAGTCCTCCGCTGACGGGAGTGAAAGACTGCGGCCCGGCAGCGGCATTGGATGATTGTGTGAGGTCTGCAGAGCCAAATGCGCCGTGTGATCTACCGCCGTCACTGGAGGGAAACAGCTCCTCGAACACGCCGCGATTGGATCGCATCGGGCTCTCTGTTTCGCGAGCCGGACCGGGCATGTTGCCTCGGCCAATCGCCCCGAGTGGATGGCCCTGGCGTGGGTCCGACATTGAGTCCGATAGGTTGTGTTCGTGCTCGTGTGCCTGCATCTGCGCTTGCACAGCGGCAGGGAAGAGAGAACCGAGCTTGCTTCCACGGCCGACGCTGCCAGTGCCCAAGCCTCCAGTACCAGACGGGCCAAACACGTTGCTGAGACTAGACAGCCCGGGCGACTGGAGATCGCCCATGGGACTGAACAAGGAGCTGCCAAAGGCGTTTCCGAAATTTGGCCGCTCTCGATCAGGTGTCCCAGTACCGGGTCCGGTGGGCGCGGGCCAACCAGAGAGGCCAAGAGGATATCCCTTGGGCCCAGTACTCGACGTTTGGCTACGGTCGCTGCCATCAAAGGCAGCTGTGCCCAATCCCCGTCCAATGGAGCCAAAGTTCGAGTGAGCTTCCTGGCCCGTCAATTGGACCTTGTCTGTGCCGCTTGGGTCATTCTCATCGTGGTGATCGTGACGTTCAGCAGCGGGGCTTCGGTATGGGTTGGTTTCCGAGGGGCTGGTGGGGTCGTTGTCGCCAGACTGGCCCCCGAAGTTCAGGCCGGACATGCCAAAGTCTCCGGTCGAGCCTTTGACTGGCGTTCCCAGAATGCCGACACGCCCACTGTGGGGAGGTCCAGCGGAACCAGTGTCCTGCGCGCCGCCGAGCACAGCGCTGCCCGAGAGTCCATCATCCCCAAACGGGTCCGTGTCAGTGCGAGGGCGGGAGCGCCAAGACTGCTGACCAGAGACATTTTGACCATCGCCCGACTTGGCTGCCGCACCGTCGTGTTGATCCTTGGGCATCAGGTGGGCGAGTCGACTGCCACCGGCACCAGCGGCCCCTCCCACCCGCTTGTCACCCACAGCGGATGACGCAGCTAAAGAGAAGTTGCCAAAGCCACCGCCCCCGGGAGTGGCTTCATTAGACGGTGGCCAAATGGCACTCATTCCTGCACTTCCAGAGGCGTTGGACCTTATCAGGTTGCCAAAGGGCAACGTGCCTGGGTGCTCGCGCGTGTTCTGATCGGCTTCACCATCGTCCGGCTCCGATTCCTTCAGCTCTGAACTTTTGCGCGGGAGCCAGCTGGAAGAGTCTTCGCGTGAAAAGCGGGCGGTGGCAGTCGGCGAGGCAAGCCCGCCACCACTGAAGGGGTTCGATTCGATGGTCTCGCGACGCCGTGTTCCAGGTCGCGTTGCCGATGAAGGCGAGTTGACGCTATAGGGGTTAACAGAACCGTGCGAAACAGAGGCTTTGCGGCCATTGATGTTGCCAGGATGCCCATCTTTGGTCTGAGTTGGGGGCTTGAGGGGCGAGTTGATCTCTCCTTGGAAAGCCTGTGGCGAATATTAGCCAAAAGCAAGAGTCGCCTTGCATCAAGGGCGCTTATACCTCTCTCTCCTCAACTGACAAGTCGTGTAAGCCCAAAGGCGTAGTGTCCCCGTTCAGCTCCCAGCAGGCGCCAGGCTCCTGTGGAACATGATTCTCGCCACTCTTGCCCCAGCCCCTAGTGTTGTTGCCGTTGATGCTGGAAGGGTCCCATCCAGATATGAACAAGCGGGACGGAGCGTCGCCCACTCTTTGAGAGCGGTAAATTTCCAACAGCTCATCCTTTGTGTAGCGCGAAGGGCCCGGCTCATACAATGGGGCATCGTCGGCGCTTGGAGGTTGGACGGCGTGGTCGGAGGGAGGCGGGTTCGAAGCGTGGCCGATTGGCGTCGTTGAGGAGCGTCGGAAAGTCAAGGTCCCATTGGCTGAGCGACCATCTCTTCGTGACCTATTCCGCAAGGTTAGTTCTTGGGCCAAATGGATAAAGCTAGGATATGGACGGAATCGAGACTGGGTTGCCCGCAGTAATCAAGCAGAGACTTCTGCGACCGTGATACGCCTCGGTGTAAGAATTGAAGCAGCAGTCGGCGAGCAGTATATTTGGAAGCAGGGAGAAAGCATCGTTGGAGATGAAAATGCAACACACGCGGGGCTACTGGGAGGTGAGGGCCTTGGATCAAGGTAAGACTCACCAGTCGCCTCCAGCAGCTCCTCTGCCATCACTTCTGCCACCTCGCGAGTCACGGTTTGCGTTCTGGCCAGCCGCAGCCGAGGCGAAGCTCGAGGGCAGATTGGAGGGCATCTTTGGTATTCGCGGCAAGGCGTGTCGGGCTTCGGCGACGCGGGTGAAGGGATAGCTTGTCGTGCAAGAGGTCTGGGATGAAAAGGGCAGAGCCAGACGAGTCGGGTCGAGCGCGGCTGGGGCAGCTCGTACAGGGCGGGAATATTATTCAAATGTAACGCTGTTGGATAGCGATGGCTGATGCAGAGAGACAGACGCGCACAGAGGCGAGAGAAGAGCCGGTGGTTTTACAGGGCGAAAGGTAGTGCAAAAGATGACGGAATGTTTGCTCGTGGAAAAAACCAGAGGTTACCTTAGGTTTGGAAGAGACAAAATTGGAGTCCCGCGCGGTTGCCCCAGTCGTGGAGGCGGCCGGCTGCTAGCACGTCCCCTGTCGCCCTGCTGTGGCCGCTGCTAATTGGCGGGAGGCGACCAGCAGCAGCCACTAGGCCGCAACGGGCCGCCGCCGGCCTTTAGCCGCGTCTGCTGGGCGAGGGCTGCATCCTAACAAAGCTCGAAGCTGCGCTGCTCGCCGCTGGTCTATTGCAATGAGGTAGGGCGAGGTAGCGAAGGTAAGGTTCGTCGGTATTAGGTGCGCGTACCAAGAAGTTCTGCGCATCATCAGCCATGAAACTGACCGGCGCCGTTTGCATCACGAGACCCTGATTCCCACGAATTGTCTGCTCAGGCCCTCTGATATGACCATCGAAGCCCTAAGCAGAACCCTACGTCCGCAGTTCCCCACTCATTCGTCCAGGCCCTGTTCTCGGAAGCCTCAGTGCCACGTTTGAGGCCTTCAGCGTCGCGGTCGTAACACCGTCGCGTTCCCAACTCCCGTCGTTGCAGAAGCAAATGTGCTCTACAAGCCGGGGGGCACTCTCGTCCAGCTGCGCACTCACTAGCGGCGAGCTGTCTTGCTGTCATGCATCGGCCACTTCTGCATCCTTGATATCGCAGCGGCGCCTCGTGTGCTGACATCTGAGCCGTTCTCAACCATGCCTTTACACGTCAAGCGGCGAAATGCGCGCCCTCGCTGAAGCAATGGCGTCGCTCGCCTCTCACTTTCGGCGAGTGAGCAATCTGTACCTGTAGAGACTAGGTAGCTCGGCTGTCGCTCGAAATCAAGGAGCCACAACAAGGTCACGGACGAGACAAGGCAATCAAAGCTGTGACGCGTAGAGTTCCCCAGGCGCCATCCCAAAGCGACGCGTACGCAGGAGATGCTATCGGCATCTACGAGCGCCCGCGTTAGCGTCAGATGCATCATTAAGAAGCTGCATCGGCAGAAGAGAACGACTCACGTAGTTGGCGTTGGCCCCGGGAGCTCACACACCTTGCTCGCCACAGGCATGTACAGTATTAGCGAGTGAAAGGGATCCAAGTCGCGGAGTCATTGCATCGCTTTTCTGCCCTTGGTCCCGCATAGATGAGTGCTGTATCAGGCTGATGCCGGATCGCTCATAAGTTATTGAGAAAGTGCATCTTGAACTTCCTGTTGGCTCGATCCGCAGAGCGCAGCATCAATTGATCGCCGAGAACCTCAAAGGCGAAAGGCGTCGCGGCTTCGTCCTCTCCCGACGACCCCTCGGTGGGTACCTCGATCTTGAACGTGGTACCCTCCTTGGGCACGACCTTGAGGCCTCGCTTCTTGGTGATGATCTCAAAGACGAATTTGCGGTCGCGCACTACGATGCCTTTGACGCCCACACGTCCAGGGCATCGACTCCGGACGACCTCGGCCAGGGCTCCATGAAGCTCGGCGCTTGCCAACTTGGCGGCTGCGGTAGGTCCGCCGGTGTGGATGTCGTTGCCCAAGACCTCGCGCGCGTAGCCGCGCCAGAGCTCGTTGAGAGGTTCGTAGATGTCGTATCGGTGACCGTCCCTTGGGATATCCTCGAGGCGCAGTTGGCGCCGCTCTCGGGAGGACAGTGGCTTGGGGCGGACTTTGGACTTGGACTTGGCCACTTCGCGAGCCTTTCGTCGAGCGGCGCGTGCATTCGCGATGGACGGAGGGGGTGACGTCGGTCTCAGATGAAGGGAGCGGTGCTGTATCTTGCCGCTGTAGATGCGGTTGGCGCTGTCGGGCGAGTGAGCCCTTGCTAAGAGATGCTGCGTAGCAGCACACTGTGGATCGCGCTGGTGCGCCTCGGCGGAGCCCGACATGGCAGCCGAGGGCGGGCCGTTCGACCAGCGAGACGATTGAGACGACCAAGAGGCGAGCTGCACAAGGCAACGCAGAGCAGCGAGGGTTGATTGGGATGGGGCGTTGACGAAGTCCAGTCGAGTTGTCGCGCCTTGGTTTTTCCAGCCGTGCCCCACGACGGGGCTCGCATGGTCCAAGCTCCCCGCCCATTTACCCCAGACTCACATGTCCTCGGCTTGTTCCCCGAGAGCTCGGCCTTGCGATGCTGATGGCATACATGACATGGACGCAAGCTCGTCCAGCTAAATCAACGCCAGCATTCAAACCTTCTTGGTGGCATCATCGATTGAGAGGCTGAACGACATCGTGCTGGAAAGCCCTCAGGCGATGCCCCTGCTTGGACTGACGCTCTACTTGTACGAGCAGACGACTTGCAATCCCATCAGCCCACCCATCATCAGCGGCTTCTCGTGCATTCTCGGCACCGCATCTCCTCGTTCTCGGCCTCGCCATCGACTCCCTCAGTGCGCGCCACAATGGCCGACGGCGAGGATTCGTTCGACCCAGCGAGCAGCTCGGCGCCAGACCTTCAGATATTGGGCGACGAGATCACCCTGCAGCCTAGCGGCTATGTCGAGCCCCAGGGTGTTGTCCACGAGGGCAAGGAGCAGGCATTGCTGAACTCGTTTGCTTCCTTCCGCGCCGAACCGCTGCAGTATGACTAGAGAAGCTCCCCTGTCTGCTACAGTTGCGTCGATGCTGGTAGCTGACGCTCTTTCCGCAGATTTCTCCGCGAGGTATCTCTGTACGTCTCCGGCCAGGGATGGCGGGCCTACGATCGAGTCATCGGCCAGCCCGTCTTCTACCCCGGATTCACCGACAACATGAAGTCCATGGTGCTCTCTGCTCCGCTACTCCAGAAGCGCATCGCTGAATTGGCCGACAACCGCGTCGCAGTCGAGGAAAAGGAGGGCTTGCTGAACCGGGATGACAAAGACTACAACGCCAAACGCGCGCAGAGGCGTAGCGTGCTCGAGAGCGGTCTCCAGGAAGTTGCCGAGAAGCTCACCGACGACATGATTTGCAAGATGGAGAGCAAGACGTTCATTCGAGGCGCCTACTACCTTGTCACACAGCTCCTGACACGAGCATACCACCAGGGCATCCACGTCTCCAGCGAGGAAGTGTTGCGCATTAGAAAGGTGGCCGACAATGCTGCCAAGAAGAAGCAGAGCATCATATTCCTGCCGAGCCACCGATCTCACGTCGACTACGTGTCGTTGCAGCTGATTTGTTACCGCCTCGGCCTCACCCTGCCTGTTGTCGTAGCAGGAGACAACCTCAACCTGCCTCTCCTCGGCAGCTTCTTGCAGCATGCCGGCGCCATGTGGATCAGGCGCGCATTTGGCGACGATGCTCTGTACACCACCCTGGTCCAGTCTTACATTGACACGATGCTGCAGGAAGGCTACAACTTTGAATGCTTCATCGAAGGCGGTCGGTCGCGCACGGGTAAGCTGCTGCCGCCCAAATTTGGCATCCTCAGCTTCATCCTCGACGGCATCCTGTCCGGCCGTGTTGAGGATGCCATCATCTGCCCCGTCAGCACGCAGTACGACAAGGTCATTGAGACCGAGGGTTACGTCACCGAACTCCTCGGCATGCCCAAGAAGAAGGAGAACCTTGCCGATTTCCTCTCGGGCGGATCTTCAGTTCTGTCGTTGCAGCTAGGCAGGGTAGACATTCGGTTCCACGAGCCCTGGAGTCTGCGACAGTTCGTCGACGAGCAGCTCTCGAGACTACCAAAGATCCCGGCCGGCTTGGACACGGACCACCGGAACCCCGAGGTACGAGCTGTGCGCGAGAAACTCTTGCGTACCATGGGCTACCAGGTGCTTGGACATATCAACGCAGTGTCCGTCGTTATGCCGACTGCGCTCATCGGCACCATTCTGCTGACCCTCCGCGGCCGCGGAGTAGGCAAGGGGGAGCTGAGCAGGCGCGTCGAGTGGCTCACGGCCCGCGTTCGTGCCAAAGGAGGCCGCGTCGCGCACTTTGGCAACGCGCCGCTCTCTGAGATTGTCGACCGAGGATTGGAAGTCTTGGGCAAAGACCTGGTCGGGGTGGTCACTGGACTCGCAGAGCCCACCTACTACGCCGTTGATCGCTTTCAGCTTTCGTTCTACCGCAACATGACGATCCATCTCTTCATATACGAGGCACTTGTCAGCGTGGCCATGTACACACGCGTCAAGCAGGGAGGCGGGCCGTCCATGCAGGACATAACGTACGAGGATATGAAGACGCACGTCTTCTTCCTCTCGTCGCTCTTCCGTGGGGAGTTTATCTTTTCAGGGGCAGGCTTGGCTACTAATTTGGACAATACTCTCAAAGGCTTGGAGGCCGACCATGTGGTTCGTCTGGACCGCGACACCGACGGCAATATAGTCACTATTGGGCTGTCGGCCGAGGAGCGGAAGGCGGGCCGTGAGAATTATGACTTTTACTGCTTCCTCATCTGGCCCTTCATCGAAGCGAGCTGGCTGGCAGCGGTGTCTTTGCTGGGCCTGGTACCACCACTCGGCGAGCATGGCGACATCTGGATAGAGCAGAACAAGGCACAAAACAGTGCGCAGCTGGTAAGTCTCCTGCCTCCAATCATCCCTGGTCCAGTCTGACCGTCGCAGCTT
This sequence comes from Tolypocladium ovalisporum, assembly GCA_024340015.1. Classification (NCBI taxonomy): domain Eukaryota; kingdom Fungi; phylum Ascomycota; class Sordariomycetes; order Hypocreales; family Ophiocordycipitaceae; genus Tolypocladium; species Tolypocladium ovalisporum. Next base: position 16,494 of record JALHBZ010000087.1, read on the forward strand.
GGCAAGACGCTATACCACCAAGGCGACCTCTCCTACTTTGAGGCCGTCAACAAGGAGACGCTCAAGAACTCTTACACGCGCTTCGAGCAAGACCACATGGTCCACGTGGTCAAGTCCAAGGACCCCAAGATCCCGCCCCGCATCCAGCTAGACTCGTCGTGGTGGCCGCCGCGCCACCCCGAGACTGGGGCGCTCATGGCCGAAGGCAAGCTGTGGGACTTTACCGAGAAGATTGCCAGCGCCCGCCGCGAGGGCAAGAACCGCCGCGACGGCGCGACAGTCAGCTCGCGCGTCCTGCACCTTACGGACGAGCTGGGACGCAAGCTTTACATGGACGCCATCGAGGGCGACAAGGGCGGCAAGAACAAGGTGCCCAGTCGCATCAGCCGCGAGGAGGAGGAGACCTTGAAGCGCAGCGTCAAAGACGCCAGGCGAAAGAGAAAGGCTGAAGGACGATCGCATCTGTAGTATACATCATATACAAAAGCTGTAGGAGCAGGTTGTCTGCTCTATATACCCTCTAAATGTAACGCCTTGTTCGCGCAGAAGATGAAGTAACGCCATGCCATGCCATGCTAAATCATCTAGCCATCTCACCGTCTCCGCAGCAGCTGCTGCACTCCGTCTCGCTCCATTCAGCTCCGCCTGTGAATATCTATAGACCGGCCTCCTCTATGCAGCGCGTGGTTGCAGGATGATGTTATCAATCAGCCTCACTGCTGGTCCTCCGGCGTGACCGACGTCTTCTCCCTCCCGGGCCTGCTCCAGCGGCAGCATTTTGATGGCGCCGCTGATGACGGCGCCTTGAGCAGGGTCCACGTTTTCGACCTCTTGGAGCGTGTCCGGGTCGGCCAAGGAGAGGTAATCTATCTCGAACAGGGCCTTCTGGTCAGGCGTGGACTCTACCTGGGCGCGCAGCACCGTGCCACATATCTCATGCGCCGCGCCGAGAATGGAGGCGCGATCTAGCTGTCCGGCCTGGTAGATAGCCTCGGCGGCACGCAGGGCGCTGTTGAGGACGATGCCGACGCTGCGCCGGCGCGTTCCCAGGTAGACGTTGCGCGAGCTGAGGGCCAGGCCGTCGGGCTCGCGCTCGGTGGGACAGACGACGACGTCAGTGGGCACCATGAGATCCTGGACCATGCGACGGATGACGACGGTCTGCTGGACGTCCTTTTGGCCAAAGTAGACGCGCTCGGGCTGGACAATGTTGAAGAGCTTCATGCAGACGGTGGCGACCCCGCGGAAGAAAGTCGGACGGCTGGCGCCCTCGAGGACCTCGCCGACAGGCGTGATGTTGACAAAGCTGCCCTTGCTGTCGACCTCTTGGCCGGGGAAGCCCGACGGGTACATGTCCCTGGTCGTGGGCGCGAAGACGGCGGAGATGCGGCCGAGGTTGCCGCCGTCGTCAGCCAGCTCGCGGTCCAGGCGGGCCAGTGCGGCCGTGTCGGTGTCCCACGTCACGGGGTACGACGCCAGATCCTCGCGGATGCCAAACTGCGCCGGGTTGACGTAGATGCTGACGACGACGTGGTGGTTCTCGCGAGCGGCGGCGCGGATGAGGGCGAGGTGGCCGTCGTGCAGGGCGCCCATGGTCGGCACGAGGCCCACGCTGCGGCAGTTGACTGTGTGCGGCTTCCTCCACCTCCGCATGGGCTCGACGGCGCGCAGGACCCGGATCGGCGACGACGGGATCGTCTCGGCTGCGGTGCGCATGGTGCGCGAGAAGACGAGCGAGGGTGCTCGGATTGCACGTGGTGCGGCCGCGGCGACGTTTACGCTCCGCCACAGCATGATGACGGCTGAGGGTGCGAGTGAAAGAGGGCGGGAATGGTAGAGCAAGAAGCGGAGATGGGATTCAGGGGGGTTTTAACGGCGTGACAGCCATTGTCGGGGCGCAATGCCTCGGGAGAAACAATCTCGTGATGGTATCTGCAGCGGAGTTTTGGGGACGCATGGATGGAGCTGTTGGGCTTGCCGCCGTGGGTGTTGCGGGATCAAGCTGAGTCATCGGAGCGCCGCACTGAAGCTTACCCTACAGTTGAGTAGGAATTGGGAAATACATGAATCGAAGGTGATGAACAACTTGCTTCGAAATGCCTCACGTTGTAATATGTAATAGACTTGAAAATAAAGCAGGACGCGCAAGGTCCAGTTGTAGACGCAGACAGGGATGTGCGTGCAAAAGATTTAGGGTGTAGATTGTGGTATTATTTCTAGGCTTCTAACAACAACGTTCGAAAAGCTTCAGCTCTGAATCCCACTCATTCCTCTACACCCGAGTCTCCGAGTCTAGCCCAGGTCTAAATTCATGCTAATGTTATCAACCAAACGCCCTGTATGATTATATGCAAGTAGTGCTGTTCGCTGGCTGTTGCCAGCCACCCCGTGTATCTCATTATAGTGCTTGGTGATGTCATTAAGCCATGCCACCTGCGGCAGAGCCATCCTGCTTGAGCTTGTTCCACCTTGTGCCGAGGCCAAGGAGTGTGGCCAAGCCGGTGCAGGCGACGCCGATGGCAAAGACGACCTTGAGTCCGGTCATGTATCCCTCAATGACAATGGGTTGCTGCTCGGGCGGGAATGCGTGTCGGATCTCCGTGGCGCCCGTCAGGACCAGTGTGCCCAGGCTGACCTCGGGTGCTTTGTTGAGGACGTAGGGGACCATCTGGTTGATGAATGCCGACTGGGCACCAGACACGAGGAAGGCGCCTCCAATGCTTTGGAAGACTGGACAAGAGAGGTCAGTACTCATTGGGAGACTGGATGGATGCAGCGAGCAACTTACAGAGGAGCATGCCGGTAGCCGAAGCCATGTCTTTGGCGGAGACGGAGCCTTGAACGGCAATCATGGGAATCTGGAACGCGGCACCCCAGCCAAGACCAGCAACAACCTGGTAGCCGATCCACGCGCCAGTCGAGGAGTTGACGTCAAGCATGTACAGGAGGCCAGATCCAATCGTGGCAAGGACACCACCGCCGATCAGCATCGGCTGGTAGTAGCCCGTCATGGAGACGAATGCGCCGCTGGAGATGGTCGAGATGGTAACGGCGATGATGAACGGCAGGTTGCGGACGCCGCTCACCGTCGGGGTGGTGCCGTGGACAGACTGAAAGTAGATGGGGATGTAGTAGATGGCCGCGAAGAAGCCCCCGGCCAGGAAGAATGCGTACGCACTCATGAAGAAGTTGGTGCGGTCTGCGCCCAGACGAGGCGACACCATGGAACGCTCGCCCTGGTACCACTGAAGAGCGAGCCAGGCGGCGCTGATGGCCGCGAAGCCGACGAGCAGGCCGACGACGACGGACGAGTCCCAGGCGTAGGCGGTGCCGCCATACTGCACGGCCAGGATGTACGAGACGGTGGCGCCCATGACGAGCACGACACCGAGAGGGTCCATCTGGCGGAACTTCTCAAGCAACGGCGCAGCCTCGGGGACCGCGTTGCGAGGCGTCTGGAAGAAGCTGAAGATGACGAGAGCCGAGACGGCGCCGATGGGGAGATTGATGTAGAAGCACCAGCGCCAGCTGACGTGGTCGGTGAAGGCACCTCCAAGCAGCGGGCCGATGACACTGGCGAAGCCGTAGGAGGCGCCGAGAATGCCGGTGAAGGCAGGGCGCTTCTTGGGCGGCGCGGAGAAGGCAATGATGGTATAGGCACCGGCGCCCAGGCCGGCCGCGCCAACGCCGGCAATGGCTCGGCCGGTGATGAGGGCCTCGGCGTTGGGGGCGGCGCCACAGATGACGGAGCCGAGCTCAAAGACGAGGATGGCGATGAGAAAGGACGTCTTGAGAGGGAAGAACTTGTAAATTTTGCCCCCTGAAGGAGGTCAGTCGATGTCGTTGGAAGTGTGGGGGGTAATGGGGGGGGCTTACATGTTGACTGAAAGGCACCGACGGTCATGAAGAACGCAGCGCCGTACCAACCGACCTTGTCGAGACCCTTGAACTCATCCGTGATTTTAGGGATGGCCGTTGCCACAATGGTCTATGACGGGTCAGTGCGTATTCGGGATGCTCAGGATGGGGTGGTTCAGGCCTACCATGTCGAGTGATAGCAAGAAGATGCTCAGAACGAGGGCGACGACGATGAACACCAGCTTGATACCAGATGGATACTCATCGTCGGCGAGCTCGTCGGATTGGGGTTCGTCCTTGAGAGAGCCAGTCGCGAGCTTCTCGTCATTCACAGCGCCGGTCTCGACCTTTTCGTTCTGCGACACATGGTCGCCGGCGAGGGTGGAGGCGGACGAGGCGGTTCGATCCGTGTCCTGCGGGACCTCGAGGCCCGTTGTGGTTGCGCCCATGGTTGTGGCCGTGTCGTGGCAGAAACGTTGTAGTCGAGTTTGAATGGTGATGCTTTTTGTTGAGTTGATGAGAGCAATCAGCTGCAGAAGCTTTTGATGCTTCAGAGCTGTGAATCTGAAGATCTGTCTGAGACCTGATCTGGGACAAGCAGGGCAGGCACGGCCGTATATGTAGTTCCTCAGGCTACGGACGCGACACCTGCAAAACACAAGATAGATTTCTCACGCCAGCCAACAACTGGTTGAGTCCTAGTTTCTGATCGCTTCAAACCCCGTCCAAGCGCGTGGACTTGGGGGGGGCCCAAACGAATCGATGAGTCGAAAGTACGCCATCAACAAGCGCGAGACCAGCTGCAGGGCCGCGAAGCCCCAGCAGGGCCAGCACCCCCCCTGGCGGCCCCCGTCATTCTGATGTGCTCCGCAGGGTTGGGCCGGGGATAGGGCCTTGGGCACTCTGCGCAGCACCGGATCGACTCGAGAACAGCCCGCTAAGTCCGCAAGGGTGCGGGTGTAAGCAGCGTGTTCTTACATTGCGCTACAGGATGGTGCCGCTAATGGAGGAACCAGGGCCACAGCCACGTGGATCCTGGGCGAAAAAATAGGGCAGAGATTGAAGCTTGCTTCGATGGCTTGCCAACTCCGTCGCCAGCCAGCGGAGCGAGTGGGCCTCTTCCGCACACCTCGCACTTCTGATTGCGCCGCACGACTTGATGGAGTCGTCCCCCTCGGTGACATTGTGGTAATGAGGCACGAATCGAGCGACATCCGCACTCATCTTCGTGCGCTGTTGGGAGTTTTGCCGCGTGGTCATGCACTACCATTGCAGCCTCCCTTCAATGTCCGCCGCGTGCGGACTTTGGTCATCATGATTGCTCAGCGTCAGAAGTTAGGATACAAGGCTGACCGCGATGACGGCCATGACGGGTTAAGCACAACGCCCGAGGAAGTAAACCCGAGATTTCGTCAATTTGTGACCCGAAACGGCGTGACATGCGTCGTCACGATCTCACTCGCCGTGACAGACGAAGTGAATGATGAGCTATGAGTGGCTTGTAAATTTCGCTGCCGCTACCGATGGATTGAGTTGCTGGTAAGGCTGGTTAGTGGTGCCGCTACCGTTTGGATGCAAAGTGACTCATAATGAGAAGCTTGCATGCGTTGCCGCCGCAGATCCATGCCGCTGGTGCCCAGGCTGCAGGGCCCAGGTACAACACTCGAACAGGTGCACCAAGGGTGGGGGCAGTACGAATCAGCATGCGCTCACCTTCGAGGTGCAAGGTCAGCGAAAGGATCACTGGCCCTTGATGGTGCTGACAAGTGATACAACAAGGCAGGGCGCCTGACGGGCAAGAAGCCAAGATGCCAAGACACCTTGAAAACTACCTTATACTTAACACGGGACTCGCCCCTGTTTCCAGCGTAGCGGCCTCCTAATTACCCAGACAGCTGGAACTGCCCTTCTGCGCATCGTGCTGACCAAAGGCAAGTCCCCAAAGTGAATCGGAGACTTTTACTTGCTGGTCCCCAATCGTGGCTGTCAGCCAATGCGACGTGGTTGGCTGTCCACGGTCCGCACTCAGAAGACCCCTATCTCCGGCCAACTGCATTGTCCGGGAATAGATTTCCCCGGCAGTCCGATCTGTTGACCAGCGAATAGAGTAGGCGACACGGCTCAACGAGTAATTAATTACGAACTCACCGCAAGTCCAGAGCTCGTGAACTTCACGGTTGTACAAGGCGGGCTCACGCCCCATGTTCCACCCAGCGGGACCCCCAGCGGGCCACGACGCTGACGAACCGGGCACGGCCGAGGCCGCTGGCCTGGTAGGCGAATGGAATACGAGTACGAGAGATTGGCGATTAAAGGAGCGCCCAGATCAAAAGGCTCAAGGTCGACTCGAGGCTGACGCAGCGGATGAACAATGGTTGAAATGAAACCCCCTTTTGCCTTGCTGCTGCCTGCGGACCTGCATCGTTGCTTGGCGAATCGTCATCGTCGTTGTCCGTGGCTGGTCTGTGTTTCTTCATCTACTTGTCGATGCAACATCTACCTGAAGCTTGCGCACAGCCGAGTCGACACAGGTCACCCTCGCTCAAGCATCACAGCTCTCAAGTAGCACAGACAGCGTCTCCACGACGCCATGCCTATCCCGGGATGCTGTCTCCGTCAATGGCAGCTTCCAATATCGTCGCGGCCCGCGGGCTCCATCCCGAGCCGCTCCTGCTCCAGTCTTCCCCGCCATATGGTAGGAGTAGTCGTACAACCCCGCCATTGATGCCCTCAACCAGCAACGTTTCTGTAATCACACGCAAAGCCTCCTATCGTTGAGTTCAAAAGTCACAAGCGTAGTCAAACACCGAGCCCGAGCACCTCTTTACGCCCAACATGGCCGGCCGCACATCCAGCGAGTCTGTGGAGCTCGAGGCGCCCAACGGCGTCAAGTACACGCAACCCACCGGCCTCTTCATCAACAATGAGTTTGTCAAGGCGTCATCTGGCCAGACTATTACCTCCATTGACCCCGCGTGCGTAGTAGCCGCTCCAGACGCTCTGTCTCAGCAAAGAAGTTTGCAGACTGACTCCTGACAGTGACCGTATCGAAGCCAAAAAGGAGCTTTTTGCCGCGATTGAAGCGTGGGACAATGGTGAGCTCTTCCCGTAGCACCCCGAAGTGGTCATTGCTCATGAGTACCTTTGCTAGGCAAATCATATGCCGAAGCTCTCTCAGTCGACCTGGAAGAAGTCATCGGCGTCTTCCGCTACTACGCAGGCTGGGCCGACAAGATATCCGGGCAGACAATCTCGACCAACCACCAGAAGTTCGCGTACACTCTGCGCCAGCCCATTGGCGTCGTCGGTCAAATCATCCCATGGAACTACCCCCTGTCCATGGCCTCGTGGAAGCTGGGTCCCGCGCTGGCTTGCGGCAACACAGTCGTCATCAAAGCCGCAGAGCAGACGCCTTTGAGCATCCTCGTGCTAGCCTCGCTGATCAAAGAGGTCGGCTTTCCTCCGGGCGTGGTCAACGTCATCAACGGCTACGGTAGAGATGCTGGGTCCGCCCTGGTTGAGCACCCGCGAGTGGACAAGGTAGCGTTTACCGGCTCGACAGCAACGGCGAGGCAAATCATGAAGTCGGCATCGGCGACGCTGAAGAACATTACCCTCGAGACTGGCGGCAAGTCTCCTCTGCTAGTCTTTGCGGATTGCGACCTGGAGCAGGCCGTCAAGTGGTCACACCTCGGCATCATGTCCAACCAGGGCCAGATCTGTACGGCAACCTCTCGCATTCTTGTAGAGGACAGCATCTACGACAAGTTTGTGGAGCAGTTCAAGCAGACTACCAAGTCTGTCAGCCGCGTCGGTGATCAATGGAACCCGGAGACGTATCAGGGCCCGCAAGTGTCCAAGGCGCAGTACCAGCGCGTGCTCGAGTACATTGACGTTGGCAGATCCGAGGGAGCCACAGTCGTCTCCGGAGGTAAGCCCTTTGACGTCAATTCCAAGGGCTTCTTCATCGAGCCGACCATCTTCACCGACGTCACAAGCAAGATGCGAATCTTCCAGGAAGAAATATTCGGCCCCGTCGTCGTCATCGCCCGGTTCAGCGACGAAGCCGACGCCATCACCCGCGCCAACGACTCGACGTACGGGCTCGGCGCGGCAGTCTTCACAAAGGATCTGGAGCGGGCGCATCGCGTGGCGTCCGAGATCGAGGCGGGCATGGTCTGGGTCAACAGCAGCCAGGACGGCGACGCACGCGTTCCATTCGGCGGCGTCAAGCAGAGCGGCATCGGCAGGGAGCTGGGAGAGGCTGGCTTGGAGGCGTACAGTCAGGTAAAGGCGGTCCACATCAACATGGGCAATCGCATTTGACAGAAGGCTTCGCATTATGTATTGAACGAATATGAGCCCATCGTTAGACAAACACAACGGACATGACAAATAGTCGGTATCAACGGGACAGCCCCTCTCTTACGGTCGACATGGCTGCAAGTCCAGACAGAGACTGCCTCGAGACCGCGTCGACACAGTCAGACAGCTACGACCTGCGTCGCCTCTCAATTGAATCAATTTGAATGAGCATTTAGATGAACGGGCAGACACGGAGACGTCGAGGTTGCATTATTGGCAAGTCCAAGTCGATACGACGTCATCCCTTCAGCCACCCCACAGTGCTCCTCCACAGGTCGCCCCAAGCTTCCACGACATCCTCGCACGTCGTGTCAATGCATCAAAAGCACAGGCACCGTGACTTGTTCGTGAGGAAACTCGTCCCCTCACACGACCGAGATGGAAAAGCTGCCGTCCTACGGCGACAGCAACGAACCCGAGCGTCGAGGCGACGACTGCGCCCTCCCGCCCGCCACGCTCTATGTCGCTGGCCGCTTCGTACACTCGGACGACCCACAGGCGCCGCCGCTGTACGAGCTCTCGCATTCGGTGGGATTCCTCAGCGACAATGACCGGGTTGTGCGCCTCGAACGCCTCGACTACACCGTCAAACAGATCCACGGCGCGCCGCAGGTGTCTACCCGCGCGCGGCACGTGTACGACCTGACGCACCCGACACTCGCCACATCGCCCCCGTTCACTTACTACGCCGAGGCAACGTCCCGCCGGAGCCTCTGCACTTTTGGCCTCGAGAGCTTCCGCGCGCGGCCGCTGTCGTCGGCAAGGGGCTTCCGTGTACAGCGCGCAGCGCGTGGGCCGGACCGAAGGCTCGTCGGTCGAGAGGGTCTGTTCACAGCGGTGCCAGCGAGTACCGAGGCCGTGGTGTTTGAGTGGTACGGCGCGGGCGGCGGGCTGCTGGCCCGGGAGACGGACAACGGCGCGCTGCTGAGCCTCCTGGTGAGTGCCGAGATTGGACAGGAGGAGCGTGACGCGCTCGTTGCGGCCTGGATCTTGAGGATTTGGTGGGAGACGGCCACAGACAAAGGTTTGGGTAAGCGCTGGGATGATGGTAAGTGCTCAAGTTGCGTCTCCAGTTCCACATCGCTCTGGCTTAGAGGGAGCGCAATGTTAACAGCATCCAGCAAAGCGGATTATGAGCCACCGAAATCCCGCCCTATCCGCGTAGTCGGGCGCATTGATAGTCTGCAGACGAGACAGAGCATCAAAGCTCAGCCGTGCGAGCTCGCATGTAAAGGTTCCAACGATGCGTCAGTAGACGTCCCACAGACTGACTTTCCCGTCTTTGGCGCCGGCTGCGACCCAATGCGCCATCTTGGCCTGGTGGATCCTGCGGTCCTTGACGCCCAAGCTACTTGCATTCGCGCCAACCAGGGAAGTGCCTGTGCTCTCGGATGCCGAGGCGGCAGGTGTCTCCCGCGCGACTTGCTCGCCGACCTCGGCCGTTCCAACACCGGCGAGGGCAACCGCGTACGCACCAGTCTTGTGCCACTGGAGCACAGCAAGCTCCTTGAGAGTTTTGCAAGAATAGACCCTGATGTTGGAGTCCCAGCCTGCGGTGGCGAAGATTTTGCCATCCGAGCGGATCCGGAGACTCTGCTGCCCGGAGTGCTTGGTGTTGACCGTCTTGAGGGGGTGCTTCCATTCTTCCGACTCGGACATTGGGCGGAAGGTGCTGGAGCCAGCACTCGTCCTGAAGGCGCCTGACAACAGGGAACCCCTCGAACTGGCCTCCGAAACGGCGGCCTCCGCCGTACGCCCGTCCTGGCCTTGGACGGCTGCGATAGTCTGGCGCGAAGTGGGCACAGGGTGCTTTGCCAGGATGGAGTCGGCCGAGGACGTGAGAAAGTACTCTCGACTAGGGTGGATGTCCAGAGACAGAATAGGCTGGGAATGTGCTTGAGAACGATACGTCATGATCCAGTCGCCGGCACCTTCGAGACGGTGCACAGAGGCGTAGCCGTTCTCGAAGCCTGCGAGGAGCGTCAGGCAGCCTTTGTGATGGAGCAGCCGCAGGCTCATGGCCATGCCGTTCTTGCAGCCGGGCTCGATTGTATGAATACGCGACTGGCTTGGCAAGGTGTAAACATCAACCTGAGCTGTCAGCATCGTATACAGACGGTTTGCTTGGCCCAGGAAGGGCACGTACCGCTTCAGAGACGAGCGTGTTGGGCACTGCCAGAAGGATTTCCGACGAGGCGCCGAGCTCACAGCCATCCTGACCATCGTCGCGCCCACAAGCGGCGAATGAGCAAAAGTTGAGCGTGTTCACCTCGAGTAAATGCATTAACCATGGTTGCTGGCGTGGAGTCGGAACATCCTCGACAGGCAAGGCGGTGCTCATCCCCTGCTCGGCCTCAGCGCCAAGCTTCCACACGATGAGCTTGTGATCGCGCCCATGACTTTCCATCCGGCCATATTAGCATAAATGTGGGTATTGAAGGAACGTATCGCCGCTGAGGCTCATGACTATGCGCTCACGTTATGATCTTGTCCTCCCCCCAGCCCTGGACTCCCAGAATTGCCTTCTCATGGGCCCTCCATACAGCCGCAGGGCGCATGATGGCGAGGTCCCAGAGGATCACGTAGCCCTCAGCGTCGCCGGTGACGAGCCGCTCGTTACGCCTGATGAAGCTTGCGACGTGTACCTGGGCCTGGTGTCCGCGGAGGATGTTCTTTGGGGTTGGCGCAGTGTCAGCCATGGTCGTTGGTAAGCCTCCTCAGAGGCTCCTCATCGCCTGCGAAGCGTGCCTGGCGCTGAGTTGTGTCACGCGAGGTTCATTGTAGGACACAAAAAGTTTGCATATAGCGATGGTTTGAGAGCTCACAAAGTGAAGTTGGGCGATGTCTGACGTTTGATGTGGAGCTGGGTCGACGATGGGCAATCGACGGTCGTCTTATCGGTCACGTGCGCCGGGCTGGCTACCACGGCAATACTCCAGCTTCGAATTCTTCATTCAACATCTGGATACGCTCCTCATCTTTCCACTTGTTAAAGACTGGTTCGTAAGAGCAAACACGAATTCAATAATGTTTCGTCACGAAACAGGCCAGGACTTTCTCATCGCACCAACGGTCGAGCCATCGTGGAGGGGGAGTATCAACATAGGGAGCCCGACAGTCGACACCGACATTCACGTTGCTGCAGCATCTCGACCTGGTACGCGAGGGAGGAGCCAGTAACAGCGAGCATGCGACGCCTTGCGCCGCCTCGTCTCACATCTCGGGGTCACAGCATTGGCGGCCTCCCATCTGCCCAGACCCCAGGGGAGCTCGGATGCGTCTGCTTGTGCTACATGGGCCTTGGCTGAGAGTTTGACGTTTCCGAGAGCCGTGACGGTCAAGCGCGGCGACCGTGCATTGCGAGTCGGTATCTGCGGATGCTCTACGCTGCTTCGTTCCTTGGTTTCGCCTTCACTTGATGGGCTGCCGAGTGGCATCTTTCCGTGCCAATCTGGGGATGCATCTCGTTTGCTTCGCCAATGTCGACACCTGCGATTGTCAAATCTTTGGTAATCACATCTCTGGGAGTCATGCTCTCTGCAGTCATGAACGGTCGCGTCACCCCTAATACCGCCATATCCGTGATACAAAGCCATCATCAGTGGCATGGGCCCATAAGTTGCAAGGCCCAATTCTTGGAGCATGTTGTCTCACGCACCCTATTCAGCAAGTACAGCACTTGAACGCAGCAAGAGCTACGGCTGTTTGCAAATCTGATGCGCTTACTCTCGCTTACTTGGAGAGACCGAATTTTGACAATGTGGCGACGCAGAGAGCGCCACGTCTCTACCCGAATCAGTGCCGCATCACCCGTTGCAGTGTGCAAAGGCAGCGACCTTTTAACTTGCTCAGCGAAATTTCGTTCTTTCTTGCAGTTCCATGCAGTTCAGCCGTTGTTCGCTATTTCTCCCCCTGCCTCGAGGAATGACACTGAGAGTTCGTCAAGGCCGAATTCTGCAAGGTGCCCCTCAAGAGACGATCCTAATGCTCAAGAGCGCATGCATCGGCCACGGACAAAATGACAAACAAGAGCAAGCGAGTGCGGACGGGTTGCTTGACGTGCAGAGGGCGGCACCTGAAATGTGATGAGGCAGTGCCCGACTGCATCAACTGCCGCAAAAGCAACCGACATTGCAAACGCGGGCTCCGACTCAACTTTCAGGACACTTTGATCTACATGCCATCATCTATGCCTCTGTCGAGGGACTGGGCAGGTACGCTCAGGTGGTCTACAAGGCGGTGTCTGTAGCTTGGGTCCGATGCTGACACAAAGTGCGAAAGTTCACTTCTTGGACGAGTCTCGCCACATTGCTTCCGCGTATCGAGGATCTTAAGCGCTATCTTGGGGTTCGCCAACAAGACGTTCGCGGCCCAGCGCAGCCCAGAAGAGAGCCACGATGCGACGGAGGCAATCACGGAGCCCACTCCAAGCCTTATCCCTCTCTCGGCAAAGGCTCAGAACACCGGCCGATGGCTAGTGTCGCTAATACTGGAGACACAGTGGAAACTCTCTCCGGATCCTTTGATTTACGCCAGAACGTCCTCAATGATACAGCGTCGTCATGGAATTGTAGCCGCATGCAAATCGAAGTTGCGTACGAGTCTCATGACTGGGACTCCTGCAAACAACGCCTCTCGTGGACGAGTAATGTGCAGCTTGACAAGGCCAACACATCGGCTGTGAGTGATACGACGCAACATCCGCAATGGCCGAGTGATGTGTCAAGCGTCGAATCAGTCTCGGATCGGACCCCCGTCAGTACAGCCAGCCGAAACGAGTATTCAATGGCCCATACTGACGATTGGGCTGTCTGCGCCTCGAGGGATCTCACCGCTGAGAAGCGTCGCGAGTTTATTGGAACGCAGGAAGAGCTCGAATACATGCAAGCCTTTGTGGACGGAGTCGGTGTCTGGATGGATTTTCTCGACCATGATAACCACTTTAGCCAGATCTTGCCGGGCTACGCTCTGGAGTGTCCTCTGCTGTGGAACGCGCTGCTAGCTTGTGGCGCGAAGCATCTCTCATGTTCGGACCCGAAGCTCGACCGGATAGCAGAGTGTTACTTCAGCACGGCGACCATCCTTTTGCTGCGCACTCTTCAGAATGACAACCGAGACGGCACGGAGTGTGTCGCCGCGTCAGTCATCCTCCACGTCTACGAGGTCATCGCGGAGAAGCCTGGGCGGCAGATGAGCCACCATGGCGGCGCAAGGGCTCTGATTCGGGAGCACGGCTGGGACGCCAAGAGCACCGGCATCGGCTCCGCGTGCTTTTGGCTGAGCATGGGAATGGAAGTCTTGTGCTCCTTGGCAACAAATTGGCTGATAACCTGGGACCCGGACGAATGGGGCCTCGAGACGGACTGGGCCGAAGACCATGCCGGGGACACGGAGATTGGGCGAGAGAAATGGGTACACAGGGCATTCTACATTGTCGCCAAGGTTGCCAACTTTCGGGCATCAACGCCGCTGTTCCTCGACTCAGATCCCCATGATCAGCAAGCAAGGATGGGAGCTCGACTAGCCGAGTGGCGGGGGCTCAAGACGCTCTGCGACAGCTGGAACAATATGAGCCCGCCATCTATGCATCCTGTTGGCTACCTGAATATACGGATGATTCGTAGCGAATCCTTGTTTCCTAGACTATGGTGAGTCGTTGAAGGTCGCGGCTGCGAGGGATGTGCAACGGGACTGACGTCTCCACGCAAGGCTGACCAGAAACTCCGCCATACTCGGTCGCCTCTTTTACCACACAGCGCAGTGCATCCTCGCGCAAAGTAACCCCATGGAGACGCCCGAGCTCTTGGAACAGATGAAGGCACTTCAGCTCCATCACGCCCACCAGATCCTCGGCATCGTCGCCAGCAGCACGTACTGCAGATCACTGTCTGTCGCCATGCACGCTGCCAGTGTTGCGTCCGCCACGTTGGTCGATGCGCGAGAACGAATGGAAGCGTCGAGCATCCTGAGCAGCATTCATTCGCAGCCAGGGGCTGGTATGCGGCACCGTGGCCCCAAGCACCTGAGGTGGGGGGAGTGGAAGCGGGGAGAATTGGGCGAAGACCAGGCTTGCACAAGTGAGGGAGAAGCTGCACCGTCCAGAGCCTCTGCGGCCACGTGCGGTCTGTCAGCAGAGTGGCATCGCCCGGCAGTATCGACGATGAACCCTCTCAGCTCGGCATGTTTCAGTCACCCAAATCACCCCTATAGACTTGGTATCGGGCCGTGAATACATGACTTCTTGAGGAGTCGAGCAGGCTGGATTTGGACGGTGCATTATGATATTTACGACGATGACGATCCTTCCTCTCCTTGCGAAAAGTTCATGCTATACCCGCCCGTCTTGTCGTCCTTGACCATTTGAAAGTTGTTGGTGCTCAGGCCAAACGGCTTCAGGATGCCGTCGCCAAGAGTCCGAAGTTTGCCCCACATCTCGCCCATCTCAGCCTCCTGCGCAGCCTTTGTGCGTGGCGGAAGAGCCTTGAGCTGAGATCGGACGGTTCGCAAGTCTGCAGGTCCTAGACCAGGCATAGAGTCGAGGGTGCGGTAGTCTTCCTCGGCGCCGGCGAGATTCTGCCAGCCGCCTGCTTCTGCACGGGCGCGAGCGCGGCGGAGGAGAGCCTTTGTCCGGATACGCAGGATGTCGGCCTCGCGCGTTTGCGGCGGTGGCGGTGCGGGAGCTGCCTTCAAAGCGCCCGTGCTGATGATCTCCTCCTCGACGTCCTTGTCAGATGCGTTGGTTCCGCGTTTGGGCTCGCTCGTGTCGTCCTCAGCAGCAGACTCGGACGACTTGCTCGTGCCCGACTCCGGAGCCTGCTTATCGAGCGTGACGAGCCCATCGAGAGCTTTAGTAGCGGCCTTGATGGCCTCTTTCCATTGCTCAAGCTTCAGATGGCAGGCGGCGATGTTGCTCTGTATGACGGCGCGCTCATAGTCGAGATACTGGGGGCATGATGCAACGGCTTCGCCGTACCGAGCGAGGGCGCCGTCGTAGTCTTGCGACGAGAACAGGGCGTTGGCCTCGGCTTTGATGGAGTGAGATTCTCGTACGAGGGCCTGCAAGAGATGTTGGAATAAGCGTCCACGCTCACGGCGGAATGGCTTGCCACGGTCACAGGGTGGAAAGATGCACGGAGTGGATGCCTACCTCTTCTTCCTCCGGCGTGAACCTCGTAACCTCTGGCTCGTCTGCAGCGTCGGGGCTTTGGTCCCTTGCTTCGACTTGGGGCTGTGTGCTGTCCTTGCCTGGGGATCCCATAGTAGGGGCCGGGCGCACACACTGAGCTGGAGCCTCGGGACGTGAAAGGACGTTGGTTGCAGGAGACACATGACACACGCCGCGGTGGAGATGGCGACGTTGGCGGGGGTGGAGACTTTGGCGGTGGTGGGGGTTCAATCTCTGCCCCTCGTCAAAGGCGTGCAGTGGTCAATTGACTCACTCATTGACGACGTCTTTCACTCACATTCGGCCTCACTGTGGTACAACTCGAAAGCGCCAACAGGGAGACAGGGATCTCAAAGTGTGTGTCGGCTCTCGCGTGTTGCTCGTCAAGAACCGCAAGATTGGACCTGTCTCGACCAGCCCGCCTGATCCTCTTGACAGCAACGAACTCGACTTGAGCGATATGGCGCCTCGAACCGAGTACGATACCTCTTGTCTCCCATCTGCGCGTATTGCCAACGCTGGCAGACCAGTATACCTGGCTGTTGAGCCGCAAGCAGTGCCATGAACGTTCACTGACCTGGCACAGCTTCCCCCCTGTGCGGGCCTGTCTCTTCGATATGGACGGCCTGCTGCTCGATACGGAAGACCTCTACACGTTGTGCGTGAACCTCGTGTTGGACAGATACGGCCGGCCGCAGCTCCCGTGGTCAGTCAAGGCCAAGATGCAGGGCCGTCCCGGACCCGCCGCGAACCAGATATTCCAAGATTGGGCCAAGCTGCCCATCTCGCGCGAGCAGTACTTTGAGGAACTCTCTGCCTTCCAGCAGAAGCTCTTCCCAACCACCAAGCCCCTGCCCGGCGTCGTCGAGCTGCTCGCCAACCTCGACAGAACTGGCAAGGGCCAAGGTCAGGCGAGCAACCGCGTGCACATTGCGCTGGCGACCAGCTCGCACGCCGGCAACTTCCGCATCAAGACGGCGCACCTGGAGGAGCTCTTCACCGTCTTCGCCCCGGAGCGGCGCGTGCTCGGCGACGACACGCGTCTGCAGCCCGGCCGCGGTAAGCCCCTGCCCGACATCTTCCTGCTGGCGCTCAAGACCATCAACGACTCACTGCCCGCCGGCGAGACGCCCATTACGCCCGAGGAGTGCCTCGTCTTCGAGGACTCGGTGCCGGGCGTCGAGGCGGGCCGCCGCGCGGGCATGCGCGTCATCTGGTGCCCGCACCCCGGCCTGAAGGAAGAGGTCGCGGGCCGCGAGGAGGAGATCCTTGCGGGCCGGGCTGGCGAGGCGGGCGATGTCGACCTGCACCAGGTCGGTGACCCTGGAGACGGGTGGGCCGAGTACCTCGTCAGCCTAGAGTCGTTTCCGTACGACAAGTACGGGATCGTCGTTGCCACGGGCAAGGCCGAGCAGTAGAGCGATGGCCGGCACGAATCGGGGCACGAACAAGGGATACGAGTATACGACACTGAGACATCGGCCCTGATGAATAATGCGTAGATAGGGCTGCCGCTTGCATTAGAGTCCGCATCCTCGCAAGAAAACGAGGTAGACGGCGTACCAGACATGACAAACCGAGATTGCAATAGACCTGCACGTAACGATACTCGAGTCACGAGCACGAGTAATAATGCTCCCTCCGAACGCGGCGCATCCCTCGCCCCTTGTGGTCTAGGTATCAACCGGGTTCTTGCCGGGTCTCGAACGTCAAGGTTATCCATCAGTTGAGCTGCTGCGGGCCGAGCCGCTTCATGAAACCCTGGCAACTGCATTCCGCCGCCCGATTAGGTACTCAGATGTCAACACAGCCCAAAGACTCGCTCAGCAGTAGAAGCTCGCGGCGCTCCATGCCTCATTTGATCATCCCTCGCGCAGACAACACTGATGCTACGCCATTCGGGCGAGCCGCCCAGCCAAAGGTGTCCTTGATGCCGTATGCAGCGACGGCAGGCCTGCGCAGCTCAACGTACGAGGAGTGTCGTCGCAGGATGAAGTCATCAGAGCGGCCCCACGAGCAGCGGTACGTCTTCTGCCATCCTGCAGCCAAGTTTACAAGGTCTCGGAAGAGAAGGAAAAAAACATGCTCATCTGGGACGCTGCCGTGGGAACGGCAGATGCCGTCCATTACTACGGAGTACGCATTATTGGGCTCCAGTGAGACAGGGCCAATGTTTTACATTGCACGGAGCTTGGCACGCGATGTCACCCCGGGTCGCCGGTTGTGGTGATCCTGTCGACTTGCCAGCCGGATGGCTGCCGATCCCTGCTGGATGTCGACAAGGTCACTTCGCTCGATGTCGGCCAAGAGCTTGCTGGCCGGAGGCCATCCGGGAAATCGGGCCTTTGACTTACTCAGACGACATGTCTTGGACCCATGTATCGAAATTTGCAACGAGTTTCCTGACCGCTGGGACTGTCAGCATAAAGAGTCGCAATGGCCCCGGAATGCAGCTCCGGAAGCTGAAGAGTCGTCGTCCCCAGGCGCTGTGTTGTAGAGTTGCAGTCTGTTTTCGAGTAGCCTCGTTCGTTCTCCCCGGTCACCATGCGGTTCCAAGCTGTCGCACTCTTTCTGTCGAGCCTGCCTGTACTGGTGTCGTCGGCGCCCGTTTCTTCTGAAGAGATTCGGATCGACTATGACGCAATCATCGTCGGCGGCGGTCCTGCTGGACTGAGTGCTCTGAGCGGCCTGGCTCGTGTCCGACGAAACGTGCTGCTGATCGACTCTGCCGAATATCGCAACGGCCCAACTAGACACATGCACGATGTCATTGGCTTCGACGGTGAGTACAATCCCGGACGTGTGTCAATCGCTCGTGCCGTTCCTTGCTGACAATGCAGGCGTGACTCCGGCATACTACCGCTGGGCTGCTCGAGAGCAGATCGCTCATTACTCGACCGCCTCCATGACCAACGGCACCGTGACCAAGATTGAGCCCATGCAAAACAACACCTACTTCAAGGTGACCGGAGACTACTTGAGCGAGACAGAGATTACTGTGACGGCGCGCAAAATCGTCCTTGCAACAGGGGTCCGCGACTTGCTGCCCAGCACGCCCGGAATTAGCGAGAACTGGGGCAAGGGCATCTACTGGTGTCCCTGGTGCGACGGCCACGAGCACGCAGACCAGAAGCTGGGCCTCTTGGGCCCCATGTCAAAGATCCCAAACCTGCTTCGAGAAGTCCTGACGCTGAACAAGGATATCGTGGCGTTCGTCAATGGTACCGATACACTAGAGGCGCGAGCGGCCGCGGAGAAGGACCAACCCAGGTGGCAGGAATGGCTAGAGTTGCACAATGTCACGATCGAGAACCGCATCATTGTCGACGTCGAGCGACTAGCCAATGGCACCACGGGCGAAGAGGACCCCAGCCTGCCAACCGCTCCCGAGCACGACCTGTTTCGTGTCAAGTTCGAGAGTGGGGAGCCCATCGACCGAAACGCATTCCTGACGAGCTTCAAAGATGAACAGAGATCCAGCATCGGGGCGGACATGGGCGTCCAGCTGTACGGCGGCCGGCTGGCGGCGGACGTGTCCAAGGGCATGCTGACAAACGTTTTTGGCGTGTACGCCGTTGGCGATTGCAACTCGGACAACTCGACCAACGTGCCGCACGCGCTCTATACCGGGAAACGGTCTGCAGTCTCTCTGCACTGTGAGTTGACTCCCCTACCATCAAGTACGCTCGAGAGCTGACCCATGGCAGTGCAAATCGAAAAGGAAACGGCCGCGAAAGAAATCGAGGCACTGTCCAAGGACAACAGCTCCGCGAAGAGGAGCGAGGATGAAGAGGCCCGCTCTGTGTGGAACGTAATGAATGGCCGTTCCACAGGCTTGCTTTATGCTGGAGATTTCGACCGGTAACGAGATGAACTCCGGGTGGAACTTGTGGATATTTCCACGTCATTAATGTTTTTTCGCATGGTGAAGTAGCGAGGAGTAATTAGCATGAGCGCAGTGACATGGTGTCGTTGGTCAAATGGGTCCGTGTCCGTTGAACCAACTGCCATTGGATTATGATGCGCTTCTAATAACACACTCATATGGAGTCCCCGCTTCCAAAGGAGCGGCAGCTTATTGACAAGGGGCCACGAAGGCCTTCCGTCGGCTCGGCCGATGGTGGTGAGATATCGGGGCGCCCGATCAGGTCACTTGGCCAGCTGCAAAGACCCCGCCGACGACGGCCTGGCTCGTCGTACAAAGCGACACAATTTCATGCAGTCGCAAACTTTGCTGAAGCTTGAGCTGGATTAGAGAAGAGGCTGTTAAATTGGCCATCCTATGTCACGAACGGTGCGGAAGACACCAGTCACTATGCTGAAGTACGAGTAATGGGTTGGGATACGCCCCCCGGGAAGTCGGAGGTTTTCGATGGGCTTTTACTCCTTGATCTACTCCAGATCCCACGCCTGGATAGCGCTACCGTATTTTCGCAGATGGCCACGCGGGTTGATGGCAGAAATGCGACAAGACGGACCAAAGAGGTGTTTCGTTCATGTATTTGGAGGTTGGAATTATGAGCAACTCGCTCTGCGGAGGGGACGAAGATGACGGAAGTGGCGATTGTGGCGTGGTGGGTGCGAGAGGGAGCTCCGCTCCGGTAGACGCCGGAAATGACGGCAGCCACCGGTGAAGGAAGACGGGACCAGACTGTGGCCTCTGAAAATGGGCGAACCCTGTGAACCATGCGGAGCAGCCAGTGGCAACGCCAGGATGCGCGTGACGCGCGGAACTCGGGCAGCCAGCCAGCGGTCTTGTCACGTCGTGAGTGCCGCGTCTGTCGCAAGCACTCTTTCGTCGCGATGCAATATCCCGGGCGGCAGCAGGTTTCGGCGACGAGCAACGCTTGATCGCAAGGTACGGAGTCAACCCGGGCACCGACCGCTGTGGTTCGCTGGCGCCGTCGAGGACAACCGCTGCCAGAAGGGACGGACGACTCGAGTTCCGGGGCTTTTTGAGTTCCGGCCGTTGGTGGCCTCGGACATTGGTTGGCCCACAAGATGGCCCGAGCCCACCCGCCCCTTCGCCGAGGTCCGAAGCGGCCAGGTTGTCGGAGATGCAAGACGCTCCCGATGTTTCTGTCGATCGCGGGCGGCTAGACGAGGACGGCCGCAATCCACTCTGGCAAACGGCGAGGGAGAGCTGTTTGGCGCCATATACCTGGGGTTGGAGGAAGCACGGGATTTGTCGCTGTCTCCTCGCGAACAGAGGCGACGGAACACACCAATCAGGGCTGCGTTACGAGTACGTGCTCTCGGACTTGGCCGGCCGCCAGCGCGATGTTTCGCCGTGCAGACGAGCAAGCCCAAATGCAGCAAGACGAGGCCAGTCGAGGAGGCCGGGACTGCGTTGACGGACGCCGAAAAGGACGCGGCGATGCGCTTCGGAGCTGATGGGTTCTCCGCATTGCCGCACGCCTCGTTGCCATGCTTGCTTCTGCTGACGCCGCGTGGCGTGGGGAGGACTTGCGATGTCTTGTGTGTCCTTTGGGCCTACTCTGTACAATAACACAGAGGACTGGCGACGCCAAATTAGTCGAATTACTGCCGCTGACCGATTCTCGTTTGCTGTCTGACGTAGAGACCTGGCCATCGCTTGTTTTCGGCCACGGCCCCTTGCCCACCCGCCCGTCCGGTTTCCCATGACGCGGTTGATGCCGGGATGGTGGTGCCAGAAACCTGTGGAGAAGCCTGCGGCGGCAACAAACACGGGCCGTCGCGACTGTGTCTAAATTCTCGCACCGGACCCGGCCCTGCTCAAGTCATGCCATCCAAAATGCAGACCCATCATTACATGCTATGGCGCAACCAGTCTTTGGGGACGACGGCGATGAACCAAGAGACGGTTGCGTTTACAGGCGTGCGCGCCGGAGGGTTCGTCGGATCCGAGGCGACAACGAGCAGAGTTGCGGCGGGGTACCGCGACTTTGTTGAGGGCGGGCACAGCACACGCAGAGCAGCCACCTGCCCCGTCGGGAGATGGCGAATTGGCTCGCGTCCTCCGTCCGCGAGGACTGGCTGCTCGGCCCCACCCGCCATGGAAGCGCGCGACACCCGGGGCCATGGCAAATGAACAACAGTGCCGCCAAACCCGTGTCTCTGGACGCGGCCGCTCGCGAATAGCCGTGGCCCAAGGCTGAGTGAGCCGCGAACTCTGCCCCGGGAAGCAGGCGGCCATGGACAGGGGTGCGGATCCAGGCTGGTGTGATGCTCTCCACTGTTCTCTGTGTCCACACGAGCCCGGCCTGCGGCGGCGGTGCTCACCGGTCTGGCGTCAGGGCGCTCCGTACTCCGTCCCTTGGAGGTGACGAAGCGTCAATGATCAACCAGCAGTTGCTGCAATCGCCCATAACTTGAGTCGGCTGGGGCGTCAGTCGTACTGTGAATGGAACAGAGAGCATCGAAGCGAGCCAGCCAGCTGCGCATTGGACATTTCCGCGGCTGTGCGGCGGCAGGTACGAGACGCACGTACGCGCCGGCGCCGACGGGAAAGAGCCAGGAGCGTCACTTGCTTAGGTTGTCACCAGACCACAGTCCCTCACCGTGCCAAGTTTGCCCGGTGTGGTCCGGATCCGTCGTCGGGGAGGCGTTGGCGGAGGATTCCATGAGTGTATTCCTCACCTCAGCCCTCAGAGCTGGTCTGGTCTGGGAGCGCGGTACCCGAGACGGGAGCTGATGCGCAGGTCGGGCTGTGCGGCGGCTTGCGGCTGCGGCCCCCGAAACAGTGGCTCTGCGGCGGCCACTTCGGGCGCCGCGTGCTGATGGGCGACGCTCTCGCACGGTCGTGTGTGACAATGGCAACGGCCGGCGGCGCACGAGACGCGATGCACTCTGTACCCTGCCGTGACATGCCACTCCTTGCAGCCGGCCGTCAAACACGCAAGATAAGGTAATTACTCCGTACTCGTAGAGCTGCTCGAGGGCCAGGGGCGCGCGGCGCCGCCGAGGCTCTGCTCCCACGGACGGACGAGGTGACCTGACCTCAGCGCATCCTGAGGCGCTTCCTCAGGCCGCGTCGCTGACGCCGCCCGCTGCGGAGTTGTGGCCTGGCCGCTGCAGGGTGGAGCACAGGCCCGGCACCACAAGCCGATCCGCCCGTGCCTCGCTGCTCTGCCCAGGGAGGGGGAGAGGCCCTGACGAGGCGGCGGCTCTGGCTCTGGCCCTGCAGGCGCCTTGGGTCGGGCGCTGGGCTGGCTGGCTGGCTGGCTGGCAGGTTGGCTGGTCCCCCTCCTCGAGCGCCGCCCGCCCCGTCTCCCGTCTCCTCCTCGACCTCGTCGCCCGCCCGCGCCCACCACCTCACCTGTTTTTCTCTTCTCCTTCTTCCTACACCACCCATCACCGCATGCTCATCCTCCGGACGGCTATTGCAAGCGGTCGACGCTGCATCGCCATCGGCAACGCCTCCGCTGTCACCGGCCCGTCACTTTTTTTGATTCCCCCCCCCCCAGACACGTCTTGAGGCGCGGCCTGCCAGTCGCGTTGTCAGCCCGCCCGCGCACTTTTCTATCCCGGGCCCGACCGAGAACGGGGTCGTGTCGCGACCTCCGGCTCACCCGCCGTCGCCCTCTTGCATCGCAACAGCAACCACCCAGTCCTGCGTTCATCTTGCTCACCTGTCCAGAGCATTGGAACGGAAGCCATCACCTCATCTTTCTTATCCCCCCCCCTCCGTCTCACTCACACGCACTCCTTCATGTCATCTGCAGTGGTGCGCTCGACCGCCCTCAGGGCCGGCGGCGCCTGCGTGCGCTGCCGCAAGGGCAAGACCAAGTGCGTCTACGAAAACGGACGCGCGCCGTGCAAGAACTGCGCAAAGGGCATGCACGAGTGCTATCTGCCCTCGGAGAGCATGGCGCATCACCACGGGCAGAGCCCAGCTCGTCACGCTGCCGCGCACCGCCCAGCGCGCGACAGCCTCCCGGCTTCCGGCGCCGGTGCCACTGAGGCCAGACAGCCCGTTGTGGGCTCAGGCTCCGCCAGACACGTCCAGGCCGCCTCCGAGAAGTGAGTCGACCCTGTTTCCTTTCCCTGAGCATTGCGTCTTGTCGTTGCCCCCTCTTCACTTCCGCGGCCGTCGACGACTGTCGGCATCGTCGACCTGGCTCCGTCTTCTCCCGCTCGGTTTGTCCCCGGCGTTGGATGTCCCCGGGGCGCCCCGTCGGTCGCTGGGCCCCCGAGCCATTTTTCTGCCACGTCCCGCTGCCGCTGCCCACTGCAATTCGCACCACCCGCCTCCTCACCTCCCTCCCCTCCTCCGAGTGGCCCCTCCGAGTCGCCTCGGCGCGCGCGCTCGAGCACCCGTCTTGAGTCGCTCACATGGCGCCGAGTTGCATTCGTCGGCCGTGCCTCTGGTCCCTTTCCCCGCCTGCAGCCCTCTCGATCCGGTCCTCGAGCCGGCTCCCCGACGCTTTGCCGCCGGCGACTTGTCTTGCTCTGTTGCGTCTCACTGGCACCTGCGACGACGCCTCCTCAAGGCTGTTTCATTGCCTCTCCAACTCCTTCATTTCATTTCATTTCATTTCATTTCATTTCATTTCATTTCGGCGGTGGTCAATCCCTAGCCTGCAGCCGCGTGCATCCCGTTCGAGTGGCTGTCGCTAACCTTGCTGCCTCAGGCTCACTCCGGAGCTCATCGCCGAGTGCGAGCGTGTCGTCTCCAAGACGTTCCCGGCCTGCGTCGCCTTCCACAAGCCGTCATTTGTGCAGCAGCTCAAGAATGCCTCTCTCGAGTCGACACTCGTTTACGGTCTGTTGACCTGCGCAGCCAGGTAAATTTCCCCTTGACGTCTACATTGTCACATCATGTGCCTCTGCCGCTTCCCTCCACCGGCCGCCATGCACTACCACCGAACCCCAACTGCCCCAGATTTGCATCTTGGCCATCGTATTCGCATTGAAACCTGCTGACCTTTCTTCCACCAAAGGAGCTCTCCTAGTCTGATCCGCCGCTATGGGACTCCCACTCAGGCCGCCGAGACCTTTGCCGCCAAGGCAATTGGACTCATCAACCAGAACCTGGATCACCCAAATCTGGCCGACATCCAGGCCCTGTGCCTTCTCACCATCCATGAGTGGGGAACTAGAAACGCCGTCCGCGCTTACATCTACCTCGGCCAGGCCGCGCGCATGCTGCAGATGTATAGAATCCTCAACAGCCACCACACCGCTGACAACGCCGACCAATTCCTTCGCGACGAATCGTTCCGGCGCACGCTGTGGCTGATTTACATTCTCGACTGCCTCCTGACCAGCACTCCCGGCCGTTTCCCCGCGCTGGCCGTTCAGGACTCGTCCGACGTGCCGTTGCCCTGCTCTGACATTAACTTTGCCTTTGGCAATTCCGTCTACGTCAAGACGCTCTTCCAGCAGCTCGGCCACAGCGCACCGTCGCCTGGCCACGTCGCTACCGGCGAAATTGGCGAGTTTGGCTACATTGTCCTCGCCGGGACCATCTGGCGCGATGTCGTGGCCATGCTAACCGTCACGTCGCTGCAAAACTTCAGAGAGGACGACTGCGCCAGCCTCATCGCCAAAATCGAGGGTCTTCGCGCGTCGTTGCCTATGCAATTCGTCGACAAGCCCGGCCAGATCAACCTGCACATGACGATGGGGTCGGGCTACACTTTTGCCATGCTTCACTGCCTGCTGCACTGCGCCACCGTCTTCGTCCATCGCCGCCGACTGCTGCAGGAGGTGACCGCGCCCAGCTTTACTCTCGAATCGTTTCGACTGAACGCGAGGTGCCACGACATTGTCGACCGGCTCTTCACCTCGTGCCACGGCACCATCTCCCTGCTCACCGCCGTCGAGGCGGGCGCCGAAAAGGATCATGCGACGTGCTTCCCCATCTTCATGCTCTTCTCCTCCTTCACCGCCAGCGCCACTGTCGCGTACCTGTCCTTGAAGGGCTTGACACCGCCTAACGCTGTGGAGACGGCGGCCCACATCGTCAAAGACGGGCTGCGCTTCATGCACGAAGGCACCGAGAACTGGCCTCTGATGACGAGCTGGCTGAGGCACCTGACGGTCATGCAACGGGTTCTCAACAACGACGCGACCACGGTCGTAGGCGGCACCGCCGGCTCGGGGTCGTCCAGGCACGGGTCCCACTCCCTCGGCGCCACGGGCGGCGGCATTAAGGATGAAGTCTCCTCCAACGCCGACACCAACCCCGATGCCATGGAGTACGATCAGCACCCAGCACCGGGCAGTGCGCCCGGTCAGAACTCGCTGCCGCCCCGCTCCCTGTCGGAGTCGGTCCGTGACGACAGCGAGCCTCCCGTGGCCATCCCTCGCCGACCCGGAGTCACCACTATCAATGGAGGCTCTGGGGGTGTCTCGACGCCCAACGCCAACTCTCCACCTGCTGGCATTGCGCCCCCGGCCCCCATGCAGCCGCACGACATGAAGCAGCAAAGCCCCGACTTGGCTTCCAACAGCGGCATGGTGGCGGCTCAAGAGGGCCAGACTACCAGTCAGGACATGACGGCGCCAGAGCTTTGCCAGGCGTTTGAGCGGCAGCTGCTGGACCTCGACGATCTGGCTGCCTTTATGGGTGGTGGAGTCTAGTCGTGCAAGTCGGAGTAGCGTCAGATCCAGAGCGATCTATACGCCGGG
The DNA here is from genome assembly GCA_024340015.1 of Tolypocladium ovalisporum. Taxonomy (NCBI): domain Eukaryota; kingdom Fungi; phylum Ascomycota; class Sordariomycetes; order Hypocreales; family Ophiocordycipitaceae; genus Tolypocladium; species Tolypocladium ovalisporum. Next base: position 42,499 of record JALHBZ010000087.1, read on the forward strand.
GGGGGGGCTGGAGACGCGTAGTAATAGGCGCCAATATGGAGGAGGAAGAGGCATATCGAAGAAAGACGTCTTGGGAGAACGTGTAGGATTATGTAGCTCATCCGGAATACCCGAAATGGTGGAACCAGGGAGGCGTTGGGGGATGTCAGGGTGACCTGAAAACTATTTGGTTCTTTGTCCCTTTCTCGGGAAGAGAGACGATTTTTTGCGCAATTTCCAACAATAGCAGTTGACTTTCCTGCAGAGCTCTGTGAGTTTTGGAAATATGAAGACTTCATGCCTAGACAATGTACCTTACTCGTTGTGACAGCGGCTCGATGAGTCGAAACCCTGACTGGGCCTTGGGTTAATAGTGGGTATCACTACCGTACTCACTTGCACGATTGCATCGCGTACCGGTATGAGATGCCTCTTATCTTGGCAGACACATCCGAGCCCGCCCGGAGCCGAAAGCACTCCAGGACGACACGGGCCGGGTTGAGCCACGAATGAAAGGGGGGCCTGATGGTCGTCGTTATACCTGTTCTAGACCTTGTTGCGAATACTCGATGCGAAAGCTGGCTCCTTGCCCTCTGACGAACGTGGGCGGGCTTGTTCCCTGTAGGGGGAGGGGCATGGGCATGGATTGCAAAAGTAGCGCCGGGCGGCACGATGTCCGATGCCCCGGTCTGGGGATCGGGCCCCAAAAGATGAAACCGAGCACGGATGGATGAGTTTACCCGGCGCCATTCTGCACCGGAAGCCGAATAGCAGGGCATGGGCACAACAATTGCCAACCAAGCAGTCCTCGTGCACCCTAGCCGTGGGTGGCCAGGGCGAACCAATATGGTGGGACCCGGCCGGCAGAAGTTGCCGGGCTACCTGCCTAGCGGGGTCTAGCCGCCCGGGAATTGATGCTGATGCCTCCGCACGGGACAAGCTCTAGGAGAGTGATGGCAGCTATCCTAATGCAGGGTTGTTGGATGAGTTCGCAGCACGACAGCTGAGGCATGGAAAGGGCTCGTGAACTTCATGCGCCACCGAGCATTGTTTGTTGGTTTGCAGGCAGAGCCAGCAAGTAGATGATGAGAGTCGAGGAACCACTCAAGAATCGACATTATGGCCGTTGGTGGCCTCGCCGCCATCGGTAACGAGTTGGTCGCGATGCGCGGCGCTTCTGCCATTGCCTCAAGAGGAGGGACAAAGGGAGAGTTGTAGCTAGCCTGGCTCGATAACAGATGGAACCCGTACTGTAGAACACATGTCCTGTAGGATCATGGCCCATGGTGATGCGAGTCAGCGATATCAAATTCCGGTGATGATGGCGCGAGAGTCCTTTGGCGTCCTACGCACTGCACACGGCAGTTTCCCCTCCCTTGGATTGCTACTTGGCCATTCGGGTAGACAGCCGTTTCAAGCTTCTTTCAAGCTTGTCTGCTCCCGAGTCATGTCGGGCCCGATAGGCAGGCCAGTTGTCCCAGTTTAGGTCTCCCAAGTGCGCATGCGCAGCGCGACCGACAGAGATGACGGCGACGACTCGGGGGCGTTGACGGCTGCCAAGGGGGAGCCTTCTGTTTGCGCCGCATGCCGTTCAAGTTGTCAGCTACTGACCCACCCTTGAACTGCTTGCCACCATTGAACCCAGTCTGGTGCTGGTTGAGCTGATCGATGGCACCCCGTAGGTTGGTGTGGTGCGGCGTGCCCTCCGTCTGACGCTCGATGGCGGGCCGGGAGAGTCGAGAGCGAAGCAACCCGGTCACAGCAAATAGAAAGACAGAACACGTCGGTGGTAGCCCCGCGGCGGCGGAGAAATGTGACCTATTGGAATGCGATGTGCTGGGGAAATAAGCGGCACCGTCAAGCCGAGAAGCTGGGGAAGGAGGGGCACAATCAGCGGCGGAAGCCACAGGATAGGCCTATTGTGGTGCTTGCTTGCCTATTTGGCGTTTGAGGCGCCCTGCCCGAGCTCGAAATTCCCCCAATTGCTGGCCGTGGATCCTCGTGATTGGGGAGGGGGGGAGTCGGGGCGCGAGTGGGGGGTTTTCTGGGGACAACCCATGTGGAGAAGCACGGGGACGCTCCGTCAGTCCGTGGGATGCTGGCCCGCTTTCCGGCAAGCTATGCCATGCCATCGTGGTGAGCACGGCACTAGGAATGGGGTGTGTGCTGCGCTGCAACGAGAGGAGGGACGTGAGGTGACGACACGGGAGACAACGCCGACGGCCACACCAAGTATAACAATGATCCACGGCCCCAGAGTCACGGGCAATGTCAGCCCAAGGTACCCGTCTTCTGTCTCGCTTGTTGTCCGCCATCTCACTCCTCGACCTTCATCCCATCTCCTACACATGTCGGGCGTATTACCTTGCGCCGCAAAGGAAGCGAGACGGCACGAAGCTTGCCTCGTACACAGCGATCGACCACATCGCCACGCTGCAAAACGCATCGCCACCATGCACAGCTCCGACGGCGACAATGAGGTGGTCGACGGCGCGGCGCCGCACGCGGGCATGTCGGCCGGGCGCTATCTCTCGACACGCTTCTCGACGCTCCGCCCGCCCATGCTGTCGGTGCCGAACCCGTTCAAGCTGGTGCGCATGCTCAACCGCCAGCAGTGGGCCTTTTTCTCCCTGGCCTTTTTCGCATGGGTGAGTGACGCCGAATGTCGCCAGTCAATGCTGCTCAAAGTCGACTGACAATGCAGACCTGGGACGCCTTTGACTTCTTCACCGTCTCCCTCACCGTCACCGGCCTGGCCAAGACGTTTGGCAAGACCAAGACGGACATCACCTGGGGCATCACCCTGGTGCTCATGTTCCGCTCCCTCGGCTCCATCATCTTTGGTATAGCCGCCGATCGCTACGGGCGCAAGTGGCCCTTTGTTGTCAACAACATCTTGTTTATCGTTCTCGAATTGGTAAGTTTGTGTCCGCTCTTCTTGTGTTCTGGCTTTGTGGGGGTTCCTGGCCGTGGTGCGCCACGTCGGTCCCGACGCAGCGGCAATGGTGAAATTTACTTTTGGCCGTCCCTCCCGCAACCCTCCTGTTGAGGATGTGCGACGCAATGGACAAACGGCATCTCGCTGCCAGCGCCGCGACTGCCTGCCCACGGTGCGAGATCGACCTTCGCAGTCGATTCAAGTCGAGATCTGTGCTTCGCTGCTGTCATGGCTTGGCATGGATGCACGATGGCGGTGCCACCCGTCTTGGCCGCCAGGGACGATGCGGGCTGCGCTGCGCCTAGCCATGCTTGGCAGTTCGTCGACTTGATGCATCGTGATGGCTATTGCACCGCCTCATTCGCCCACGAAACTCACCGAGATGACCAGGACTGATGACATTTGCAGGGAACCGGCTTCACCCAGACGTATTCCCAGTTTCTGGCCTGCCGCGCGCTCTTTGGCATCGCCATGGGTGGTCTGTACGGCAACGCCGCCGCCACGGCCCTCGAAGACTGCCCCGAGGAGGCACGCGGCCTGATGAGTGGCATTCTTCAGCAAGGTGTAAGTGCCCATACGGAGCGAGAGTGCCCCTGTTGGTATTTCCCCAGCTGACACCCTTCCCAGTACGCGTTTGGATATCTCCTCTGCGCCGCCTTTGCTCGCGGCCTCGTCAACACAACGTCCCACGCATGGCGCCCGCTCTTCTGGTTCGGCGCGGGCCCGCCCGTCATCTTCATCCTCTGGCGTCTGCTGCTTCCCGAGACGGTAAACTATCGCGAGCGCCAGCGCCTGCGTGCAGAGGCCAAGCAGGGCGGGGCCGCCAAGTCGGCCACCTCCGTCTTCCTCAGCGAGGGCAAGGTCGCTCTCAAGCGCCACTGGCTGCTGCTGAGCTACCTCGTGCTCCTCATGGCCGGCTTCAACTTTATGAGCCACGGCAGCCAGGACCTCTATCCCACCATGCTCGAGAACCAGCTCGGCTTCTCCGCCACCCAGATCACCGTGACGCAGGTCGTGGCCAACCTCGGCGCCATGCTCGGCGGCACCGTCATCGGCTTCAGCAGCCAGGCCATCGGCCGTCGCTTCAGCATCATCTGCTGCTGCATCGTCGGCGGCGCCCTGCTCTACCCCTACACCTTTGTCCGCACCGAAGCCATCATGGCCGCCGCCTTCTTCCAGCAGTTCTGCGTCCAGGGCGCCTGGGGTGTCATCCCCATCCATCTCATGGAGCTGTCGCCTGGCGCGTTCCGCACCTTTGTCGTCGGCACGTCCTACCAGCTGGGTAACCTGGTGTCCTCGGCGTCGTCGACCATCGAGGCGCGCCTCAGCGAGAGGTTCCCGCTGGCGCCAAACGAGGAGGGCGAGAAGCGCTACGATTATGGCAAGGTCATCTGCATCTTCATGGCCTGCGTGTACGTCTACGTCATTATCCTGACCATCATTGGACCGGAGCATCTGCGTCGCAGGTTCGACGTTGCCTACGACGAGGACGCCAAGGCCGCCGTGGGCGCCGACGTGGTGCATGCCACGGGAAGCCGCTTCTATCATCGCGATAGCAAGGGAGCCGAGGTTGAGGAGGATGAGGAGAAGAGACCGTCGACGTATAATTAGGTTGCTTGCGATTCCTGTGATGCGCCATTGCGCGTTACGTTGAGGCGAACATATTGGAGTTGGCTGTACTTGCTTCGTGTAAATTTATATCAGTCTCGAGTTCATGGGCGACCATGGCAAAGGTGATGCTTGCTGCGAAGCTCGCGAGCTGTGCCCATTTGACGTCTATGCTAAAGATCATGTCGAGAGCCTTTCCATGACTTCCGCGGACGTCATGCTAACAAATGTCGGCATGTTATCCTATCCTATCGTTCCCGGAAAGACATCCACCGCCCATTTGCCTCCTAGTCCGAGTCGCTATCCAGTCCGCGCCTGCCGCTGCCGCTCTTCTTCTTCTTGCCCTTTTTGAAGGCGTGCTCGAGGACGTTTGCTCCGATGGCACCAGCAACCGCAGCGCCGATGCTTCCCATGGCACCACCGCCCGCCTTGTGCGCTGCCCAGCCGGCGGCGCCGCCTCCAACGAGGGTCGCGCCAAGGCCGCGCTCGCCGTCTGGCCCCACTGGACCACCAGGGCCACCTGGGCCGCCAGCATACTGAGCGCCGGGTGCGCCGCCCTGGTGGTACTGCGGCTGCCCCTGGCCGTACTCTTGCGCGCTGCCGCCGTGCTGCTGCCGCTGCTGCTGCTGCGCGTACGAGGGCTGTGGGGAGTGGCCGCGATTGTCGTAGCCGCCGCCGTAGCCCTGCTGCTGTTGTTGCGGCGGGGCGTAGCTATTAGACTGTGGATAGGGCGAGGAGCTCTGTGGAGTCTGCGCGTAGCTGGGCTGCTGGCCATATTGGGAACCCTGGTCATTCTGGGACTGATGGGAGGAGTACTGCTGCTGGGCGATGTTAGTTCGAAGCGCGAGATCATTGCATCCTCGTAGGGTTAACGAACCTGATCGGGGTAGCCGCCTTGCTGGTATGACTGGTGTTGGGGCTGACCGTGACCTTGCTGCTGATTGTAGCTGCGCTGCTGGGGATAGCCGCTGCCACCGCCGCCGCTGCTGTAGTAGTCTTGATTGGACATTGCGGAGGCTCTCGAGGTGATGGTCGGGCGATGCAGAGGTGGGAAGTTTGCGGGGTTGCCGAGTCTGTGAGACGGTCGTTGAGATGGCGTCGTTCAAAGTACCAAACTGCTCGCTGATGCCGTCAAGTTTGTAGGAGAGGAAGAAGAGGAGATGACAATCGGAGTGCGAGTACGGAGTATGATGGAGGGAGTAGAGGAGCAAACAGAGGTGCTATGAAACACGGCGCGAGCACGTTGGGCTTAATACTTGCAGCAAGCGGAGGCAACCCACGGCCATCGAGGAGCTTGGCCTCGAGCTATGAGCCAGGTGCCGCCACTCCTCATCAGTGGCCATACAGTGATGGAAACGTGCCAGGGCAAGGGAGCCAACGGAGATGGCGAGAGCGACGGTGGCGCAGCCCAACTGCGCCAAGCGGACCCAGCCCCTGTGCTTGGCAACCCCACGCGTGGTGACTCTGGTGAGCTCCCGGCCGAGCGTCAGTGGACACGGCGAGGCGAAAAGCGCATTTCGATGCGATCGGGGCGCAGGAAACAAAGGGAAAGCATCCATGACATGCCGGGGATCTGCAAGTGGCTGTAGAGGCTACGTACCCCTTCTAGAAGCTCCAAAGTCTGAACCCCCGAGGGTGGCACATGATGATTGAACAAGCCGCCACAAATTGCCCGTCGGGGCCTCCCGTCGCAGTCATTACTCATTACTCGTCGTCTTCATGCATGTGGCTGGCCTTTGCGATGGCGCAGTACGGCTCCTACAGTGCAATGCATTACCTTGGGCAGGCCACGCGAGCAGGCGGTGTTGCCGAGCCCTGAGGAACCACCCGACGTCAGTTCTTTGACCTGGCTAAAGATAGCGCCGGTAACAATGCCCGCCAGCATCTGAGTTGGGAGACATGTCTCATTCATAATCCATGGTCGCGTGTCTCGTCGTTTGGCAGGAGTGTTTGCTGCCGGCTATACTCGTGCTGGAGAGAGCATCCGACGAATGAAATCCCCAAAGAATCCGCTGCCTTGAACTCTCCACTAGCTTGGCGATTTGCGTGCCTCAGGCGCGTTTGCTCAACCATCCGTGCCGTCCATTTCCACTTGAATTCCATCTCCATTGCTGTTCATTCTTCTCGTCCATATGTCCAGCCCGAGATTAGGCTCCGACCTGGTCTACATCTCCAACAGAGTCATGTCCGCGTTGTCAAAGGACTACATGCAGCAAGCAGCGGGCTCGCTGGCATGACTGGCGCGAGTTCCAGCACCCTAACACATGTCTTGCGCCTCGGGCACGTTCGTCGCAGAAGTCGAGAAACGAAGCTCCTTGTACTCTCAAGGGCCGATCAGAATGAGGCATAGCTTTAAAGACGCAGAAGTGCTGACCAGCTCATCTCGAATGGCTCCATCGTGGGGTGCGGCTGAGGTAGCCAAAGCCACGTTTCGACCTCCGACTCCAGGCATCATTTTGAACAGTGAAGCCACGGTTTCGTCAAGCTGGCGGCCTTTGCAGGCTGCAACTCAAGATATATGTGGCACAACTGCCTACCCATCTCATTGGATTCATGCAAGCAGACCCAAGGTGTCTATTCTGGTGGCTTTCTAGCAAAGGACCATGAGCGTATTCAGTACGCGATAGCTACTCGGCCGATGCAGCGACCTGCTTACATCTGCAATAGATCTCCGTCAATGGTTTCCTGGCTACAACAAGGAGCGAGCCGGCTTAATTCTCGGCCTCGATGCTTGCGGAAAGACCACGTTGCTGTACCGCTGGAAGCTTGGGGAAACAGTCGAGCCGATTCCCACGCATGGGTTCAATATTGAGACCGTCTCCCACCGCAGCAAATGGAACCTGACGTTCTGGGATATTGGAGGTGCGCCCCCCCTTTCCTCCGTGCTATCCTGGCTCTTGACGGTCCGGAGTTCCATCATGCCGATGGTGCAATTCCTAAAGATTGCTAACAAGCATGGGTACGGCATAGGAGGCGAGAAACTGCGGCCACTTTATCGACACTATCTCGGGGCAGATCGATTCGTCCTCTTCGTCCACGACTGTATTGACCATGTCAGACTCGACGAGCAGCTGGAGGAGTTTCACAACTGTGCCAAGAAGTTGCACGAGCTCGGCGGGCGGCACATGTGGGTGATCTTCAACAAACAGGATGGCCTGCCTGCCGAGAAGCGAGACTTGATGGTACAAGACCTCATGTCCCGGTACGAGGCTGCGGCAGACCGCTACGCGGACTCGGTCGTGATCAGAGTTTTGCATCTACCAGGCTTGAGTGCCAAGGAGGGTGTGCAGGTACACGCCGTCCTGGACGACATCACGCAGACGCTGCAGGAAGACAAGGCACCTGTAAAGACTGTCATCTGGGGGTCCAAGTCACACAAACTGTGGCAAAGGCCCGTATGCAACGAAAGCGATCGCCTCATCAGATTTGCCTTTGTTGTTTTCCAACAGAGTCAGAGATCGAGGCTGAAGCGTGGTGCTTTGGTGAAGCAGGCACTCGCAGGACTGCAGTCGTCTACCATTCGCCAGAGAGCTTCGCAGCTGAGCCTTGCTCCGTACTCTGAGACCAAGGCTTACTTCTGGATCCAGCTTGTGCACGCAGCGCTTGCGCCTCTCGAAGTCAAGCCGACTTGCGAAAAGAAGTCTGGGGCGGACTGGAGCAAGGCTGTGATCCAGGTTCTGACTCCTTTTGCTTTCAAGGCGCTGTTTGGCTTCACTGGCGAGGAGTGGCGCGAGCATTACTCGGAGAGGCTTTGGAACAGTGTTGCTGCGCGAATGATGTTTAACAGTCCCGATGTGAGGGCGTTGCCAGTGACCGTCTCCATGCCGCGCCCCGCCAACGTGCAAGACGCGCGGGCAAAGCTGGCACGCGCCTTTGGCCTTGTGGAAGAAGATGCGGAGATGCCCTCCGCAGAGGACCTGAGTCTCATGTCGGCGGTGGTCATCGACGAAGCTGAATTGGTCGAGTTGGAAGGACCGGATGGGATGATCCTCAGAAGCGACAGCCACGCCAGGAGACTCTTGCGCCTATACCAAGAAATTGCTCGCGGCAGCATTCACCACACCATCGAGACCGACGGCGAGTCGGAATTGACACTGGCCATCAGAGCATTAGACGCGGAGCTGCTGCCCGGTACGGACACCGAATGCCACGCGCAGAGGGTCTTCTGGACTCGGCAGCTCGTCGCTGCCATGGAAGCGTCACCTGTGGCATCGTTTGAGGAGCTCATCCGTGCCAACCCACACCTGGCGCATGAGCAGCTGCCCGTAGTATATTTCTCGTCGCTGCTGTAGGCCAGGGACGACTGTCTGTAGTCGGGCGCCGTTTTCGTGGGACTACCCGCTCGCGAGGTATGATTGAGGTAATCAGTCAAATGGATCACGATTACTGACCTTGCTCCGAGATGCATGGCACTTCTCCACCAACGTGTCGTGGTGAAAGGCGCCGTCCAGGCTCCCTCCATTGGGGACCTCCGCCCACGATTCAGTCAACGCAACAGAACCAAGTCGTCGTACTCTGTATTCACCATTGCTGCGCTTTCTACTTCTCGAATTCTGCGCAGTAGCTTTCGTCTTCTTCGTAGCTTCTCTACTTTCCAAGATGGCGCCCACGGCGGAGCAGGTCCAGCGGGACGCTCAGCTCATCTACAGCTACCACCACATGGGCATGGCCCTCCACCCCGCCGACGCCATCTTCTGCCTCTGCAGCCTCGACACGCGCGTCGCCGAGCGGGCGGCGCAGCTCTGGCTCGACGGCCTGGCGCCGCTCCTCATCTACTCGGGCGACTCGGGCGAGCTGACGGCCGGCCTCTTCAGCAAGCCCGAGGCCGACGTCTTCGCCGCCATTGCGCGGCGCATGGGCGTGCCCGACGGGCGCATCATCGTCGAGCCCACGGCCGCCAACACGGGCGAGAACGTGCGCTTCACCCACGCGCTGCTGCGGGCGCGCGGGCTGCGGCCTGAGTCGCTCATCCTCGTGCAGAAGCCCTACATGGAGCGCCGCACCTACGCCACCTTCAAGAAGCAGTGGCCCGACCCGGACACGGCCTTTACCGTCACGTCGCCGCAGTTTCCGAGCTTGGACGACTACCCGGACGCGGCCAACCCGCGCGACTTGGTCATTAGCATCATGATTGGCGACCTGGTGCGTATCCGTGACTACCCGGCCAAGGGCTTCCAGGTGGAGCAGGGAATTCCGCGCGACGTGTGGGCGGCCATGGGACGACTCGTTGCGGCGGGCTTTGACAAGCATTTGCCCAAATGGTTTGTGCTGCAGAACTGAGTCGCTGTCGGTGCTTCGAATGCATTGTGTATATGATTGGTTTAGAGGTATATAGAATACATGGCTTGAATTACTCGAGCCCCCGGCTGCATGTTGCTGGGGGCGGATGGGAGCAGGTCTGTTCTTTTCCCCTCTATCTCAAGTGGCTGCCGGGCTATCATCCGATCCCGCCGACCTTGCCGCGGCTTTCAGGAAACCTTGAAAGCTCTCAAACATGACTGCATCGAAGCCCTCTACCCAGCGGCAGCTCACCGAGACGTGGTCCTTGAGGATGAGCATCTTCACTCTGAATCCGAAAGCACATGTCGATTCGCCTTGCGGACCAGCCGGGCCAGCCTTTGCAGCATCTCCCACCTCGGCTTCGCGTTTCTTTCGCCGTCTCCAAGCTCGAGCCCAGACTTTGTCAGAGGCCCGGCCGGTACCTTGCAGCGACTCTCTGTCCCAGTCCCACGACAGTAGATCCAACGCACTCATGGCTCCGCTGAGGCTGTCGACGAACCTTCCGATGCTTTTCGGCACGGGCACCGTCGTTTCGTATTCGGTCGTCGCGGGCAGGATGTTCTTCGACAAGGCAGCCTTGGTGCCCCTCGCCACGCCTTGCGCTGGCCGCATAGGCTGGAAGCTCCAAGCAATGGCCCAGCGACGCGTCTTGTTCCCCTGCACAAACTCGGTGACGGCGAAGTTGGAAACGCCGTGCTCGCGGAGCTTTCCGACAAGATGCGTCACGCTGGATAGGAACCCCAGCATGGACGTGTACCACTGTACCCGCTCTCGGAGCAGCAGTGACTCTTCCACTATCCGGCTGACGAAGCCGACCTCGCCCCCCTCGATCACCATCTCAGTCTTGGTCCCTGTGCAGGCCGTGAATGGCGGACGGGACTTTTGCTTGGCACTCTGAAGCATCTCTGCCTCTGACTCGTAGAATGGCGGATTCGTCATGGTAAAGTCGATGGACTCTAGACCAAGGTCGTCAAGGGGTATAAGTGCATCTTTCGGGTCGCGGCCGACAACGTTGATGCGATGCCCGAGATCATTGGACTCGACATTTCTGCGTGCCCATTTCAGACTCTCGGCGTCGATATCTGCACATGTCAGAGCCCAGCCCAGCCTTGCGCTCCGAGCTCAGACTCACCAGTCGCGACAAAGGACCAGGGTCGCTGGGTGCATCCAAGAAGCGGGTATATGCAGCTAGCTCCAGTGCCAATGTCGAGTGCAACAAGCTTTCGCCCTGGTGCACTGTAGGATGATGTGTCGAGCAGTCCTTTGAGCCACAAGATGTAGTTGTGCCTATTGGTGACCTTTGCATCGTGTCAACAGCAGCAGTAGCATTCCTGAAACAAGGTGCGACTCACGGGCGGACAAAGTCTTTCGTCCGGAAGCCCGATGTTGAGGCCAAAATCGAGCTTGAGAAGCGATTTGGTCAGTTGCATGACTGAGTTGGGATCGCAAAAGTCGAGCTCGCGGCCCGTTGTCCTAAGGTACGCGAGCCCGTCAGCCCTTATCCCACGGGTCTCTCCAGAGCACGTACACGGCGGCAAAATCTGCATCGCGACGTGCCAGGGCCTTGAAGTCGGGAGGTTCTGCGTAGAGATCTCGGTAAAGACGGTCCTTGACTTCGAGGGCCGCACGAGGATCCGGGTAGGCCCAGGTAGGGCCAGCCCCGGGGTCTCGCGTATCGCCTGTCTGTGGCGATGCGTCGCCCTCGCAGTTCGCGACCGGGGCTTTGCGCTTCGAGCCCATGGCCTGCGAGATGGTTGCTTTCGATGACAGATGAGTTGGAATTGGGTGGTTGACGGGAGTCTGTCACTGCGGCAGTTGTGAGATATAGGCCTCGAGGTGGGGCCATTGAGCGCTGGGGACTGATCCCCCAGTGAAGCCGACACGACTACAGCATTGCAAACTACCGCCCTCTGACGAAGGAGTCTGGATGCTTTGCATCTGTATTGAAAGCTACACGAGGTCTGATTGGGGTCAATCAACTATTTCAAGACCCGCGCAGTGAATTGCTACGGCGTCGTCAGGTCGGATGTCCCGCATTGCGCCTGCAACGGCCAAATGACCGTCCAGCGACTTGAAAGACTACCATAGCAGCACCCGCCATCGCCAACCCTCCAACACTCCGAGGTCCCTCTCGTCGACATCAGCGTCACCCCTCTCGATCCTCTCGCAAAGCCTCTTGATCCTCTTCTGCAGCGTCTTGGCCACGCGCAGCGACACCTCGTTCTGGAAGACGTACAGCACCGCAAAGACGAAAAAGGCAATCTTCGCCAGGCTCCCGCTGCCGAGAAAGCCTTCTTTGATGCGTGACATGAGGCCCTGGGACCTTTGGAATGCGTACTCTGTGTCGTTGGAGGACGCCTGTGACTCTTGATCGGAGCCGCGACGGAAGATTCTGCGCACGGCAGGGATGAACATGGCGCTATTGACCTTTAGTAAAGTCCATCTGCACAGACGCAGTGAGAGAGCACCCACAGGACACCGCCAAAGAGCCATCGCCGCCAACGGTGCTTCTCGGCTGCCTTGGCCAAGCTACGTATCTCGGACTGCAGGGCCCTCAGGTCGCTCGACACGATATTGGCCTGCGTCCTGATTTGAGACTCGAGGTCAAATGCCGACGTGCTCGCATCGACGCGCTGCCGCTTACGCTGGAGAGTGAGGTACTCGCGGAGCCCAAACCGGCAGCCGGCCTTGACGCTGCGCATGTCGATGGGCCCCGTCGGCGCCACGGGTGTCATGGTCGGCGCCATCAGCCTCGGGACGTCCATCATGCTGCCAGGGTGATCGGGAATTTGGGACTCGGGGCCGAGCTGCAGCGCGAGGCCCGAGCCTGGAGGAGCCGAAGCATAGCCCGTGTTGGAAGGCGAGGCAATGGGTTGAGGCTCTACGCTCGAAAGCGGCGGGGGCTCCATCCTGTCGCCACGGCCGCGATCCGACATGCTGTTATGGGGATTGTCCGGAAGATGGTAATTCACAGTCTCGAGAGCATGTTTGAAGCAGATTTGGGTGCCGGCATCGCCAGGAACAACATAGGTGGCTGGTAGCTGGGCATCCTCGAACGGCTCGTGTCTATTCGTCAGCCACCTGCTTGGTGTTCCGATACACCTAGAGTTACACCCAACCCCACCTTCGGGCACCGTTTCACAGCTGCGAGTCTGATAGCATCGGTTGTCACAACTCACAAGGCGTTGGCGGCAACGGCAAAAGCGTTTGAGCCATCAACGCCAGCCGCGACAAGGCAGTCATAGAGACCAACGGCGTCATGCGAGCTGCGTCACAGCGAAACTCAGGGGAGACAGAGGAATGTTCACGTCCATTGGCTCCGGGGGTCGATCGCAACTTGCCGTCGGCGCCGAGCATCTACGATACAGGAAAGCGGCCCACTGCATGACGGACCTTGTGCCGTTTGCCTTTGGCAGGCCGATTTCAGGCTTGACGATGGGCAAGGGTACCTGGCGTGGGAAACGCACTGCCCAAGAGACTCGATGGAGTCGATAGTCTCGCCGGGAGGCAGCCCCCAATCTCCACTTCCCCATAACAGCACTTCCAACCAGCGCCGACTTGACTTACACGACGAGCGACACGGCCGTCAAAGCGGGGTTACCGAAGGTCCAAGGCAGCCGACAGGGACCAACACCAGGATGTCGTCCTCAGCGGCGTGGACTGGCTCCCTCTTTGGCGCCGCTAGGCAAGGGCCTGGGAGTCAGGACTTGGAGTATGCTGCCACCTCACCCGAGAATGCGCGTCTCTGCACCCCACTCCCGTGGGTACAAGTACGTGATTGCTGTCCTCTCTCCCCCCCTTGGCTCATCCTCGAAGCTCTGCATCGAACCATCGTCGGGCGGGTCGCATTTCGTCGCTGTAGCCAGGTGAACTCATCTTCGTTCGCGTAGGGCATCGCATCGCATCGCATTGACCAAACATGGATTCCACAAACAAGGTCAAGCATATCATGTTCGAAAACTTGGCACGCGCTCGGTGACGCTTTTCCCGTCTCGAGCTCAGGTCACAAGAGACATCAAGGATGTTGTTCTCAAGGCGAGTCGTTACCGATCCCACCAACGAAATCACCATTGTCGGGCTCAGCCCCACGGTAGACGAGGACTCGATCAGGGTCGAGAGCACCGGATCATTCATGATCAGCGACGTCTCCGTCGAGTCCCTTCGCAACAAAGACATCTGGGAGGAGGTTGATCCAGATGAATCCGACCATGACCAGACAGACGATGACGATGACGATGATGACGGCGATTGCTTCCAATGGACTGAGGCAGCAGAGCTCCGAGCTGCCAGACTAGTCTCGCTGGAGATGAAGACGACCTGAAACTGGCCATCGAGGCAGTCGATAGCGCGCAGAGTCGACTCTCGATCATCGATACGTTTGGCAAATCATTCGATCGCAGCAAGCACAGCCCGCCCTTCAGCGCTGAAAAGCTGGCGCTGTACAGGAATGAGCGAGCCAGGGCGTATCATGATGTCCTGGCCGGCGCAAAGCAGCAACGGGAGCTTTCAGCGACCGTGGGCAAAGAACGTCGCAAAGTGGACAGACTCCAGGTTCGGGACCACCAGGCCGCGCGGAAGGCGGAGCGAGCGTGGGAGAAGGCACGCAAGCCCAAATTGGCTGAGCTGGCCCTGCGCGAGAGGCATCGACAAGAGCGTCGCAAGGAAAAGACGCGCATTCGGAAAGAGCGCGAGAGCTTTTGGCCAAAGATTTGCTATTCCGTCCAAGTAACATTCGAAGCTGGTGTTTTCACCCCGAGCTCTTCGCGACGGGCATCCATGGCCACTGACGTCGACGTTTCGAGGCAGTCTGATGCTGCGACTCACGACGGCGGCGACGTGCCTCTTACTTGCAACCTGCTCTTGTCGTACGTCACAACCTCCGCGCACTGGTCGCCAACCTACGAGCTGAAGGTCTCGACAACGACCAGCAAGGGAGTCCTAAGTTTCGATGCTGACCTACACAACACTACCTCGGAGACCTGGAGCAACTGCAAATTCTCTCTGTCCACGTCCCAGGCCACTTTTTCCGGGCGCGACGACGCCATCCCCGAGCTCACGCCGTGGTACATGAGTCTCGCCGCAAGGCCACCGCCCCACGGCATCGATCACATGCAGAAGCACATTTGTCGCAGCAACGAGGAGCGCGACAGCATGAAGAAGTATCATGAGCGACAGATGCAACCACACACGCAGAAGCCTCGCTTCGAGATGTTTGGCGTCCAGCAGTCCCTTGTCCACGTTCAGTGCCCAGAAGAAGAGCAGCAGCAGGAGGGGAACGTTGCTGTGGGCACTCCATTCCATTCCGCGCCGTCTCGACCTTCTTCTCGGGATGCGCCCCAACGCCTGATGGTGTCTTCAGGGGCGCCGAGTGGCTCTGCCGCCGAGACAGACCTTCGAAGGAGTCAGCAGCCCACGGTTGGCGTCGCCACGTCACGCCTTCTTGGCCAGGTAAGCCAGCGATTCGACATGCTCGTTGAGGCGGTCGGTGGAGGAGGAGCTGGCTATGAACCGGACACGGACAACGAACCAGACTCTATCGGGGAGAAGATCGGCCTGACAACGAGCTTTGACCTCCCCAGGCTCAAGACGCTGGCCCCCAAGAACACGCCTTCCAAATCCCGCGTTGCACACACCACTTTCGCAAATGTCGAGTACAGCCACGTCATCGTGGCTAAATGCAAGCCGGCGGCATTCCTCAAGGCCAAGGTCAAGAACACGAGCAGCATGACGCTGTTCAAGGGACGCGCCGGCCTGACACTAGATGGCAGCTTCATGGGCAAAACAACCATTCCCCGTTGCAGTGCCGGCGAGGCCTTTACCGTGAGCCTCGGCGTCGACCCGGCCATCAAGGTCACATACGCCAAGCCCTTCTGGCTGCGGGCGGCCGCGGGCGTGTTCCGCGCGGATGGCACGGTGGTGAACTACACCCGCAGCATCACGGTGCACAACACGCGCGCGTCTTCGGGCCAAGCCGTCTCGGTGGATGTGCTAGATCGGGTGCCCGTCTCGCAGGACGCGAAGCTGCGCGTGGCCGTCGTGAGCCCGATGGTCCCGGGACCCGGGGGGAGCGCGAGTGCAGGCGTACCAGGGCTCGAGGCAAAGGACAACAAGGACTGGGGTAAGGCGACTGCTATCATGAAGAAGGACGGCGAGGTGAATTGGGACGTGAACTTGAAAGCGGGCAAAGCGGTGAGGTTGAATCTGGAGTACAGTGTTGCGTTTCCAAGCGGCACGCATCCGTGCTAGGAGTTTGATGGTGCACTACTCTGAGGAATGATATTTCTTGGACATTGAACAAGCACGTTGTTGCAGCAATATACGTGTCCAGTGTCGACATTGACTCGGCGGGCAGACTCTTCCCTGAGTCGGCATACAAGTCAAATTTGCTCAAGTCATGACACATACGACCATAGCTGCAGGGAAACTCGGGATCCCGTTTGATCTCCCATTGATAAACCTGCAAGCGGCAGATTAGTAGCTGGATCGGTGACGACCAGCGAATACCGGCTGTCGTATGTTTTTTTTGGCCTTTTGCCCCCGCAAAGGTTTTCTAAATCTTTCTATTGAAGAGATCTTGACTGTAATTGATGTCGTTGTGTCAGATAGAGGTGGTGGCTTTGCCGACACTCAGAACATCGAGTAGTCTACCACTTTCGGACGCTCCCGCAAGCTTCGCTCTCGGTGAGCGACTGACTTTGGCGTTTCTGTTGCATTCTTTGCTGCGACTTGATGAGCGATGTGGATTTGTTTGTGCTCTAGCGGGCAGCCGGTGTAAGTCATCGAGTCTGGCGACAGTCACCCTCATCGACGATGTCATGCGGGGTTGCAATGGACGTCTGAGGTCCGAAATGCTGCTCACACAACGTTCGCAACGCTGCAAAAGAATCGCGATCAATTCACTACATTGTTGATGGGACTCCAATAATTCGATTCCGTTCTTTGGGCCTTCTCACGCGCTGCACTGAGCACTTGATCCGTCGGGCGCGACTCACACTCACTCCAGAATGGCCGCCGCTCCGTCTCACACCGACGCGCGCAGCGAACTCAGCAAGCGAACCATTCCATTCATGACCCTCGCGCAAGGCAACAACGACAGCGGCAACAACGACAACAACAACAAGGCCGGCGTCGACGCGCGACACGCCGCCCCGCGCGACTCGGCAGCCGGGCGCTTCAGCATCGCGGGCAACGCCATCGTCACGGGCGGCACGGGCGCCATCGGCTCCACCGTCGCGCGGGCCATGCTCCAGCACGGGCTGGCCGGGCTCATGATCCTGGACCTCGACGTCGCGGCGTCAGAGGCCGGCGTGCAGGCGCTGCGGGCCGAGTTCCCGGGCGCAAAGGTCGAGGCCCGCGACGTGGACGTGACCGACGAGGAGCAGGTGGCGCGCGCCGTGGCCGAGACGGCGACGCTCCTGGGGTCGGTGGACGTGCTCGTCTGCTTCGCGGGCATCGTGGGCTGCGTGCACGCCCTCGACATGCCCGCCAGCCAGTGGCGCAGGATGCTCGACGTCAACACCACGGGCACTTTCCTGTGCGCGCAGGCGGCGGCGCGGCAGATGGTGGCGCAGGGCACGGGCGGGCGCATCGTGCTGACGGCGTCCATCTCGGCGCACCGCGTCAACTTCCCGCAGCCGCAGGCCGCCTACAACGTCAGCAAGGCGGGCGTCGTCATGCTCAAGAGCTCGCTGGCGGCCGAGTGGGCGTGCCACGGCATCACCGTCAACAGCGTCAGCCCGGGCTACATGGACACGGTGCTCAACGAGGGCGAGGGTCTGGCCGAGGCGCGGCGCATGTGGTGCGCGCGGAACCCGTCTGGCCGCATGGGCCTGCCCGACGAGGTGGCGGGCGTCGTGGTGATGCTGCTGAGCAGGGCGGGTGCGTACGTGAATGGGGCCGACATCATCGTAGACGGCGGAGGCGTGGTATTCTAGATGCGGTTGTGTTCTAGGTCTAAAGAGCAAAGGCCATAGACGGCGGAGTACACGGGACGAATGGCCATCGCCACGACATGGGTCAGGACATCCCTTAGCCAGATATCTGCGAGCCACATATGTACCCAAGACCATCCGACATGCCGTATCGGGCATGCCACGCTGCTGGAGCCGCGACTCGCCACCGACCGATGCCCATGTTGGCTCGATTGGGGGCGCATGGCGAGGGTTGCGTAGCAAACGGGCATCTCGTGGAGTACGTCGCTGGTCGAGCCGCTCAATGCTTTCAGCGTCTGTGGCGGGAAATGTTTGTTCGCAGCAGCCCATGACGAATGATGCCGTCAGCCTCTCATCAATGCTTCAAGAGCAAGTCTGGCATGGCACATGCTGTTGGTCACGATGCCGGCGCGTTTCACGGAAAGCCAACCAAGGCAGCCCGAAGCGAGTCCCTATTCCAGTGACGAAGCACGCATGCGGGGCGACCGTCTGCTTCCCTTCTGCTCCACGGCATCGCCCGCATCTCGCCAAATCCCGTTGCAGCCTACTTGTAAGCAAGGGCGGTATTTGCAATGGGCGATTGCATACTCGTAGAGGATGCGTCTGGCCGGCGAATCAGAGTCCCACGTGGTTGCTGCGTTCGCGCCCCACGCGGGTCCTGTCTGGAGTTTAATCGAGTGCTCCAGTCATGCGCTGCAAATCGGCAGCGTGCCTGGTGGCGCCGCCGCCCTTGCGCCGCGATGTCAAGCGCAAGCTAGTCGACTTCGACTCTTGGCTTGCATACGTCTGGAAGCAGACGTCTGGTTGGCCGGGTTGAGAGACTGGCGGCGGGGGGAGTTGGTTCCGCACCTGTCAGAAGCGTGGTGCGCTTTGGGACTTATAAGCAACCCGATGGAAAGCAGCAACCTCTCCTTGTGAACGGGGCGTCGACAACTTCTTTGCACCGTCGTCTGGCGCATTGTTGCTGTCCCATATCCGTTGCCATGGACAAGATGACCATTCTAACGGCTTCCAGGGTGGAGCCGGGGGTTTCTCTCCACCCCCACTCCACAATCATCAGCCGGCTGGGCCCGACATTGGCTTTTGCCGCCCACTTTCAGCGCGTCTTGGGCTCCTTTACCGTCATTCTGTTCCTCCAAGCCTACCTGGCCGCGAACCTCGTCCTCGCGCACTCCCTCCATGCCATTCGCTTCCTCGCCATCTGGGCCGTCATAATCGCAAAGGTTGGCACCTTTCATGGTCTCTCGATGTCCAGCAAGGCCTTTGCCGACCTCTGGGAATCGCGAACCGTACGATTCGTCCGCAAAAAGGTCTTCTTTGAGTTTGCAGTCTTCATCCTCGGCGGCGGCAACTCGATAATCCTGCTCCTCTTCTGGCCCGGGTGGCTCCTCATCGGCTGCGCCATTTGGGCCCTCTGGCAAGTTTGCAGCGCCATTTGGGCTCTCTGCCAAAGTTGGGGGTGAATCGCCGACATGGCCGAAAACTTTCTCGGCAACGCACGCATACCACAATGAACCAGGGTCAGCCAACGACTGAAACCATCCTCGCCAAACGGACTGCCGGAGTCGTTTCCCATGGCATGCTCACGCATCATTTCGAAAAGAAAAATGTGTTACCACCAGTGTCCTTTCGGACCTCGGTTGTGTAGTCCTTCTCTGGATCGAATTCCTGCCACGTGCTGGCGGGGTAGATGTGTTTGTTCCTCTCGTACCACCGACGGTCGACCACCTTGGTCATCGTCGCGTCTTCCGACGCGCCCTCGAGGGCGTTGACGTCGGGGAGCAAGAGGGCTGCAGCTGCTTTCGATGCAGGCGTCATCAGGCGGTCGGAGTCGGAGTCGTCGGAGCTTGGCAGCGGCCTACGTGGGGCATCGCTGAAGTCGAAAAGGCGGCGATCGCCGGGCCCAACGCTCTTATTTATTATAAAGAAGTAAAAGTCATAATGCTGGAGGACATTAGCAATGTATATACAGCAGGGTAGACGGGAAACTTACATGAGGAAGTATGACTGTGTCTCGCACAAGCATCAAGTCGTCCACACCCACTCTGGCCCATGCGCGTCGGGAGTTGGCCTGGTCGCCGACGCCGAGCTCAGCACCGACTTTGCGGCTCTTGTCCAAGAACAACCAGACCAAGTCTCCTTTCTTCATGCGCACGATTCCGCCCGGGGTGTTGGCCCCATCGTAAAAGACGAAGGGTATCGCAATCTCGGTCGCCTTGACGGCCTCTTGTATCCGGACAAAGTCGCGCCTCAACGCCTCCCGCTCGGCAGCCTCTTTGCGGAGGGCAGACTTGGTCACTGCCTTGGGAACGACGCCGACGGTCTTGTTGGCCTTGAACTTGGCCTTGTCTGACGCATCCCCAGGTCCGCCATCGGCATCTTCGTCGTCTTCGTCGTCAAACGACAGTAGCTTCTTGCTCTTCCTCTTCTTCTTGACGGGTCTCGGACCGCTGCCACCGGCAGAGTCGCTGGCGGCGTTGTCGGGGGTGCCTGTCTGCGAGCGGTCCGGCGTCGACGTGCTGGAGAGTGCTGCCTCGCGGGCCTCGCGCTCTTGCTGCTCCTGGACCTCTGCGCGTCGCTTGCGGTAGTCGGAGAAGGCGACGAGACCGACGGTGTTTGTCGAGAGCCGATCGTGCGTCGACTTGCTCTGCGGCGCGAACCGCGAGGCAGATTGGTCCGGCATGGTCATGGATGAGAGGGTCGACGTCTGTAGCTCAGCTCTTTTTCAAACATTGCGGGCATTTGAGGGGACAGTGTCAATTCCCTCACACGGTGCTAAGAGAGGCGCGTCGACGCCCTGTACAGTGCTAGAGAACTGTGAGTGCTAACCTGGACCAATTCAATACTGAAATTTACATCTTCTCGAATTCGTCCCTTCTTGGGCATCGTCTCGACCAAGGCTTACGTTGCACGGTCAAGGCAGCTTCTTGCCCTGCCTCGTGGCCTGCCCGACGAGAGACTTTGTCGTGTCCTCGGCATACCTCTTGTAGGCCAGAACATATCTCTCGTCGTCACTCCATGTATCCTTGATACTCCGTCTGCCCTCGATCGCTTCCATCCACGTCCTCCATCGACCCCAACCCTGGCCCTCTGGAATTCCCAAGCCACCGGGCTTGTAGTGGTCAATCAGCCACAGACGCTTCGCCCACGGCGCCAAGTTGATATCCACGAGGCTAATGTCACCCCCCAAGAACCAGGGACCAGACGGGTCCATCTGCTCCGTAAGCTTTCCGAGGTGGCCGTGTAGCTCGTCCCGAGCCTGCTCGATGCTGTACGGCTTCTCCGGCGTGTGCTGCAGGAGCTTGTAAAAGGACGGGATGATCCTCGTGTTGATGTGGTCTATCCAGAGCCTGGCCCTGGCCCGCTCGTAGGGATCCGCGGGGAGCAGGGCTGGGCCGTGTTCCTTGTCCGAGTATGCATCCTCCAGGTACTCGCAGATGATTGCGCTCTCGAACAGCGGCCTCTGCTGCTTGCCTTGAGCATCCGGCACCGCCAGGGTCGGCACCAGCCCACGAGGGTTCATGGCGAGGAACTCGGGCTCCTTCTTGTACGGGCTGATCTCGACATACTGATGCGGAACCTTCTTTTCGCACAAGGTGATCCACGCTCGCTGAACAAAAGGGCAGAACCATCCGCCGTACAGCTTGAGAGGATGCTCATTGGCATGGCGAGCAGCCAGTTGGGCCGCAGCGCCCGATGTCTCTGGCGGAAGGGACGTATCGACGTTGGCCATGTTAGCAAGGTTCTTATGGTGTCGAGCGATAAGGCTTGAACCCGACGTCTGCTCGACAGAGATACCGATGGATGGCAGTTTGTGCCCGATGACGTGATGCTCCGAATCAGGAGTGGTTGACGTTGTGCCCCTCCTCGGCCCGTCGCCCCACCATCAACGGCTTCGCATCCGCACAAGAGGTCTGAGCTTGAGACTCTTTCCTACTGCCTGTTGACTCCCAGGACACAGTTGGCACCACAAGCTAAAGTTCGACGTCGAACAGCCCTTCAACCCTAGTCTTGTCATGCTGCGAAGCGCTGCGAAGCATAGCAACGGAGCAACTCTCATCTTTGAGGCAGAAGTTGTTGAATGCGGAACTCACTGGGATGTGATGTAAAATGTCTATACCAACAATTGAAAGCCCTGCCGTTTGCGCAGGGCAGCAGTAAACTTCACTGCTGCTCAATAAATTCTTGCGAGGAAATGCGTCGTTTACTGCTCCAACGACAGAAATCATTCCCAGCCAAGCTATTTCCGCGGCTCTTGTTTGTCCACATCAAGACCAGTAGCAGTGAATTTTCAACTCAGGCCTAAGCAAGTATCTGTTTGCCAGCTGGTGGCTTGTTCAATACCTGATTGGACATTCACTGCTCATTTGCCGGTGACTGTTTGTCTTGTTCAAGCAGTCGACCGGAGAGCCAAGGAAGAGCTTGTTTCCACAGAGCTTTGCTCTTTACTTACTTAAGGAGAGGTTTTCTCGGCGTAAACCATAAGTCGGGCAGGCTTTTCCCTCAACTTCAAGCCATTCCGGCCACATCCATTGCCGTGTCCCATCTGCAAAAGCTTTTCACGTTACACGAAGACATGGCGAGCATCACCGACAGGGAATTGCCTACGATTCTGGCCCATTTGGACCTCCTCCGAGATGAATGTTCGACTCAGGGTGCGGATGAAATCAAAAGCACTCCGATCTTCACCGAGGCAGTCCGCAAGCACGCGCAGTCAGTCAGCAAAGCGGCTTTCACCCAGCACGGCCTTCTCGGCGGGGATGTGAACAAGATGGGCATCACCAGGGTCACCAGTAATCCCATGTCGGCCGAGAACGATCCAAGAATCTACTATAACATCACCGCGCCTTCAAGTGTCTTCATTTGTGGGAGTCAGGGCTCTGGAAAGAGCCATACCCTGAGCTGTCTCTTGGAGAACTGCCTCATTCCCTCGGACGCAAACGTGTTGCCCCGGCCACTCACGGGGATAGTGTTTCATTATGACACGTTCATCTCCGACACTGGAGGCTCTCCTTGCGAAGCCGCCTATCTATCTTCGCATGAAGACATGGCCGTCAGGGTTCTTTGCCCGCCGACCAACTTACGACAGATCGAGGTGCGTCCAAAGGTATCTCAGCTGTTGCTCAGTCTGCTAAGGAAAGTTAGCGGATCTACAGCGCCCTCCCAAATGTCCGCGTCGAGGAGCTACGATTCGACGAATCAGACCTCAACACAAGTCGCATGATGGACCTGATGGCAGTCAGCTCGGTGCAGGGCGGGATGCCTTTGTACCTGCACGTTGTGGCGCGCATCCTTCGAGAGTTGCGGATCTCGCAGCAGATCAACGGCGGCTCGTTCAACTACGGCGCCTTCAAACGTGCTCTGGATCTCGAAGACTTGACGCCTGGCCAGAAGGTTCCCCTTCAGCAGCGCCTCGAGACCTTGGAGAGCTTCATGGTCAAGGAGCAGGTGACAAATGGGACTCTGCCCCGTAAGAAGAAGACGCCGGCTTTTCTTTTTGGCCGGCGTGGAACTAGCTGGGCGCCCAAGGTAAGCCGTGATCCATTACTGCCGACTGGTGTCTGTGGCTAACCACATCTACAGGCTGGGCAGTTGACCATCATCGACCTGTCGTGTCCATGTGTAACTGCGGAATCCGCGTGCGCGCTGTTTAACATTTGTCTTAGCATGTTTCTGGAGCAGCCCTCGGAGGTTGGCCGGGTCGTTGCGCTCGACGAGGCGCATAAATACATGACCGACTCTGCGGAGTGTGCAACTCTCACGGAAACGCTCTTGTCTGTCATTCGCCTCCAGCGACACATTGGAGCGCGCGTATTCATCTCCACGCAGGAGCCTACAGTCTCGCCCAAACTGCTGGACCTATGCTCCATCACAGTTGTGCATCGCTTCACATCACCGGACTGGCTCCAGAGTCTGAAGAAGCATCTCGCCGGCGCCGTTTATCTCAACAGCGATGAGACAACCACGAGTGACGAACAGACCACTCTCACTGGCCCCGCTTCGATTCCTGCCAAGCTGCAAGATGGTGGCATGGACCTCTTCTCCAAGATTGTTGCCCTTCGCACCGGTGAGGCGCTCCTATTTGCTCCGAGCGCCGTACTCGAAGTAAAGGGTCCACAGTCGGCCACAGACTCCTCGACCCCTTCTGCGACTGCAGCCATTGATTCGGACTACGCGTCCAAGGGAGTCGCAACCTCTGAAATCGTTTACCTCGGCGACGGCGTCATGAAGATTCGCGTCCGACGACGCATCACGCAGGACGGAGGTCGCAGCGTCATGGCAAGCTGAGTGTATGATGGAGGGAAAGTTGAGCACCTATTGTATAGTACAGAGTCCTGGACGTCGAGGTAGCCTTGTGGCGGAGTCAAGCAAGTCCTTTGTGTGCATCTTTTGCCTTTGTATTTTCTGCGGATAGAACAGACCAATGACAGATGATCTTCTGACGGCTAATCATCCGCCGCATCCTCCCGGCTCTGTCCGGTGAAGGCTGGCAACTGCTTGGAAACCAGCTCACAACTCGCGTCCATACATGTAGTCCGAGGCGTGTCTTTTCTGTGGACGCTTCGTTAACTCGGTGGTGATCTCTAGGAGGCTCTCTAGACGACATGCAGGGTCGCTGAGATGATGCCCTTGCCCATCGCATCTTTTGAAAACAACTGCTAGCTCCGAACAGCAACTCCAATGATGGCCGCGAGGAACTTGGAAATGTCGTCAACTTCCTCGGGCGCTTTGAGCCAATGCCCCTGTTCCTCCGCCCCCGAATATTCCTTCCACTCCACGCTAAAGCCAGCCCGGTCGAGAACACGCCTCGCCTCTCGTCCGAGCTCTACATCGACGACACCATCGTCCGCACCATGGCCCAAGAACACAGGTGTGGACAGCAGCGGCACCGGAGTGGATGACGGAGCTATAGCGCCCTTCAGTGGCGTCATCATGCTCTTGACGAACTCATCAGCGTCGGTGCCGATGAGTGTCGAGTCCGTTGCCCCCAGGGAGTGAAGGTCTCTGTCGAGGAGACTTTCGATGTCGGATGCAAAGGGGAGCCAAGTGCTCGCTCCGACAAAGGCTCCTAACTGTCTGTCGGGGTCGCGAGCGCAGAGCAGCGTCCACATTCCAACAGCAGCACCTTGGCTGATGCCACCAAGAACCAAGTTCTTTGCAGCCCCCCCTAGTCTCCCGATTTCGTCCTCCAGTACGCCTTCAATATGCTTTACGGACTCTCTGATGCCTTCTTCTTGTAGATCTTGCCTCGCAGTGACGTCCGTCAGCGAGCGCGCCTCGAACCAAGATCGCAGCTCCTCCTGGAAGACAGTGCTCCACGTCTCCCGAGAGGTTGGGAACACCCATCGCCAGCCGGGAAGCGTCTCCATTAGCGACTTTGCACTGGACAGCTTGGACGAAGCGAGTTCCTCTGCGAATTCTTCCCCGTCACTTCCGCGCCCGTGCAGTAGGACTGCCGTGTGAGTGTGGCGTGAGTTGGGCTCGATGACGTGGACAGGCCCAAATGAAGAGGCTGAATCAGGAGCCATTCTGGTGCGAAGGTCTTTTCCCTCGCTATTTGGCGCAATCGCCTGTAGACTGCGTTGGGACGGTGTTTGAGGCTGCTGGTGGAAAAGTGTTTGTTCGAGGGAAAATAGTGGATTGTGGGTGATCCTTTGCTCAGTGCTTGTTGGTTGAGCGTCGGCAACCCCCAACCAAGCAACTGCCAAAAGGAAAAGTTCTTTTAACACACGACCGACTTTCTAGCCGTACGCGCCCATACATGTAAGGACCTGAATTGTCCAGATTTCTCCCACAGCGGGCACCTGCCTCGAACGCCCAAGCAGATCTCGTGGCTCGCGCCACGGCGGCGAATCGTTCGCATGGAGCGTGAGTGGCGTGACGTTGCCTTGTCGCTGCAAGCGCTTCTCGTACATAGGTTACATGATGCGGCCTCGCCATGCAAGTGAAACCGAATCGGTAAGACCAGGACGACGCTTCAGAGTGCGGCAACAGTCTGCATAATGTACTTGTGGACAGACCACTGTCAACAACGATCCACGTTCTCTTAAAAGAGAGAGTGAGCAACAATAATGGCAGTTCAATCCAGGGACACTTGCGCATTCACGCCATGAAGACCCAAGTAAGTATGTAGCTCCATGTCCCGAATCTCCTTGACAAGCTCCAATTGAAACGCGATCTGGGCGTTGAGGACTCCATGACTGGTTGAACTGCTGATGTAACGTACGTAAAATTTGCTATAATTAGAGGTCTTGCTGCATGTTGGTTTTACAACTTCTACGAGTACGGACTACTACATGTAACTAATGTAATCCACAAGGGACATTACAAGGTGGGGGGCCACTGTTCTGCAGCCGCCATGCTCTGCCAACAGCTCAATCGGAATGCGATCTATACCCTGTTTGATGAAACGGATGCATGTCAACCGTTGACCAACATGAAGACGGGCGGGCAATGCCTGCCCCCCTGCTGCGTAGCCTCGCTGCTCGTCTCAAATTGGCACCAATCGCATGATGACCTCGCGGGCTCTTTCTGACATTTCACTTCGCTGTACTTGTAGGAGTGACCAAGAGACGGCTAATAAGCAAGCCTTTGACCGGTTGTCAGATACTTCCCGACGGAATAGCTACGGGAAGAGGCGCGCGGCAAGCTGGACACCTGCCCGTTACGGCAAGGCCAGATGTTTCATTTTTGGGTCACGCCTTTGGGAAGCCTCCGTTCTTGGCAGCAGTTGGCAGAAGCTGGGCCAGCTTAGCTATCCTTTGTTTCTCTTCTCGATCGGTCTCAGCTTTATACTTTGGGGATCCAGTTTACACT
The DNA here is from genome assembly GCA_024340015.1 of Tolypocladium ovalisporum. Lineage (NCBI taxonomy): Eukaryota > Fungi > Ascomycota > Sordariomycetes > Hypocreales > Ophiocordycipitaceae > Tolypocladium > Tolypocladium ovalisporum. Next base: position 69,052 of record JALHBZ010000087.1, read on the forward strand.
GTATTCGAACTTGATCGTGGTTCAGACAGCTCCCTACTGGAGGAAAGTACCAAAATTGTCTGGCGCATCTAGCGTACATGTAGGAGACAGTAACGTGCACTTGGAGCCAGTCCTTCTTTCCGTATACAGTTGATTTGGAAGCTGTTGGCGCAGTGGTGACCTGCGAGTAGGGTTTTGTCGCCGACGCCTGTCTCGAGGGGGAAGCTGGATCATCGGCCAGGCCGAAGCCCTCTTTGCCGCGCGCGTGTTCGATCCCCGTGAGGAAGTGAATGCGGCTCTCGAGTGGCCATGGAGCCCTGATACATGTAGCTGCGCGGCTGCATGACGTGATCCTTGTTGGATTTACCGAACAGACAGGCCGCACCAAGCCGCTCAACATGGGCAAAAACTCCGCTTGGACTATGCGTTTTGACGGTAAGCTTTTGTCCGGCGCGCTTACTACTTCAATTCGCAAACAGAAGTGCGTCCCTGCAGCAGTCATGTACTAAGCTTCTCTCCAAGTGCCGAACAGGACCATGTAACGGTGCACTACGATATGGAAATGGGAACATGCATTATCGACGAGAAGAACCCTATCATTCTCGACGGAAAAGGCCCGGGATATATGTCAGTATCATTCAACTTTTCCCTTCATTCCGATGAGACACTAAGCCGATGACAGCTTCTACAAGCGTTGTAATGGATCGTACATCAACGCATATGGACAAGAGCACAAGAGTGGCAAAGTTTGGCGATTCAGGTAGTCGAGCGTCTTATGAGGTCGAGATATAGAATCATGATAGGTCTCTAGGGAGTAACGTAGCTTTGTAGCGGTAGTTAAGCAGGTGTTCAGTTTGCGCCTTCTGACTTTGTTTCCTTTGTGGATAGGGAAGATCTAGGACAGAAGAGCTTCTGCCGACTAGTAATCTACCTAATCCTCCTGACTCTGTCCCGTGAAGGTTGGCAACCGCTTGGCAACCTGCTCCCAGGTCTCACCTCCATCGACAAGGTTTCGAATGGCTTGCACAATATCGTCCTGTGAGGACCGAACCTGGAGGGTCGAATCGCGTTCTCTGAGAGTGATTGAACCGTCAATTACAGTGTCGAAGTCAACGGTAATCCCAAAAGGCGTGCCCAGCTCATCGTTTCTTGCATACCGCTTTCCAATGGATGTGGACGAGGCGTCCACATTGTTGGAAATCCTGAGATTGCGGAGACGGCTAGCTAGCTTCTTCACAACGGGTTGGAAAGAAGCCTGATTGGATAGCGGAACGATGAGCACTTTCGTGGGCGCTACCAGAATAGGCAATGAAAGAACCTAAATGGGGTAAGTGACTGAACAGCTCGACTGATCGGAACAAGTTCTCTTACCCCCCTAGCCACGTCCTGAGGCCGATGCCAGTAAACATGCTCTAAGAGGCTGTAGATGATGCATCCAATACCGAAGGAAGGCTCAATCACATTCGGAGTATACTGTCGCAGATTTTCCAGCCGAGTAACTCGTTTGATCGTACAGATGTCACTCGAGAGCTCGACAGTGGTGCCACCATCTGCTAGCGTCTCAGTTTCGACCGTGATTAGAGCCTTGGCAGCCATCTCAGCAGCCAGTTGATCGAGAGTCTGTTGATCCAATGATGCGACAGCGCCCTCTATCTTTTTTGCGTCCTTTTTGAACCTAGGCCCCAGGAGCTTCTTGTCTAGAACAGCCTGCCACTCCTCGATCTTGACTGGCTCCGCCAGCGGCTCTTTAACGACTAGAGCCGTGCCGGTGGCTTTTGAATGAACAGAAAGATCATACGCGCTTCGATCGGCGCAACCAACGCATTCAATCCACCCGTAGCTCGTTAGCAGCTCCGCGTCCCAGCAATCGCAGGCATAATGGGCCATCTCATTGGAAAGATGTTGCCGAAATCGGACCTTGCTCTGGTCTACTCCTACCTTGGCAAGAAAAAGGTAGATGCGTGCGAGAAAGTAGCCAAGCGTTTCATTATCAACCAGCTTCTGTTGGACTGCATCGCCAATCGACATTGTTCGGATTGTGGTTTTGCCGGATAGTTGTGTTTCCTTGTCTAGGAAGGGCAAAGTGACGTGCGAAACTTCTGGGAAGCGCTCATGCCGTTTGTCTGTCTCTGCATCGACAAAGTGCTCGACCTCGGCCATCAAAAACTCTCGGACTCGGAGAAGCCCAGAGCGCGGGGAGATCTCGTTACGATAAGACTTTCCGATACTTGCGGACGCAAACGGCATAGAACCCTGTCCAAACTCAAGGAGCTTTTTGAAATTGAGGAACTGCCCTTGAGCTGTTTCAGGTCGAAGGTAGACGGGAGCTGAAGCGCTCGGGCCGATAGTGGATTTGAACATAAGGTTGAAGGCAATGGGCGGAAGAACTTCGTTATTGCCATCGGGATTTCGGATGCCGTGTTGCTCGATAAGTTGGCCAAGGGCTTCACCATCATAATTGTCGATCTGTTTTTGGTTTCGCGGACGTCAGAAGCATGAAACGCGGAAGTTGAGGGACATTTGGGAAAGGGGGCCAGAGTCTGGAGCTGAACAGAATGGAGATGTCAGACCTTGGCAAGAACTTCTTCGTATTCCTTCGCTGTTGCATCATCAAGGCCTGCCGCCTTGAGTCTGCCATCAGTCTTCGAATTCTGATGCTTGGCCAATCTCGCCTCCAGGACAGACTCGACAAGGTGATCGGCCCGGAGGTAGTCGCCCTTCACGGTGTCCTTGCACATCCAGTCCGCAAACTTGTCGACGTGGCCACTAGTTCTAAGAACCGCTTCAGGCGTAATGACCGTACAGTCAAGCTCCATCATGTTTTCTTCAATCACAAAATGGTTCCGCCATTCGTTGACGATATTTGCCTGCAAAGCGCAACCTGGTGGGCCATAGTCGTAGAGGCCGCGATTGTCGGCAATGTGATGGGCGGAGGTACGATAGATTTCGAAAGCTTCGGCGAAGAAGAAACGACGCTTGAGCAGAGACTCGAATCGGGGTCGGCTAAAAGCCTGTCCGACTAGATCTGTGCCGTTGGCCATAGCGACGGGTCGTTGTCGGAAGACAGTGCAATCTAACGCTTGGGAGAGGAGTTGGGGTGGGGAGGAGGGTTCAGCAACGCGGGCGCCTCTCCCGCTTGGTGTGTGTGTCACCGCCTTATCCGTCCTCGTAAGCGGATACCACTTCTAGCACACCCCACTTCCAGAACCCTTGCTTTTTTTAACAGAGGTCGCAGGTCATTACAAGTACAGGTATATCAACATAACACTATGTACCAGATCGGCTCTTGCAATGTTCTATTCAACATGCTATCAGATCCAAAAGGGGAGGAAGGGAAAGGGAACCGACGAACATGTATTCAAGTCATTTGAGAGCACAGCATCAAGTATGGAAGACCTTTTATAAGGTAGGAATCGCTGGCTTTGTAAGGACATGAAGCCACCAAACGGGAGCAAGTATCATAGCACAGGGTTCACCAATAGAACACGCCCAATACATGCACATGTACCCAACCACGCTGCTCCCCGAATCTCATATACGCATCGGACAGGGTAGGGGCATCAAATACTTGAGGGTCAACGCCAACATGAACATATGGATCAGCATGAAATGCTTGCAAGTCGATGGCTTTGGAGATCACTCTCGTAGATTGATAACAATGGATGCGGCCCTGGTCGCATGGTGGGCGTTTTCTAGACCACTTGCAAGGTACTGCGCGCTTGCGATGCGACTCCTGCTCAATACGGCTCTTAATTAAATACAGTCTGGGAACGCACGTGGGAGCATCAGAGGAATTCGATTCTTTCTTCTATCATACATCTAATGTAGCTTTGGTGTGTCATGCGTTCCAGGAAAAGACAACATTCGACTGACAATAAGTGCTTACAGGATGAACCTGAACCTTCGCTCATTTCGCATGGGTCTTGATGCAATCGTCGCAGATCGTACCTCCCCACCCCTTTTCAACAGCCACAGACGCATTGACATTGCAGGTCAGCGTATGCATCGATGCCAAGGAGCCTATAGACCATGCGATAAGGCTCAGTTGGGGGAGGTAGGCCCGATTTACAGAGGAGTCTACTTGAATCACCGCAAGCTCTTGACTCTGGCATAAGCTGACGAGACGTCGTGGACGTTCTCATTCTAGCGGTGGTGTAACATCCAAACATTTGGTGGAGCCGAGAGGCCCTGTAAATGCAGTTATGGAACTGAAGCTATGGATTAAAATCAGTTGCCTTTCGCGTGATAGAAACATCAAGTCGAATTTATTTCTTGGCCAAGAGCCTTGGTGCGAATCATCGTGTCGAACCTCTGAATCACTCAACAGCACGTGCAGCTCATGGCCATTCAATGGGAATCTCTTCCACACGCAATAGCGACGCGATCTTGATCAGCCTCATATTGAGTTCCGATGTGCGCGTCTTTCTTTGGCAGGGCAACATTTGCCTCACGACTTATGATCAGCGCAAACCGTTGCCATACCTGCATGTAGGAGCTGATCATCGACTTCGGGCCGAGATGTTGTCCACACTACCTACTCGGCGCTTTTATACCGCTGAAACTATGGTCCGAGCCAGTATCAGAATTTCCACTTCATGTTCTCAGGGCAATAGTATAACGCATACACGCGGTAATGTTACTCTGTCTTCTCTGAGAGAAGGGTAGTGGCCGAATCTGTACCCTTCCTGTGTGTCAGAACTACCGTTTGACCGCGCAAAAACAGTGCGCGCACCAGATTACTGGTACACGGTCTTGATGTTCTTATACGCGCTACTTCTAACACTGTGAGCCGATGAGACGATTGTTTAGCGTCCGTAACTTCTAAAACACTCGGCTCCCTAGTTGACCATAGCTTTCTCCAAAATCGAAACACCTCTCCTACTTTTCCCCGTTACACATAGCTAAAAAATGACGCGACACGGCCCTGGTATTGGTCCGTGAGTTCTCCCGAACTGCGTTATTATGTTCCATCGCTGTGATTACATTACTTTAATATTGCGTTATTTAGTTGTAGGCTATGGCAGCTATCTTACTGGTCTGTCCTTCCCTCCGTACATGTACAGGTACTAATAGCGTCTTGAAACTCGCCTTATACCAAGAGGCTCTCTAGAATTTCAACACCCTTTTCATTCCAGGACGGTGCTCCTCGATGCCGTTATACGTTTTCCGGTCCGAAGATGAGATATGGAACCGCCTTCCCTTTGTTCTTCGCAATCCTCACAGCCGCCCGAGCCCCTCAGCCGCGAGCAACAACCACTACTGACTCTACTGATGAGCGTATTCTCTCTCCGCGATCCTCCAACTCTCCGCCGCAGGAGCTACCCGACCCCAATGACCCTGGTTTTGAATTCATCCCGCCCTCTGCGGATGGTATAGACTGGGATCCGTCTTGGGACGACCCTGTCCCGTTTGCGTTTCCACCCGCTCCTCCAGAGGCTTCTCAAACCCCAGAATCTGTTGGAAAACGTCCCGGTTCAAAACAACGTCGGGGTAAAGAAAATCAAGGTCCCGTTGCACAATATCGACCCCATCGATCCCACAAGCATATGCCCCATCCGGATGAGGCAGCTCTTTACCCTACAGATTTAGTTCGTTTCGGCGTAAGTAAAGATGCCAACCTAGCTTATTGTAGTGGATAAAGACGATATATACTAACCCGGAGTATGTATAGACATGTAATCCAGTTAGCCAGAAATGCATGACAACACAGCCTGTTCAGGTGAAGAAGGCCCGCGCCTACGAGTTTAACATGGTGAGCTATGTGCAGTGCGAAAGAAATTATGCAGTAAGTATCAGGAGCTAAGACCTTGATATACCGTTGCCTATACTCACAAAGACGAATCAATAGTGCCAACACTTCAACGATCCTTGTTATTACGCGGTAAAATCGCGTAGAACCGTCTGTTCGGCGTATCGACCGAGGAGGAAGTGTTAAACATGAAATGAAGACGACTGGAGGGATAGACTCCTGTGCCCCTTCGGGTGTACGCTTACATGAGTCGGGGTAGAGAACTGCAAAGTGGTCGTCGAACAACATAAGGGACTCGTCAATCCTACCATCTCAGCTTATCGCGCTCAAGTCTCGACGTGGGCAATCTGCTGCGGAGAGCGGCTGCATGATATACATGTAGGTATCGCGACAGCGCGGGTGGAGGTTCTCTGTGGATGACTTGTATGCGCAAGTACATGGACTAAACTGATTGTGACGCGATATCATAGATATGACGACAATTCAAGCTCAAGAGAACAATTCCTCCGATGCATACTTGTATCATCTAGTGTATTGTCGGCTTATTGTATATCTGATTTCACCATCTCTTTACATGTATTGTGAGGGACTGGAAGACAACGACGGAGCCAGGGGGGAGGCTGGTTACAGCAAACAGAGATGAACAGTCCATTGATAGAACCACTGATGGCCTTCTGGCATGATCGGCACACTGGGTGGCACGACGGATTGGGATAGTCAGAACTACCAGTCTACAATCGAACATGAGGGTATCCAATCTTCGAGCATTGAATGCTGTTGGAAGAAAGCATGAGATGGCTGCCAGTCTTGCATAGGTTGGTCGGCTGGGCTCTACCTGTATTACGCTGGGAGAGGTGTCTATAGCCATGGCGCGCCACTGAGCACGGAACTGTGGTGTAAAGTGTCACAGCACCGTGGTTGGGACGGTGCGTGCGCGGCGAGGCTTCGACATGGCGGTGAAGGGGCTGACTGTGTTCCGCCGGGGTTCCCGAGGTGTGCCTGCCTTTTGGTGCAACGCGACGTGCTGAGGAGAGCCCACGCTGGACGTAATGAGCCGATGTCTCGGGAATCGACTCGATAGCTGGGTGTCAATGAGCGTGAGACACTGTCCGAGAAGGATGTGACGGCCGGGTGGAGCATTTGTGTGACCTGACGGTATTGGGAGGTACAAGGGGAGATGACGGCCGAGCCTGGTCATGGTCGTGACGTGGCTGGGGAGGCTTCTGCAAGGAACAGCAGAGCAACGCGCGATGTCATGGGCGGTGATGTTGGTGGCTACCACATTGCGATCACTGGCTGCGTACCTGTTGACCCTGACGACCAGTGACCATGCGGCCCGCCATCAGTGGGCTATCAGGTGAGGGGTTGAGGATCCTGCCACTGACCTTTGCATCACAAACGGTCGTCCCATGGTGGCATAACAGGCCGCGCTTTATTCGGTCAACTTGCCAGACCTTGGCGAGCATCGATGCACGGTGGGCGGTTTGTGACTGAGGTGCGGCGGCGTTTCCAGGCAAAGCTGCGCGTAGCACAGCGCAACAGCCGCCGCAGGCACCAGCGACGATTGCTACCGCTAGGGCTGCCCGTTGATGACGACTGAAGCCGTGTAGGAAGAAGCTTGTCTGTGCGAGTGACCGAGGTCGATGCAGCATTGTTTGCAGGGAGGGGTAGAGTGGGCTGTTGGCCGATGCTCCCCGCTCGATGGCCATGAATGCGGAGCCGGCGAGCGGCCGAGCCGGCCTGCAACGCTGGAGTCCTGCAAAGATGGGCCGACGAAGAGGTTGATGTTGACGATGTTCGTGGCTTGGCAATGGCAATGACGGAGGCAAAAGTCACGGCCGGCAGGGCAGCGGGGCTGCTAGCGCTGCAACCCGCCCCCGGAGCGCATCGGTGGGCCCGGGACCAACCGCGGAGTCGCGGACCGGAGCGGCGAATTGCCCTCTTCGACAATACAACGATTAGAAGCGGCAAGTCTTTTGCCTCTTCGTGTCCACGCGCGGCAGCGATCGCCGGGGCATGGGTTGATTCTTCCCAAAGCAGTAAATGGCTGACGAAGGAATGAAGTACGACCACGGACTTGCCAGACGGGCCTGACTGAGCATGCACAGCCCCAGATTCATGCGCCCCCCCACCCAGCTCACGGCTCTTGGCTGGCAATGACGCTGACTGGCCCGTCGGCGCCTCGGCAGATTTTGCATTCTGCAGACAGTACGGAGTCATCATGCCCCAGCTGCGTGCGGTGCATTGAGGTGTAGGTGCGGAGTGCTACACCGTATATGCCGCCTCCTCTCAGCTGTGCTGGCGACGCCGGCGTGCCAAGCAGCGCGGCTTGAGTGGTGCAGACGCGGTGCAAGCCCACCGCCAGTAGAGTACGAGCAGATGAGACTTTTACCTCGCGGCGCTCATGTTGGGCAACGTAGGGGACATGCAGGCGCAGGCAAGGTATACTGTGCCGAGGTGAGGCGGCGGCGGCGGCGGCCTCAATTTGCTTTCTGCCCGTCAATGTCTGGCAACGAGGCAAGGGCACCCCGCCCCCATGGCTTGCAGTGCCCTGCTTTACGAGGGCGTCACGTGCGTGTGCGAACGTGACGGGTGTGTCTTGGTTGATGATGGTGTCTTTCAAATCCGGAGGGTTCCGCGAGACGCCGACGCCCTACGCTCGTGGCCCTGGGAATACGAGATGGCGACTGCCGATCAGCCCAGTTGAACCCCGCCCGGGAGCGGCTGGAAGCCCAGCGAAGCCCTCTGGAAGGCTCCTTGGCCTATTCTTGGAAACACGGGCCGCTGGCTGCTCTCGTGGCTTCTCGTGGCTTCGCCAGTAAACCGCACCGCCTACGAGTAGGCTGTCGTCGGCGACGGGCCGAAGAAGAGGAGGAGCAATAGCAGCAGCAATAGCAGCAGCGGTAATGGCATGGAGCAGCTGAAGGATTTATTGATGCACGAGCGGCAAGCAACGACGACCCTGCAAGGATACCTCCCGGCCCCGGTCCCCGTGGGATCAGCGACGAGCACGATCCATCGTGGCCGATACGAGGCTGGTGCTACGTCATGCTTTGCGGGCAGCGAGCGCGATGCATGATGACTCCATGCAACTCTACGCCTCGCACGGGCGAGCTTGGTCGCGGAGTAACCATCACCGTTGGGGGAGAAAAGGTTCCGTTTGCGGTGGTACTGTACCTCGACTTCGTTGGATCCTCCAACTCCAGTCGTCAAGTATAAAGAGTCCAGCGACGCTCCCCGTCTTGTTGAGGAGGACTTGCCGTAAGACACGCACACCATCCTTCATCGCCATCAAGCAGCCAGCATCAACCCGATAGTCACACACACATCTCACCAGTCACCACGATGCTGGCCAAGATCCTCACCACGCTCCTCGTCGCCGCCACGGCTCTCGCCGCCCCGGCCCCGGCCCCCGCCCCCGCGCCCACATGCAGCGCGCGGGGAGCCCAGCTGACGGAATGGCTCGTCAAAGACTTTGACTTCCACGCCAGCTACATCTTTTCCACGCCGGCGCACCAGAACTCGTGGGGCTACGTCACCTTTGAGCTCGAGATCGCCGGGTTCAACTACACGGCCAAGTGCACGGCCGCGTCGAGCACGCTGTCCGACTTCTTCTTCGGCACCGTCGTCTACACTTGCACCGTGCCCGTGGACACCGACTCGGTCTCGTTTACGTTTTCGCGCCCGACCAACGAGATGACCATCACGCAGCAGTGGAGCTGCCCCGAAGAGGGCAGCCGCTTCACGGCCAAGGGCTGCGTGACGCTCCCGCTCGAGTGCTCCGAGGACTACTACCAGAACGACAAGTGGCAGCTGGGCCAGATCTACTCGTCGCGCACCGTCACGTGCGGTCTCGTCACCGTCAAGGCGCCCGTCAAGGAGATCTCCGGCGTTGCCTAAGCGGCTCGGTCGCCTCTGTCCATGACGACGAGGACACAAAATCTATTTCGCCGCAATTATTCTACAGCGCCACACTGGCTGGCCATTGTTAATGTATATGAAGACGAGGTTGCGGGTGGCAGGCGTTTTCAGTGTAGGGCGCATGCATCATCCGCAGGCGGCTGCATATGGGGGGAAAGAAGCGGGGCCAAAGACTACTTGACGATCTCATGATCCACGACATTCCTTACGATGATGACACTTACGCTCAGCTTGGGGCAGTATACTTGGCTAATTAGATTTTTGCATAATGGATAGACACTTGCATGCATTTCGCCTGTTGCATTTTGCTCGTGAGAATGATGTGCTCTCGCTCAGCTGTTGCGCGACAAGGCCGCCCGCCCACTTGGCCTCTCGGTGGCTGCATCGAGGCGCGGGCATGGCTGCTTCTGCCACCGGCGGCGCGGTGAAGCTGACGATGGAGACGGGCGCAGAGAGATGTTCCAAGGCTGTGAAGAATGGCTACTTGGCCGCTACAGCACTGTTGGAGTACAGCCGGCTCGCGCTAAATGTTGCCCGGCACCTCTAACTATGCTGGAACCGACTCGTACAGATCGCCGCCGAGTCTGCTCGTCGTCGAGGAAGCTTTCCGCCAAGAACCCCCCCCAAAGACGTCTGGCCTCGGTGCAAATCTCGGCGCTGACAGCCGCAATCGGACCCAGCGGCGCGGCCCCTCTGACGAACGCCTCCATCGCATTGCGCCTTTGCAGCCCGCGCCCCCCCACCTGAAGCGTCTGGCCAGCAAGCCGCCGTGACGTTCCAGAAGTCACAGAAGCGCAGTGCGGACGCGCTAGAGTACAGCGAGGTTCGATGGCGAATGCAGCTGCAGATGACGTTTACGGACCGGCGCGCGTCACGGCAGACGGGAGACGACGCTCAAGAAGCTTCCACGGATATTGCGTGCAGCGAGCAAGCGAAAAGGCTCAAATTTGCAGCGCCGCAGCCGCTGATTGGCCCGTGGGCCGCGACGCCCAGATCGCGTCATCGAGCCTACCAAGTCTTGGCGGGCCAGCCCAGGACAGGGGCGCCTCCACGTGCCGCACGGCAGTGCGTGCCTGGAATGTGTGCTGCGTGCCCTGGCTGCTGCTGAAGAACCTTATTTTCGTAGCGCTCTAATAACTCTGCGCTGCGCCAGTCCCTGCAGCCGTCACATCACACGCCACGCCACGCCTCGCCTCGCCGCGCGCGCGCGCAAAACGTCGTGGCCGGAGCCGCCGCCTACCATCGGTTGTGGGCAACGCATTAGGGTCGACCGCTCGTAGATACAGCCAGCCCAGCAGTATTTGGCGCGTCGGACATGCTGTCCCAGGCTAGGCAATCACCGCAGTTCGTCACTCTAGGGGTGCGATGGCACCATCGCCGCGACCCGCTGCAAAGACCCTTCTGGTGGGTTTCTAGCGTCGCCGGCGACGTCGAGCAACCGCACGGGACCCACACCTCGAATTCTGCAGCGCCTGCTATAAGGTGAGCCATCGACGGGCTCTCCAGGCCCTCTCTTTTGCTCCATCGAGCTTCTATCCAGTCTTGTTTCCCGGTGTTTTCCCCCCAGTTGTTGCTGCTGGCCCAGCTGTTGTCGTGTCGCGACTCCGTCTTGTAGACGTCTGATACCAGCCTCAGCTTGTGACAGCCCCGTGTAAGCCGTCCACCATGGATCGCGTCTTCGGCGGCCGCCGCGTGGCCAAGGGCGACGATGGCGTCAAGGTGAACAACGGCAGCGACTCTGCTTCCATTCGTGAAGCTACTGCTGGTCAGTTTCTTCCCCCATGGTCCCCCGCCCCCCAAAGCTGCAGCAGCTAACCACCGACGACAGGCCAGCTCGAGATTGCCCGCGAGAACAAGCGCCAGATCGGCATCCCCTCGGCCGCCCTCCTCATCTTCAACCGCGTCATCGGCACCGGCATCTTTGCCACCCCCGGCACCATCCTCGCCCTGTCGGGCTCCGTCGGCTTGTCCCTCTTCATCTGGCTCGCCGGCATGCTCATCGCCGCCGCCGGCATGGCCGTCTACCTCGAGTTCGGCACCGGCCTGCCGCAAAACGGTGGCGAGAAGAACTACCTCGAGTACGTCTACCGCCGGCCCAAGTTCCTCGCCACCAGCCTCTACACGGGCTACATCCTCCTGCTCGGCTGGGCCGCCGGCAACTCCGTCATCTTTGGCGAGTACATCCTGCACGCCGCAAAGGTCGACGTCACCCGCTGGAACCAGCGCGGCATCGCCCTCGCCTGCCTGACCACGGCCTTTATCGTCCACGGCACCGCCCTCAAGTGGGGGATCCGCCTGCAAAACTTCCTCGGCGTCCTCAAGATCCTCGTCCTCGTCGTCATTGTCATCTCCCCGCTCGTCAACCTCAGCAAGGTCCGCGAGGTCAACAACTTCTCCGAGCCCTTCAAGGGCACCAGCGGCAGCGCCTACGGCGTCGTCACGGCCCTCTACAACGTCATCTGGAGCTTCATCGGCTACAGCAACGCCAACTACGCCCTCAGCGAGACCAAGAACCCGACCCGCACCCTCAAGTTCGCCGCGCCCTTGGCCCTCGGCACCGTCTCCGTCCTCTACATGCTGGCCAACGTCGCCTACTTTGCCGGCGTCTCCAAGCAGGAGATCCTCGAGTCCAAGCGCCTCGTGGCTGCCTCGCTCTTCCGCAACATGTTTGGCGAGTCGGCGGAGCGCGCCTTGTCCGTCTTTGTCGCCCTCTCGGCATTCGGAAACGTCCTCAGCGTCATCTTCTCGCAGGGACGCCTGGTGCAGGAGCTCGGCCGCGAGGGCATCCTCCCCTTTTCCCGCTTCTGGGCTAGTAATCGTCCGTTCAACGCGCCCCTGGCCGGCCTGTTCGAACACTGGCTCATCACTGCCATTACCGTTCTGGCCCCTCCTGCTGGCGACGCCTACAACTTTGTCCTCAAGTAAGTCCTTTTTCATCCCCGCAACGTTGCGCTGCCGTCTTGGAGAAGAGCCCATCTGACGTGTCTTGCTTTTTCAGCCTCATCTCGTACCCATTGGCCATCATCAACGTCTTCGTCGCCGGCGGCCTCATCCACCTCTACCGCAACCGCGAGGCCCGCGGCTGGAACCCTCCCATCAAGGCCACCCTGCCCGTCGCCATCTTCTTCCTGCTCAGCAACGTTTACCTCGTCGTGGCGCCGTTCGTGCCGCCCGAGGACGGTCAGAGCATCTACGATGACCTGCCTTATTACATCCACTGTGTCGTCGGCTTTGGCGTCATTCTAGCAGGCGGCGTTTACTGGGTGATCTGGGCCGTTCTCCTGCCCAAGCTGGGGCGCTACGAGCTGGTCCAGGAGACTGCCGTGGACGAGATCGACGGGTGGGAGAGGAGCGTCTTTATCAGGCGACCTCTGGGGTCCAAGCGTAGCGACCCTCAGCATTCGATATAGCGTAGCGATGATGAATTTCTTCAACCTCGCCACTTGGCAAATAATATTCAACCCCGCCATTCGGCAAATATAAATATGTGCCATCATGATTTAGTGAAATGTGCATCATGCACTTGCATCTCGGCGGCGCTTGCGACCTATTTTTGAACCACCCGAGGCATCCAAGGGCCAGTGTCCCTCGGTACAATCGCGATTCGGCGACTCCGCTTCATCACTCACTGCCGAAAGTCCTTGCGCATCCCCGTTGCGCTGTCTCTCCTTGGCGGCATTTACCCGTCGGTTGTTCCCCTTTGCCTACATTCAATATGTTGGTCATGGTGCACGAAGAGGATCAAACCACGCAAAGGTCTTTGTCTTACACGAAACTCCTTCCGGGGAGAATTGACAATCCGCAGCTTCCATCCATCTCCCGCAGTAAGCAGTGACTTGACCAGCTGCTTAGAATGCTCAAGGCAGGGCACGTCAGATTCAACGTACTCTCATCGGAAGCGTCAGAGTCGCTCACCTTTAGTACGAAGCAGATGGCATCCATGCGGTCCTCAAACGAAGGGTATGGCTCCTAGCCCCCGTCCGCCTCGCACCATGGCGACAGCTGTGTGATGCCCTGCTGAGATAGTACCGCAGCTTTCTAGTGAGGCGTCAGTCTCGTTTCAGAGTGGGACCTCCATTATTATAGACGTACCACAATACCCCAAGAGACCAGTTCGACGGTTTGGTCACTTGGGATTTGACCCAGGATCAACTTGTGCTGCCCGTCAATCGACGGGAGCAACTCTTCCAGCTCCTTCGGACTTGGTCGAAACCCGTCCAGACTAGATGTCGATGCTTTTCTGCCTCCCTTCTTGGCCGAGATTGCGACCACGTGGTTCTTTGCCTCTCGGCTCAGGGCGCTCTTCCACTCTAGGATGTAGGTCCAATCAACCATGGCTTCGAAGACCTGCTTCACCACGGCCACAGTTTCTTCATCCGTGGATGGGAACGTCTCGTCCTCTACTGGCGTTGTACACTCCTTTGGAGGCATGCGACGAAGGCTCTGAAGGCTTTCGAGGGCGTCGTTTGCCTCCTGAGCGCTGGCGAACAGTCCTGGAAACTTCCTGGTGGGACTTTGCTTGTGCTTTCCGGCCAAGTCTGCTCTGCAGGGGCTGAGATGCTCAGATGAGATGCGTGGTTTGAAGTAGCGGCAGCTCTTGGAATTGCAAAAGTTTCGAATTCGCAGCTCTACAGATTGAGTGTCTGTACTGCTCACTACGTCTGATGCTTCGGTGGTACGTCGCTCGGTGCTGCCGTGTCCTGATTCTGAAATATTGCTGTCGGGTCTCGAATCTGGTCTTGAAGTACCGCAATCGTGGGAGCGCGGCAACACCTGCAGCTGGGAATGCCTCGCACCTTCGACTTCCATCATCGGAGGGCACTCAGCTAGGTCAAAGTCATGGCTGAACCACCCACCAGCTTGCAAGTCTGTCAACAGTAGGCCGCCAGCACTTCTGTGACGAAGACGCCTAATTAGCAACATGCAGGGAGAAGCCCCAATCCTGCTACTTTGGGTATTGGGCCGATACTTACTCCGCAGGTGTCAGCTGGCGAACGAGGCTTGGAACATCTTGTACCTCCTGCCCAGAGACCCATGAGCAAGTGCTCCAGGGATCTAGTCCAAGTAGCGGCATGCCCGGGAAGTCGCTCTCTACGGGCTGTCCCAGACACTCCTCGAGAGCCTGTGGAAGAATAACATCGTCCGACGAAAGCCCATAAACAAAGGCAGGCCACGCTAGCTGGTTGAAGATGTCGTAGCTTTCGTCGTCAACTTGATAATTCATTGCGGCAGACGATGCATTCGCATGGGCTCTCGATTGCGTTGATCGAGGACAGTGTGGGCTGTGAAGAGGTGATGCGACGGGGGCTGTGAATGTTGGAGGGAATTCGCGTGACTTGGAGGGCGCTGGGGCCAGCGACAGTTGGTGGCAGGCAAACGGGCCTGAGGATTGGGACATATTTGCTCTGCAAACAATCACGGCCCTCTTGAATGCACCCCGTCTGTTTGAGAGGTGGAAGGGAATCCAGGCAATGGCGAACAAAGCGCAATTTCGAGCCGCTGTGTAACTGTAGCGAAGCATGATGACCCTGCGCAAATCATTATTCGATCCATCTTCGCGTGCAACGTGCTGAGTGGCTTTTTAAGACTGAAGGATGAGCCTGAGGTACAGACGGGTATGAAGCAACAGACATGGGGATATGATTGCATGATGCCTTTGTTTCAGACGACCATGTCCTTATGACAAGTCCCGTCCGAACTATCTTGTTGCTGTATTACCTCGTGCAGCTCTTATGCGCCGAGGCACACCTCAGCGATGAGCCCAAGGTCATGGTGGTCTCTGTCTCGCGCAATTAACACTGCCTGGCATTTCTGCTGCAGTAGAAAAACATTCTCTATAGACAGTCTGGTCAGCTCAGCTCCGTCTATGCAGGCGCAAGTCCCCAAGCTGTCGAGATGTACGACCTTGCAAGCAGAGGGTGTTTCCGCGGAAGCGTGCATCGTGTACGCATGGCTGGTTGGCCGTCCGCGTTTGCTGCGTGCGTGAGTTACCCGTCTAGACGTGCATTTCATCGCCGGGGAAACACATCAACTGGCAACGGCGCGTATCGACGGTTTGCTGGTTCTAGTCCACTCGGGGCAAAGTCCGTCTTCTGTAGTCCATGGAATCCGTCGCACCGCCGTGAGCCGCACCCTCGGCTTCCAACACGATGCGGAATACTTCCGGCTGAAACTAGCCATTGAAGAACCCTCCACGAGCTTGTTTAGTGGTTCTCGATCCAAGCGAGGTTGGCAGGGCTAATATGTGGCTTGGGCTGAGCGCCGCTGACCACTCTCGGATAATCGAACCGACTCGGGTGTGTGTGACTGAGGCCACCGACAACGGCTTGGCCTGGACCATGCCCACTACCTTGCTCGCACGCAACGCTGTGCACGATGCTGAATCTGGTATAGAGCCCGGCCGGCGTGCCGTCGCAACGAGCGCCCCGGTAGCACTACGTAACAGCCCCAGCGGCGCCGCGCCCAGCAGACGCTCACTGGTAATCAAGGACCCCCGCGTGGGCCATCGGTTCCGGTCCGTGGAGTGCAGCGGATCCGTCTGGTGACGCGAAGCCCTGCCGGCAAACAAGCTGATGCGCCACGCGGGGGCGGCTAAGAGTAAGCACCAAATCAGATGCAGCTGAGATGCGTCCGTGTCATCCCTCGTCAGCGCTGCTGGGTGCGAGATGCGCGGCCGGGTGAGGTGCACCAAAGATGCACTTTGCCGAGGCCAGATACCTTATCTACCAGGCTTTTGCGGCTTGGATTGAAGGCATCGAGCCAGCACCAGAAGAGAGGCTGACGACGGGAAGTCAAGACGGGTGGCTGGCCCGAGGCGTCAAGGGTGATGCGGAGGCTTGAAACCTGCGGAGTTGAACGCTCTGCGGACGAAGTGCAGAGTAGGTGCAGGCCAAGGTCACTAGACCGGCGCCCCAACGCGGGGTCCCAGCGCCCATGCGGAACCCCTGTAAGTGTCGGGTCTTTGGCGCCCGCCTTCGGCAGCCACTCCAATGTATGTGATTCTTGACATCTCACACCAATGCGGCGTAGACGCCGGTCGGGCACCACTTTTGCCATGCTCCAGCAGCCGACTCCTATGGATCGGCTCCTTCAGCGGCCGCTATAAAGATGGAGGGTCACCGACCTCGGATCGTCCGCGGCCTCAATGTCTCTGTCTCCGGCCACCTGCATCTTTGTACGCAGTCGCCTGCGTTGTCCGAGCGTTCGACAGGCCGCAGGCAGCTACATGAGCCCGTCTCCCACGCTGAGTGAAGCTTTCTGGACTCTTCTTCTCATCCTGGGGTGAATCGGCACTCGAAACTGAGCCCGTCATGGCCGTCACGGGCGAAAAGACGAGCGAGTCGCTCACCGGCTCCCAAGACGCGCGCGATGATGTCGAGGCACGTATACGCAACGATGCCGTCCCCGTCTGCCCACCGCACACGACGGAGCGCAAGCTCGTCTCGCGAATCGACATGCACGTTATGCCCTTTCTCTGCGTCATGTATCTGTTGGCCTTTCTTGGTGAGTAGCGAGAGCTTCGCTCGCAGACGTCTTCCCGCTGACAGGCCAGACCGCGTCAACATTTCCAACGCCGACCTCTTTGACCTCTCCAAGGACCTGAACCTCGGCGAGGATGGCACCAATTTCAACACGGCTCTCGTCATCTTCTTCATCCCGTACTGTCTATTCGAAATCCCCTCCAACGTGCTGCTCAAGAAATTCCGTCCCCACGTCTGGCTCTCACTCAACATGTTCCTGTTCGGCTTCACCACCATGATGCAAGGCCTCGTACAGAATTACGCTGGCCTGCTCGTCTGCCGCTTCTTCCTCGGCCTCTTCGAGACGGGCATGTTTCCGGGTGCCTTTTACCTCATTGGCATGTGGTATCGTCGCCACGAGGCCCAGAAGCGCTACTCCTTCTTCTTCAACAGCACCACGCTCGCCGGCGCTTTCGGCGGGCTCCTGGCTGCAGCCATTGGCAAGATGAGCGGCATGCGCGGCTACAGCGGTTGGCGTTGGATCTTCCTCATCGAGGGCGGCATCACCGTCTTTGTCAGCTTCTTCTTCTTCTTCCTGCTGCCCGACTTTCCCGAGGAGTCCAAGTGGCTGTCCCGGGACGAGAAGGAGTACGTCGCCGCGCGCCTCCGTCTTGACCAAGGAGCGTCCGCGCGCGAGCGCAAGATCACCCTCAAGGACGTCGGCAACGTCTTCAAGGACTTCAAGGTCATTGTCGGCGGCTTCATGTACCTCGGTCTCATCGTCCCCGCGTACGGCTACGCCTACTTTTCGCCCTTTATCATCAGGGGCTACGGCTACAGCCCGATCTCGACGCAGCTGCACAGCGTGCCGCCCTGGGCCGTTGCGTTTGCCTTTTCCATGACGGTCGCCTTTTTCTCCGACCGGCTCCAGCATCGATTCGCCTTTGCCATCTTTGCCACCTGCGTCGCAATCACGGGCTTTGCCATTGTCATCAGCGTAGACAACAACCAGCCGCTCCAGTACGCCGCCCTGTTCCTCATCGCCATGGGCGCCTACACGGCCATGCCGATCATCGTGTGCTGGTTCAACATGAACCTCGGCGGCCACCATCGGCGCGCAGTCGGCAGCGCCTGGCAGGTCGGCTTCGGCAACCTGGGCGGCATCATTGCCGTGTACATTTACCAGAAAAAGGACAAGCCGAGATTCATTCCGGGCCTGAGCGTCTCTCTGGGCTTTACGGTCTTGTCCATTGTGGCGTGCACAATCTACGGCTTGGCCTGCTGGAAGGCCAACAAGGACCGCAACAAGGGCAGCGTGGCCGAGCGAGAGCTGACTGAGGAAGAGAAGACGGAGCTGGGCGACATGTCTCCTGAATATCGTTATCTGCTGTAGCGCAGACTATTGCAATTTGTGGTATTGAGAGTTTTATAGTCAGCACGGCTGCCAAACTCGACTTTAGGATACCAAGTTCCATTCAAAAGCCCTTGTAAGACTCCATGTGTGAGAAGCCTTCCAAGCCATGCGTCGCGGTCCCCATTGAAAGTCAGCGTAATCGTCCAAGTCAAGCACTGGCAGAATACCTAGACCGTCGACAGGTGCAGAGGATACCACCTCATTCTGGAAGCCGCAGGGTTCTCGTAACATTGTCCAGAGAACCCATATCATGTTGGTTCGCTGCAGGATGAAAACTCTTCTTCTCAGATGCATGCTGTCATCCCATGGCCGCCAAGATGTAACAAGTGGTTCTTCACGGACTGGAGGTTGGCCGTGGCCAAGACGGCTCTTTGTCACCACGGCTCCGATGCAGCCCCGAAGCGGGTGCGGGGCCGAAGCAGACCCACGTGGTATGCATTGGTCGTCAAGGATAATCTCGTAGCATTATGATGGAATCCGTTGATAGATAGGATGGTTCAAACCCACGCGAAGCGACCTTAGCCCCGTGCTCCGCTCACAGAAACCTCACAGCCAGCGAGGCAAGTATCTGTGGAGAGACGGGTTAGTCAGCCTCGCGGGCCCTCATTAGGGCCCAGTTTAGCCGCACACACCCAGACCTAGCTCAGATCATCACCATCACTGCTTTATGATGTCTCACATTGCCCTGTGCCTTTGATAGTATCTATCACTGCAACAGAATGCGGAAGCAGGTGTGTAGCTAAACACCTGGCCGGCCAACAACACTACGAGTACCTTGACGGGTCCTCTCTTCTCGCATCAGACTTGATGACTACGCGTCATTGAAGAAACTCTCAACTCACCCTAAACAATGCTTTGCAACAACGTATACTTTCCTTGTCGTAGCAATAGCTGATTGGTGGAAAGTCGTCGCTGCGGTGGGGGGGCATCCATGGCAAGTATTGTTGACGATGGCATCATGTGCGACAGCCCCGTCGCCAGAGCGTCGTGGCTCCAAGCATCCTGCAATCAAGTTCGGGAGTGCGCGCGGGTCGAAGTAAGAATTGAGATTTCGGCGAGAGCGCAACAATAGACGCTTCTCAAGGGCACGTTATCATACAGACCCAATCCAGCAGTCGTTGCTTCCGGTTATGAGGATCGTTGCGCCTACCCTATTGCTCCCAGCGTTGGCGGGGGCGCGGCAGTCTGGCCTGCCGCCGCCAAACCCTCACCCAGGGCCATCGCGCCCCTACCTACGCGGGAGGGCCTGATTTTTTAACAGGGCTCGTAGCAGGTGTCCGCGCGTAACATCTGGATATTATCATGTTCCGCGGGAACAGCTATCGGGTACGCGAACATAGCTATCGGGTACGCAAAAACAGCTATCAGGCCTACTGTCCGACATGTCGGCCCTACTATTCGATAGAGCTATTTTTCTGTCGACAGTAGGCCCGTCAGCTATTCCTACGGAACATAACGATACCCGTGTTCTCGCGCGGAAATAGCTTTTTAGGCAGCCTAACAGCTATCACGAGCCCTGTTGAAAAACAGAGCCCTCCCGCGTAGGTATCCAATCCTAGCCTTTGCGAAAATATGTTATGGACTTGATATCGGATAATAAGCCATTATCTCCGCATCACTGAATTAAGACAGAGTGCCCGAGTGGTTTAAGGGGCTTGACTTGAACGGGGAAGGTGCGACTTTCCTCATTAGACATCAAGTAGTTTCGACTGCGCAGGTTCGAATCCTGTCTCTGTCGTAATTTCCTTTTTTGGGGGCATCTATTCCAGAACGATTCGTACTTGTCCTTTCTTTTTCTTTTTTCGAGGTCGTGGTGATCGTCTCGGGGAGCAGATTGGTGTGAGTTCTTGCGTCATGCAAGCCTGGATATTCTTAGCTGGGCGTTTCGCGGCCACAGTGTTTCAAGACATCTACTCTCGTCACAATGCTCATTCCAAGGAATCTCCTGTTGCTTCGCATACTGTGGCCAATCAACAGTGTGGGTACTGATTCTGCCAGGACAGAGCGACGCGCACGACATGACGACTCACAATCACAAGGTGGGACGTTCATGGTATGCCAAATACATCGTGTTGTTACACATCAAAGCGTGGTAATGTGCGTACTTGTACATATTGTGCCAACTCAACGCTCACCCCCAACAGATACGGGAAAAACGAGACACGAGGGTCTTGCAGAAAGTAGAAAAATAATACAAACAATGAAACCTCAAGTCCGGGCATAATCCGCGCACTCGCTGAACGCCGTGATCCCAACTCGTAGCTTCGCCTCGGGCTACGGCACCCGCAAGCTAAAAGGCAAACCCCTGCTCCAGCAGCTTGTCCACGTCGCCGCCCGCCGCAGCCACGGCCTTGAGCGCTGCCTCGCTCAGCCGTCGGCGCCGGTCCTGGGCCTCCTTTTCGCGGCGCGCCTTGGTCTTGGAGCTGCCGCTGGGCGCGACGCCCGTCATGAGCAGGGATCCGTCGTGGGGGGTGAAGTTGACGAAGCCAATGTCGCTGGCGCCGCCCATATCGGCGCTCATGGGACCTCCTATTGCGCTCGGGTCGCGGGACCTGCGCTTGCGCACGCTGCACGGCGTGCCGGGCATGCTCCCCGGGAGGCGGCCGGAGGAGCTCCGCGTCGACGACACGGACGCGCCGGAGCTGTGTCGCGACCGGGGCGCGGAACCTTGCTGTGGCGGGTGCGGCTGCTGCCCGGGCGTCGGCGACGCGGACGGGGCGCGCTGCTTGCGCATGGGTGAGCACGAGAGATGCCGGGCCCCCGAGGACTTTGCGCGGGGCGGACGGTGTGGGCGATCCGTGGCCGGGGCCATGGGTGGGGCCGGCGGCGGCGGGAGATACGTGTGCGCATTGACGCCAATGTCGCTGACGACGGTGGGTTGCGGCGGGCGCGGCTGCGGCATGTGAATCATGAGGCCGGCGGTGCTCGTGTCCGGCATGGGCGCGTACTCGTAGGGCATGCCCGAGTGCTGGGCGTGGCTGGCCAGGTTGCGGTGGTGATTGGCAAACTCGCCGCCGCTGGCGTTGGCGTGCTGGCCCTGGGCAAACATGCCAAGCTCCCACCAGCCCTGCTCCGGGCCCGCGGCAATGTACTCGCCACCGGGGCCGGACCAGTGCTCGGCCGGCACCATTTGCTGCTGCTGCTGCTGCTGCTGCTGCCAGGAGCCTGTGGGCACGTGGACGGGGTCCGTGGAGTACGGTCCCGACTCGCTCTTGACGGGGGACTCGAGAGGCGTCTCGATGCCGGCCTGGCCGTAGTACTGCATGGCCGGGTTGGTTGGAATCTGCTGCGGGTGACCGTCGTGGAAAGGGTCCTCGCAGAAGCCGTGAATGAATTGATTGCTCGCCGGTTGGTTAGGGGGCGACTGGGTCATGTTGCCCTGTGTGACTGCCCGCGAACGTCCGCGTCGTTGCTTTGGTGGCTTGAGAGACTGGTGCTGATGGTCGAAGGTCGGCGAACCGGGCCTAATCTGGCTAGGAAGCGGCCTCCGCGTCTTGCGCAGAGCAGTCGCCTTGCGGATGGTCGACGAGAGGGCTTCGACGAACTTGTTGGGTTTTCGGTTGCCCGTATTAGGGGGCGTGGGCGAGGACGGGTGCGAGGCCGACGTCGTGTTCTTGCGCGGCGAGTGCAGCGAGATACCCTCGAGGCGCGACAGGTCCGTCTCGGACATGGAGCCGCGGCCGGGATACTCAAATGATTGCGGATCGCCGCCGAGGGCCAGGTCCTTTGGGGCGATCTCGTGGCTGGCGGCCGAGGCGGCGGCTGCGTTGTGCGAGCTGTTGGAGAAGAGGTCAAAGTCATCCGTCGTAGACACGCCTGAAGAGCCCGTGCTGCCCGTGGCGCGGTGCTGGCCTTGGACGAGGAAGACAGTTTCGGGCCCGGCGGCGGCCACTGTCGAGGCGACGTGGAAGGCTTCGGCGGCGGACGCAGTCGTGGCATTGCCATCGGCGTCAAAGTCAACAAACTGGCCGAAAAAGTCGCCCTGCACGTCGCCGGGCCCGCTGGCGCCGTCGCCGTCCTGCCAGTAGAAGCTGCCGCCGCTGCCGTCTCGACTGCCGTCGCCGGCTTCGCCCCGGTAGGCCATGGTCCAGAATGCCATGCCGTGGTGGGTGGTGTTGTTGGAGGGGAGGCGAGTAAACAATCGGTCGAGGGGGGTCGGGCAAGCCCGTGCGTCAGAAACCAGCAGCCAGACGGTTGCAAAGGCTTCGGCGGAGAGCTGACGATTCGAGAGGATGGTGTAGAGGAGGCAAAAGTATCAACTCCACAACTAGCCGCGAGGGTCGTCGACGTCGTCGTCGTCGGCAGCACAGAGCAGTATGCGGGAAGCACACATCAACACCTTGGCCTCGGACATATAACAACGGCGCCGAGCAACGAGCCTGGGGCGTCGAGGATATTACATGGCAACGGGCACAGCAACCACTGGTCGGCGGGCGGCGTGTTATTCCGCCCAAGGGCATGGGCCGAGGAATGCTCGGGGCTATGCCCACGCATTCCATCGTCGGCCAGCCTCGATCTGCCCGTTCTGCCACTCGCACCCGCCCCACCACGGGGGCCACGATCCCTCCGCGTCCTGAGAACAAGTGCCCATCTGCGCTGCTGCTGCTGCTCACCAGGCAGGAGGCGCAGGCTCTGTTCTTGGAGCCTGTCAGCGTGAGCGCGAGTGGTGGAGTGAGAACGAGGCAACAAGATGGACTCGAGAGGGGGTGGGTGTGGTGGGGAACCACGGGAGCGACGGGCCCAAACTCTAAGCATGGCCCAACCCGAGTGGTTAGCTGGGTCACAGGGAGCGGGTACTTGAGCTGGGGGTGCACGAGGCGCCTCGGGGAGGAAAATAGCATGAAACGAGAGATCCAGGAACGGGACTAGCACTCGCAGCCGACTGTCGTCGAGCATGTGGATGCAGGTCGGGTGCCGTCAAGCGATCTTGTTGCTCGGCGCGCCAACAGGCGCAGCCGGGGGGCCGAACGACAGGCGAAGCCAGCCCAGCCCAGTGGAGCCCACCACACGTCACCGAGTGCCGCAGCACCCCATCCTGCACGATGCGCAGGGGCAGCCAAGCGCGCCCTGGGGCTCTGCTGTGCGACCCGAGCCGGGCCTGCTGGGCTGACTGGCAGCACGAGACGTTCAGTCCCCGCCTGCGCGCGAACGCGGCTGTTGGCGCACTCGCAGCCTGCTGCTGCACTGAAGGCTGCCGCCCAGGCGCATGTGTTTCAGCGACGAATGTCGATTGCCAAGTCAACGGCCCGAGCAATGCAGCTGCGCATATGCACAAAGGGAGACAGAGAGACGCGGCGGCGGAGAAGAAGGGGGGACCGCCCCATTGGCGTCGTTAAGCGAGCAGCTCGACGGACGCTAACGTGACGTTGCCGCCTACGGCGCCCGGGAACGCCTTGGCCAGCGACTAAATTACATCCGTGCGTGCGCGTGGGGGAGGAGAGGCGCCCGTGGATGTACGGTAGCGAGATCCGAGGATGGTCATAGGCGCGCGTGGGCGAAGGAGGTGCGGAGCACAAAGGACTGCGTGGCGAATGCTTGCGACCATGGTTCATCGCGATGTTTTCACCTTGCACGTGCGTTGGAGTCGTTGCTGTTATACCGTGCTGTAAGTGCAGGAGTACGTGTCGCCCAACCGTCTGCGTCAGTCTCGGCCTCTGCCGGTGTAGGCAATTGACGGGACAGGGTCCAGTGGCAAGAAACCCGGAACGAGTTTAACATCTAGCAGTAAGGTCAAACAGGTTGGATTTACAGTGGACGTACTAGATGCCCATCGAGTCAATTCGTGGCTGTTCGCGCCAGGTACTATTTGACTTTTCGAGTATTATCTGGCCCTCCTATGCGTCGAAATTGTCATGTGCAAGGTCCAAACGGGACTTTGATCGGCCAACAGCATGCAAAAGAGCCAATCGGCTCGCCAAAAGCCGTCCCGAGCTCTTTGCAATCCACAATCTACGTCGTCGTGATTTAAGATCCGCCATGACAGTGACTTCAAGTCGGCAGGTTTGCGCAAAGAGAGCCCTGCCCTGACCTGCCGACGCCGAAATCTCGTCAACCCCACAGCCACATCATGGTGCCAGTGCCTACCAAGGTATGCCCAGAATAGTGTCCAGCTCCCAAGGGCACATGACACGCCAAACTGTGGCCGGGAAACTCATTGCCGTGCAAGACTGCTGCAAGACGCAACGACGTGTTGGATCTCTTCAGGGACCAACTCCCCACGTTGGCCCTTTACATAACGAGCTGTGTATGCTTGTTGCCTGTGTCGTCATGAAGCCGTCTGCATCTTCCCTTTTCGCCAGCCAACTTGGCCGTTGCACGAGGCATTCGAGCATTCGTCGTCCCTCGTCAGGCATCTTTTCCCAAAAACCCCCCCGGCAGCCGGAGCAAAGAGATCCGCAGACCCATCGCCACCACACCCTCAGGCCTCAAACACTTCCATTTCGAGAAGTCGCCGACGTTTCAGGACGTCAGGCGAAAAGGGTCCGCGCCCGGCGCAAGCATCGGCGGGGTCCCGGGGGGGTCCCTAAGCCACCTTGTTAGACTCCCCCACGAGGCAAACCCGCTGCATGTGTTCGCAGCTGGAGAGATGCACGCAAGAGACGCAGGCTGCAAGGCACAGCTCCCCCAGGAGGAACCGTGGGGGGATCCTCACGTGAGATCCGTCAGGGGAGGGGGCCAAGGCAATTTCTCCGTGCCCCTGGCAGGATGCATTCGGCTCATGGGATCGCGCCCTCTCGACGGCGGCGGCACCGGACCTGCATGATGCGGCATGGGGGCCGCAAACCGCTGCGAACTCTTTTACGAAAGGGGACGCGGCCGCGCGACTCCCTTGGGTCAGCACTTGTTTGCGTACTGCGAAACAAACAAACATCACCGAACATGAACTCGGGAGAGGAATCATCATCAAGAGGTGGACTTCCTTTGACCGACACTCGTTGGGTAAGCACATGTCACCTCGCCACAACGAGCGGCTGTTCTAGAGCAGTCCTTTTGTTATCAGTACACGCCTGTTGGCTCGGTGCTCGGCATTCATTTGCCAAAAGGGGTGACGCTATATACAGCAACCAACGGCGTCGAGGCTCCGGGCATCGCCTTACCACTACAGGAAGTCGCCGTCGTCGTTCATTTCTATTTACAGACCTCAAGGGTCGAGGCCAGATCTGTGTATGTGGCAGATCCGTCCTCAAACGCCGTCCATCCCGCCGTCCTGGTCCCTGGCCACTACCAAACAAAATCGCATGCCAATGGGATACCTGCGGCCACGGCCAGACCATGTTGGCCTCCGCTCTTGGTGCAACCGTTGTATGTGCAATGGAACCTCAAACGCCGGGTATATAGTGCTTCGTGTCTCGAAAAATCCAAGACTTCCGAAAGGACAATCACGTCGAGCGCTCAGTAAATCTGCCGAGCCGCTCAGTGTGTAAATCAAACGCTAGTGCTATCGTGGCCAGTCGTCGTGGCAGCTTTCAAAACATCCTGTGCCATCACAGTAGACGATCTTCTTTTGGGTACGGGCGCTGCAAGCAGCCGTTCAGCGTCCAAGGTTTCAGCCGATCCAGGGATCGATGATCTGCATGTATCGGCACTGGCGTCGGTGACGGTCGACGACGCTCTCAATCTCGTCTCCATTTTCCTCTGTCTCCGTCGCATCCGTGGATTCTTTTGTACGACGACGGAGCATGACATGGCTGTCTCGGCCGATGTTTTGAATCGCAGGCGACCACTGCTGGGTAGTCCATCTAGCAGCACGCCGGCATCTGCGAGCCAAGCCATGTCGTCGGCCCCTTCGCAGTAGCCCTCATCCGGCTCCAAGTCCGGACACGTCGATGCGTCCGCTGAGGCGTTGACGACAGCGGGCGGCTGGGTCCAATAGGCCGGCAGCGCGTCTATCGGGCTGTCGGGGCCATACCGAGTTGTCGGTGAGGCCATTCCAGGCTGAGCGCTTGTGTCTTGATCGCAGAGCGGTCGACCACGGCGTGTATGCTCGCGCCACTTGAGCAGCAGCTCGTAGTTGCGACCCGATGGCGTAGCTTGGTGCTCTGCCTCATCCGCGCCGACTCCAGAAGGTGAGTGCCCCTGGGTGGAAAAGGATCCAGAGGAAGGGTTTTGCACTCGACAATTAGTCGACAAAGATGGCTCTGATTGAGCGTTGGCCTTCTCAAACGAGTGCCAGCTAGTGATCGGCCGGCTGCGACGTGTACGCTTTCGTCGCATTCGCACCATGTCTAAGCTGAGAGGCGTTGACGGCGTTGGCGCTTCGTTGGTCTCCATCTTGTCCGGGTCGACGTCCATGATCATGTCACCATGCTCCCGTAGCATACTGAGCATCCTGTCGTGGTGTGACGGCGCAGAAGTCCACCAATCTGCTGATTTCTGGTCGGCGAATCCATATGTGTCCAGAGTTTGCCTGTCCATTCCCGTACAAGCTGGTTCACGTTTGATCCGTAGGGTCTCGTCGTGACCCGAGGGTCAGGGCGCGGAAAGCCTTGCTCTCCTTCGAGATGAGGCTGTAGTGATGAGTGCCTTGCACGTCTCGTCCTGGGATTTGAAGGATGGGCACGGCGGTTGCGGGACAAGTCAAACGTCACCGGAGGCACCGGCGGCGGGAGTTGACCCAGGGCCGGCTGCGCAGCATAATTCGCCAGCTCGCAGGGCCTCGACATGTCGTCCATCATGAGCTGTGCATGAAACCTCGGTCGCCTTGCGTTGTGCCGTGTCACGGCTGACAGCGGGCACCGTGTTGAGAGCCCATGGGTTTGGCTCACTCCCTCGCTCGTGGGGGACCGGTCTGCTGCAGATGCAGTAAATGAAGCTGTGCACAGAGGCGCTTATCTGGCAATGGTTGGAGGTGTGGTGATGACGTTGGGTTTGGGGTCGATGTGTGAGGAATGTGAGATGTCAAAGTGGGCAGCCTTGGGGCGAGGTGGGAAGAGAAGTAGGCAGTGGTCGGCAGGTCAGGCCGCTGTGCGGGCGAGCAGCCAGTATTACCTCAAGGTATGAAGGCATCCACGCACTAGCCTCAAAGCGCCGGTGGTTGACGCCGCCAACCAGTGGCTTCCAGTGGCACGACTAGCGCTGGGTGCTGAGAAGCTGGCGTCGTCGCGAGCGGCTCGCCTTGCAGGATCACCAAAACCGGGGCTCACGGGCTGCCGGGATGTGGTGGGCGTGCGTGGACGTGGATGCCATGGCGTGGGTGCTTGCTCCTGGTTTGGTACCGGCGAGCTGGCGCCGCCGTGAGCGTGGGATGGATGTGATCTCGCAGGGCCCCATCCCCTGCTCGCTGGCTGCTTCTCTCGACCTCGGATCCTAGGACCTACCTAGGGAGCAAATCTCGTAATCCGTGCCGTGGGGCGCTGGCTGCGAACGTACAGGTACACTGTGGAGATTTTGGGCGTAATAGCTCCCGAAAGAGGAAGAAAAAAGCAGACTCTGCCAGCCAGAAGCCATTGGGAGAGGCGAGACGCTCGAGATGCCCGCCCCGGGCCCCGGGCACCAAGCAGGCGGGAGAGACCAAGGCGCCAGGCGGCGGGACAGGCGGTCGTCGAGGCAAGCCACGAGGGAGTCTGGGACAACCTGGAACGTTGGCACTGGGCACACCCACCCACACTCCCGTGCATGTCGTCGCAGACTCGTCGTGCTCCCCGACTCAGACAGACCGGCATTGCACACACGCTTGCTACTCGTGCGTGCGCATCCATGTCCATGACCACCCGCCGCGGCGGTATCGTCAGCAGTGAGAGGCATCGAGCATCCCGGCAGGCGAGCCGCCATCACGTTGCACGGCGCACTCGCAAGACAGCCATTACTCTCAACGATGCTGTTGTGCGTCGTCCAACTGCCGACTGGCCAGACCCCAGATATCGCTGGCCCATCCTACCGTTCGTTTGTTCCTCGTCCGCCGACGAAGCGACTTCAATGTTCCGAAACAACAAGCCCCAATAATCTCCCGCTCTGGCGGTGCTGGGTCGCCCCGACCCTGGCTCGTACCGCGCCGCACCGCTCCCTGGGATCCTGGGAAACAGGCTTGCCCCGTGCTGAGCCCATGACCCCCTCTGGCCCTCGCGCTACCCGTCATGCCGTCCAATACCGACGACGCGGCGTTGACCGGGGCTGTCGCGGGTATCTGACCGGTCTAGGTTACGCGACGGGGGCGGGCCCAAGCCGGCGCGGGATTGGTCGCCCGGGGGGGGGGGGATAAGGGGGACACCCACCGGGGAGAGCTGGGGCCTGCATCTTCGTCGACTGCTCCAGCTTCCATCAGGCCAGTGAGCTCCCCGCAGCGACGCCAGTGACGCAGACAGGCAGCAAGAGCCAAAGGCGACGAGCGATATTGGCCCTGATCATGCAACCTCCAGCTGTCGCTTCTGCTAGCTCGTCACGCTCGTCCCGCTGCGGCAGCTAGCCCCAGGCATCCGACGCGAGGCAGGACCCCAAGGTACTCTGACACTCCGCAAAAGGCAGAGACGAAAAGGTACCGGATGGGGGACTAAAGGTGTACGTGCAACGAGGCCTTCACTTTGGCCTACGTACATTCTCATCACCTTTGCTCCAGGCGCTGCAGCACTCGAGATGGCAAAAGATAGGCCGCACCCGCGCCGAATGGGGCGCTTGTATCCCGGACGACCCGTCAGACGACCCGTGTCCACGCTCGCGGTACGAGTCCAGACGGGCCGGAGTCGCAACCGCACACCCATCCAGCCCCAAGCCACCTGACTGCGGCGACGCCTTTCCTGTCGGCGCGCTGGGAACCTTTTGCCTGCTCTGGACGCCTCATCGGAACCACCAGCAGGGGCTGGCCGCTGGCTACGGAGTCCATGTATGACCCCAACTGAGGGCACTGCTACCCATCGGTGCTACTGTAGTCCGTATCTTGAGCGAACCGTCGCCCGTTGCACTTTCAAACGTCTACGCCATGCGAGAGGCTGTCTGTGTTACTGTGGAAGTACTGACCAGACATGCGCACACCGTCGCGACAGCGGAGTGGCGCTCCTCCGTGTCACGTCTCGACAAGGCCAAGATGTCCAAGGCTGTATCCGTTGGCGCAAACTCTCACAAAGGCGTGCCAGTGCTCAGCCATGGCGCCGAGCCCAAGGTAAGCGGGCCGGGGCATCAGGATTCAGAACTGAACAAGATGCTTCTCCATGGAGCGCTCGCCGAGACACAACGGCCTCACAGCCAGGTCGTGTAGCGCACCGATAACCTGGGTCTGGCTTACCTGGAAATCAAGCAGGCGATCATGACGAGATGGTCTCATGTTTAGCCCCCAAGGCTTCCGCTGCGCTGCGTTGCTGCCACAACCGAAGAGCGAGCTGTCACGTCGAGCCTGTGCGACTGAAGGGTTCAGTCCGCTCGAGCAGGCCCGCTGACATGGGCAGCAGCCAACGGCATGCGTACGGTGCGTTAGATTGTACCACCAGCCATCCCAGCAGCCAAGAACTTGGAATCAACTGCCGCGTCGCTGCTTTTTCCAGCCATTCGGGTCGAGATTTTGATTGGAGCGCCAAGATTGCAGACGAGTGATGGATTACGGACTCCAGATGCGCCAAAGATTGACACTCCCGACGTGGCCCACGGCAGAGGCCCACTGCAGCCTGCCAGGCCTGTCTCGCTATTCCACCTTCCGCCTGCTGTCCGTCGAGGGATGCTGCATCGCGTCAAAAGGCCCCCGGGCCCTCAGCGCCACCGTGCATCGATGTATAAATGGAGGGACGGATGCATCGCGCCCGACGACGATGCAAGTGGAGCTGCTGTCATGGTGCCGTCACTGCCGTCTACCTTGATTGGCGGGATGGGGCGTCTGGCTAATTATATCGAGGCTTGCCTGGACCAGACTCTGGATTCGAACTGCCAGCTTGTGTCAGAGACTCGGCGTTTTCGACCCAATCAGCGGCTTGACTTGTACCTGTAGTCGCAGCTCCCGAGCAATCATCGGCCTTGTTCGCAGAAAGCGTCAGCTGTCCGATTTGGCCAATGCTCTTCCTGTGCTCAGATGGCCAATGATGGGCCTCGCTCCCCAGAACACAATCTCCGGCCCCCCTTGGTTGCGGACAATCTGGTAAACGGCCCAGACGGTCGGGTATTGAGAGCGCGTTTCCCTGGCCACCGCTGGTATTGTTCGGCTGAGATGCTGAGATTTATTGGGGCATGCCGATGCGCCTAAACAGGCGAACTCAGTCTTTGCGCAGTCACGTCGGCGATGATAGACCAGTTTGATTAAACGCCGAGTGAACTCTGTCTGCACTGTACAGTAGACGTCCATCACTCCTTCGCCTCCTTATTAGACTCCCTCACAAAAGATCCCCGTCCGATCCCGCGTCAGCCCTGGGTCCGTACTCCGCAATTCTTGGCCAAGATCTTTGACCTTTTACTGCGCCGCTCCCATTGGCCCCCAACGACGTTCCATTGTCTGGCCCATGGTTCATGCAGTCCGACTAGGTATCCATCCCAAGGTGGGCAAACGAGCTTACTTGTACAAGTATGAGTATTGGTCAATCGTGGTGTGGCATGGCATCGCATCTGGCACCCTGACAAATGTACAAGTTCGGGGCAGCTTTTCATCATCAGCTGAGTGAGACCCTGTTCTTGGTAGGCAGGCTGCAAAAGCAGCTTTTCGGCGACAAGGCTTCGGCGCCACGCAGACCAGCTGATGATTCCACGACAATCGGCAGCTTGTGGGCCCAGGCATGCGCAATCGACACGATTCAGCAGATGGTTTCAGGGGAATCGATGGACGCCATGCCGAGATTGGCATCGGACCAAAGGGTTGGAGGACACGCCCGTGGCTGGTGTCCATCGACTTTGACCCATCAGCTTCGCCAACCTGCAACAGCGCGGCAATAAAACGCCCGGTATAGGCCAGGGTCCGGGACTTACGGTGCAACTCTTACGGTGCAACTAAAAGCCCGAATACTTTGGAGAATCCAGGCTGGGATTTTGCAGAGGCGTCAATGGTCAGACATTGTGCAATCCCAAGGCACGGTTCGTTTGCACTGACGCCGTGGCGATGGCGCAGACGTCAAACCGCCATCACTGTAGCGCTTTTCACCCCTGGATGTGGCTCCCTCGCACTCTCGTAAGCCGATGAATTACTCCGTGCACGGCAGTAGTGGTCATTGTTCGTGTCAAGTAAGCATATAGGGCCTGGCGCCAAGTCGCAGGGTTGTCGGCGGCCCTGGGCACAGCTCACGCGAAACCACCTTTGTCAATGATCCCGATGGCTTGGGGTTGCTGCAGCTCAAGGGTTGGACTCTACCGATGACACGGGTTTGTACCCCGAGAGCCGGATGGCTTGATGCTTTCCTAGTCCCAGGGCAGTGCGGACCACGCACGTGCTCGCAAGGTCGAACGGCTCGATGGCATATGTAAAGCCACACACAGTTGCTCTGTCTGGTCGTGGACGCGGAGATGGCGTACGAAGCAAGTAACTTCCGGACTGCGAACTGAGTAACGTTGATTGTGAAAACAAAAATAGCAACAGGGGACCTGGACCAAATTAGACACGTGCTGTGGCTGACGGACAAAGACGCCACAGACCAGAGAGTTTGAGCCCTTGCGTCCTAAGGCATCCTCCAGGCAACCTTTCGCGGAAACGGCTCACGGCAAACAAGACATTGGATGTTGGTTTCGAAGAGCAGCAGCAGATACTGCAATGCTCATCTGCAAGCAATCAGCCCAGGCCAGACCAACCAGCGTCAGGACTCCTCAATCACGCTGGAGCTGTAAGCGCTCTGCTCCACCCCAGCGCCAACGGGAGCGCCAAACGGCCCGCTGACGGGGCGCCCCCACTAAAGAAGCTCCCAATCCCAGCCCTGTCATATGCTCGTCGCCGCCCTTGCGGGGGAAGCTTTCTCCTGAGTCGTGCGTAAGGGGAAAGGCCCATTATGGACCTCATTTGTATTTCTTGGCAATGGCACTTTGAGCGCTTATTCTCTCTGCGGATAGGAAGAAGACCATCACTCGTTGACGTGGTGCTCGGCTTGGCGTTGAGCCAGATCATTCATCGGCTTCCTCCGCTGCGGGGTCTGAGGCCGTCCAACATCAAGGCGGCCCGCAACTCGAAGCTTGTGACACGACGACGCACGGCGGGCTGTACGTCTCGACCTCGCACTTGATCTTGGCCAAGCAAGATTCCGCCATTGAAGCTTCAGACAAGCCCCGCGAATCGCTCCAAGCGACCATGTCTAACCCGCAACACCAGTTCTATCCCCGTGAGTCCATCTTCACCTGCTGCTCCGCCTTCAAGCTCCCAGACTCGAAACTGACGGCCATCACAGCTCCGACGGGCGCAGGCGGTTCCGGTACGTTGTGATGGCCTCTCCCCGGCCTCGTTGCCTGGACCAGGACTGACGGCTCAGCAGGAACCCAACATTATCCACCTCCGCCTCATCAGCAGCAGTATCACCCGCCCCCCCAGCAACATCAATACGGTCCACCTCCGACATCTCCCCCGGCAAACCAGACCAAATTCTACGCTCCTCCGTCACAGGGCTCGCCAGGCCAGCAGCATCAATATGGCCCAACTCCGACATCTCCTCCGGCGAACCAGACGCAATTTTACGCTCCTCCACCACAGGCGTCGTTGAGACAGCGCGAAAGCTACCCTCCTCCTCCCGCCCATCACACGCCGTCCCCTCAACCCCATCAGCATACGTCTCAAAACTACCCGCCACCGCCTGCTTCGCCCCCGTCCCAGCAGCCGTATCAATCGCCGCATGGGAACCTGGCGATGCGCCACACGGCGACGCCAGACTTGAAGCAGCAGCAGCAGCCACAGTTTGAGGCCCCACCACCTCCATTCTCTGGCGACGATGCTGCTTACCCGCCGGAGAAGGGGGACCAGGAGCAGGAGGAGCAGTTGGATACCAGCAACCCTGGGAATCTCGTCTCCGGCGCACCGCCTGCGGGCCATTTCACTGGTGCCAGTGCCGTAGTCGACGATGTGGGGACCTTCAACGGGGGCAGTTATCGTATCAGCCATCGCGACACCAACACCATCCTGACCATCCAGCTCGCCATGGGTGCCCCCTTTGACGGAAAGCCAGGTGCGTAGCCCACCGGGCAGAAGCAATCCAGTCTAACTTGGTTCCAGGCGCCATGGTTGCCATGTCTCCGACCATCACCCTCAAGGGCCAAATGAAGTTTAGCATGAAAAAGGTGATTGCAGGAGCAGAGATCAATACCTCAAAGTATATAGGCCCAGGTGAGCTTCTACTCGCACCGCCAATGCTCGGCGACATCACGAGCATTCGCTTGTCCGGCAACGAAAGCTGGAACGTGGGACACGACGCCTACCTGGCCTCGACTCAGGGTATCATCAAGGACCACAAGCGCCAAGGACTGGGCAAGGCCATCTTCAGCGGCGAAGGTCTGTTCGTGTACAAGTTCAGTGGCACAGGCCTACTGTGGATCACTAGCTTTGGTGCCATCATCAGAAAGGACCTGCTGGATGGCGAAAAGTACATTGTCGACAACGGACATTTGGTGGCGTGGAACACAAAGTACATTCTCGAGAGGGTGGCCTCGGGCGGCATCATGTCCAACTTTGCATCCGGAGAGGGGCTGGTGTGCAAGTTTACTGGCCCGGGGACAGTCTTCATTCAAACTAGAAACGCGGTAAGTCTATCCATGTGCGGCTGACTTGTGCGAGTGCGTACTGACAGCCATTGCAGAAGGCATTCACCGCATATATGAGTGGGCAGTCAATTCAAGGCTAATGTCGACTTGACATTGAGGGCAGGACTTGGCTATTGCCATGCCACACATTGGATGTCTTTCTTTCGTAGACGACGCTATTTTTACTACAGCCTTCTCACGACGAGTCTCATCTTCATGCTGCCTTGCGTTGCGTTGTATGGCTGTTCGGGTGAGAAATGTGTTGGTTGCTATTTGGCGAGTGGACTCACTAACACGGAAGGATGGATCATCATTTTCTACAGCGCGTGCCTGACGCGTCCAAGTGAAAGCAAGCAGTCAGGCGTCCATGTTCTTTGGTCGTCGGGAACGCTTGCCATATGTGGTGCCGCAGCGCATCAGCACATCAGCACCCGCTGTCACCTGCAACACACCTCTCGCATCAACGCATCCCCCGCAAGCGCCCAAGTTCCGCTTCAGCGCTCACCTTTTTGGATTTCAGAGCTTAACGCACGCCCTTCTGAGAAAGCCCATCTGACTGGCTCACCAAGCCGTTGTCTAAGCGTTCACATAGCGAGATCCCGAGGCCTTCGCGTCAAGGTTCACCACGCTTCGACACAACCGACCGCTATAGCACCAGCACAACACGTGGCGCGTCTTATCCTCGCGGTCCTGTGGCGCGCCATCAGTGCTTTCCTTCAGCGCTTCTCTACCAGCACTGTATCTACAATCAACCCCCAGACTTGCTTGACCGCGTTCCATCACCGCCCTCATCACGCAACCAGAATCAGCCTGCCGTGGGCAACACTCTGGGATATCTGGCCGTGTATTCGTATGTGACCTTGTTGACAACAACAGCAGACTGTTGGGATAGGCTCCATCCGTAAGGACTCGCACGCGCTCCCTGAGGTGAATTTGAAGATGCCTTCCTTGCACGAGCAAATGGTAATCCCATGTTAGATTCAGTAAGACGTCGACGGCAATTTCTTCTTGGCTTGTTACGACGGACTGATCCATCATGGGTTTGTAAGTGGCGGCTCGACTTTTGCTGCAGGACGCACGAGAGTCTAGGCTTATCATCTTAGCTTTAGCATGGCTCCCGCAGATGACGTTGGACAGACCAGATCGGCACCTGGTCCCATGAATGTCGCAAGCCAAGCACCGGCAATCCAGTCTTGTCAGTCAGTCAACTCCGATCCGACCGCGAAGACGGATGGGTCCGACGAACAGCGTCACGGCTCCAAATTCCTTGGGGCGATGAGGAACCCCAATTGGCGTGACCGTCGGACAGATGGCACCTCATCCTCGTCCAGCAGCACGGAGATGAGCGGCACGGACACTAGCAGCCTTCAGAGGAGAATGGGAGGGGCGCGCCGCTGGCTGGCTTCGTCGTCTTCCGATACTGCTGAAATCGAGCCAGACAACATTGCCAATCGCAAAATCTCGGCTTCGGATCGACAATTTGACGTGCGTCCAACGATGAAGCCCGGGGCTGCCCATAGAAGCCGCTCAGATACCACTGAGGAGCTTTGCGGCGCCTCTGAGACCAAAGGGCTCTGCGACGTGAGGAGATGCCTGAACATTGATGGGCGGTCATCTTGTCAAGTCAGGCTCTGCGTCATCGAGCTCACGCCGACGACTACTACCGTAAAGGACGGCGTCGGACACGAATCTGGAAGTTCGACATGTCCTCCAGTTGTCGCGAAAATTCAGCAGATTCAAATGCTGGGTTCGGAATCCGCTGGTCAGAGCTTGAGCGAACGGCAGGACTACCAACTGGCGCCAACTCTTTACCTTCAGAATCGTGAAAGGAAACAGCTTCGTTCATCGTGTGAGACAGACTGGAGCACAGCCCGTTCAACTCGCGGTTCGACCAGCGAAGATATCGAGGACGCCGCCATATCAACTTCGACCTCTGGAGAAGACCTCATTGACTTTGAAGCGGCTAAAGACACTCGAGCTGTGGATGGGATGTCGAGAGCCCGCGACGGACAGAAGAGCAACCTCGACGCGAAAAACATTGCTTTCCAGAAAATGCTCTTGAAGCTCAAGATACGCACAGCTGAAAGCAGATCACCGAAAGAGAGAGATAGTGCTTACAGAACGGGGTCAGGAGCGGACCCAGTCGTCGAGAAGCCCACGAGCAAAGTCCACGGCAACACGTCACTATTTACTGACTTGAAACCTCCTGTGAGGCGAGACAAGACAGTCTCTGAGAATGCAGTCAGCTACCAATCAACAACGACCAGTTCCCACAAAGGCGAGGGTACCAAGGACTCCGAGTACTCGAGCGACAAGTTGAACCCCAAGGCGCGAGAGTTTCTCTCTTTGAAGCCGGAAGAGTCTGGAGGAGCGAAGAAGCCAAAGCAATGTGGCCTGCAGACGTTGCCTTTCGACAGCTTCAACAGCGACACCCCTTCAGAAATGGCGACTGCAGCTGGCTTTGAGATGAAGGATCATCCTGCGTTGTACGAGGCGATGCCACTCGTGTACAGCATGCCTCCGCAGTACCCGGGCATTCGCACCCTGGTGCCTATTCAACCCGACTCTGGACTCAACATGATCAATTTGGCCGTCAGTGCCGCAACGTGCCCGCCTCAAATAAGCACCTTGGCGGCACAGTTCCCCTTGGCACCGGTGTGGCTCAGCGCCGCCAATATTCTTCCACGACCGAGTATGGGCGACATGAGCCTGAGCGGCGCCCCAACGTATTCCTTGGCCAGCTCCGGCTTCCAATCTCTCCCTGCGCGTTTCCACTCTGCACTACCTGCAGTGCCGATCCAGCCTCTGCCCGCGTCGGCGCCGCAGGCGAGCGTCTTCGCACGCCAGCCGCCGGTGCCGAAGCCCAGGGCGCCGAACGCGATGAGCCAGCAGGCGTATGAGGCATACATCGAGCAGCGCAAGGCCATGGAGCCGGGGTATGCGATGGAGTGCAAGCTCAGGCAGCAGCGACGAGTCAGACGGACACATGATGCGAGATAGTCGCGGCCACAGTCCGAGTCAATATCTGCAAACATTGCTCGAGTATCTCGGATCGCAGTCTAGTGTCATTCCGCGAACAGCGGGTTCATCGTTCTTGGCCTCACAACCTACCGGGTCAGGATTCAGCATTGCTTCTTTTGTCGGCAAAACAATGGTGGTCAGGTTGAGCGATGATCCACGCGAGACCATTGTGCGAAGCCAGTTGTTTTTCTATGCTTCTTTCCTCTTTTATGTGGCTCCAGAGCCGCGAGATTTGTATCATCATCTCGCTGTCAGCTACACAGGGTTCAGCATCACGGTATGCACTTCCCGTCGACGAGGCTTCTCCACCTGTGGATTGGGAGGAATTCAGCACAGAAACAGGGGTAAGACTTGGCGGGGCCCGAAGTTTCTGCATAAGTCGAATATTGACGAGACGACAGCGGGCAAGCTATTGCCATGGAAGACTGGTCGGATGGGAGCACACTGGCTACGGGGGAGGTGCATTGTGAACCCATGTGGCCTGACAAAGACTGGAACGGATAAGAGGCAACATGAGTATGGATTTTAGCAAGCTGGTGAGACTGTATTAGCCTGCCGCCGTGCAGTTTCCTCAGGGACAAAAGAGTCAGGCACGAACCGAAGCACTTCAGTATCATGGCTTAGCAGCGCATTCGTGTCGTATCGGTGTGCTTATTCGAGGGTACCCCACTCGGACGAGCTCGTTTAGACCTGTGATACTACACGAACCCTTTACAGGTGGCCGGTGATACCCATGCGCAACCCCAACACCCCGGGGGTTTCAACTGTGTTACCCAGGCCGGCTGTCCGAGGGCGTGTTACTTGCACCCTACCACCACGATCGGACGTTGCACGAATCCGTCATATGCCCGCGTCCCAGCGCCCAGGCAGCCGGGTCGAGAGGCAAGAGGCAAGAGGCAAGAGACAAGGGGCGAAACGCGCATGACCGGATTCGGTGCGACGACGTGAGCTGGACTCTCTTGCTGCGGGCTCGCTTGGGGGAGGATCTACATTGGCCATTTTACTTGTAATAGATTGACTTGGAACGGTGCAACAGTGCAACAGTGCAGTTGGCGTCGGTAGACGCGGCGGCATGCCCAACACCCATCTTGAACTCGGTACATGCATACCGGCTGGCTGCTCGAGCAGGGTCATGTGCCGAAGAGAGAACAAGCAGCCGGCAACAAGACGGAGCTGAAAGCCGGGTAACGCATATACTTTTCGGGCGACACTGTGTCAGATTGTACAGTTTATCAATCCCAACATCATGATCCCGATTCACCAGGATGACATAATCCTGTCTCCCCAATCGGACTCAAGGCTGAGACGTCAAGTACAGCTCATATATTCGTGTACCTCGATCGCGGAGACGCGTATCGTTTCAGTTTGCGGGATGAGACGTGAAGAAAGCGACGTCTTTGAGTCGATCGATCCTCCGGGGTGAGTACTGCAGCATAGAGGCAGAGGAAAAATCTATCATGTGCGTCTATGATGTGCATCTACACGTCTCGCTTCTTCAAATCAATAACAGAATCACTTCCCAACTTCTCCTTGACGAGCTTCTCACTCAACCCCCACAAATCCCGTCCCAACTTAATGTCGGACCCTTGGCCACTCTCGTTGCCTAGCTTGTCAATTTCTGGTGCCGTGAGGGCCTAAAGGGTGCTGTACGAGCCCTGCTCGGGCTCTCGGCTGAAAGCCCGCATTAGGGAATCTACTATGTATTAATTATCTATATATCTGCTGTAAATCGAGTAATAAAGAGTCTAACGATCTTATCCGTACGTCGGCCGTCTTTGATATATATTGTCCCAGCCTCTTACACTTATATAAACTTGAACCGGGCGCGCCCCTACAGGTATGGGGTGGCCCCCCTTTACGCCTCCCGCCGTCTCAGCCCAATCCTACGCGCGACGCCTGAACCATTGCCCCACTATTAGTGTTCCAAAGAAAACCACATGCTCACCAAACCCCCCACTCATCCCCGCCAGAAACTTCAGAACGTAATGTCGCTGAACATTCAAACATCCGTCCAACATATATTCTTCGGCGTCCAGTATGACTTGGTTGTCTAGCCTGGCAGTACCTGCAACCTCTTTCCATTGACCTCTGTAATATACTCTTTCAAGCCGGACTGACGAAGCTGGCTTGACGAGCCATATATCCCTCACGGCGCCGACGGCCTTGTTTGAAGCGCGAATCCTGCAAGCGTTCGACATGACAAACAGCCGAGGTTGACTGCACGCCGACATACCTGTCGATGACTCGAGACGTTACCTACGCAATCCCCCACGGCTACGCATATTCAGCCTCCAGGGCTTCAGATGGCTACCGTAACAGGACAACAGTTGGTAAGCACTTGCCAAGCATGCTCACACAATGGTGCTAATACAAGTTTGTAGAAAGATTGCCGTTCCGCCCTAACCGAAACGGCACGTTTTGCAGGTCAAGAGAAGCAGTGGAAGGTTATCGAGCCCGCAGACGAAACCAGGCAGTTGTATTGGTATCTCTGTGAAGGGTTACATTTTTGGCTGCCAAACAAGACTGCGCTATGGGATACTACTGATGTCGGGGAATTAGAGCTTCCCGCAGGTGTTGGAGTGACGATAGCTGGTGGATATTACATTTGTGAGTAAGATGAGAGTTCAAAGCGGGAACCAGGTCGAAGGCTGCTCCGGATCTGACACAAACCCAAATC
Source organism: Tolypocladium ovalisporum (assembly GCA_024340015.1). NCBI lineage: Eukaryota > Fungi > Ascomycota > Sordariomycetes > Hypocreales > Ophiocordycipitaceae > Tolypocladium > Tolypocladium ovalisporum. The sequence goes on from JALHBZ010000087.1 coordinate 108,885, forward strand.
GTCCCATCAGGTTCAATTTGTACGCAATTTGTCAGCAATGTGTTGTATAATTCCTTCTCCTTCGCCCGCGACTGGCTCGTGTTCATCGCGTCGAGGACCGACGGAGGGAGTAATGACTCAAATATCCCAAGATAAGCTCCTGTGAATCCCACTACAGATACGCGATCAGATGTGTGCGTATATTCAGTGCAGGTAATTCCACTCACCAGTGAAAGGCTGCACCGGACGTATGTTTGTTTTGAAGCAGATGCATCCGTCGCGCCAGGGGTTGGCTGAGAGTATCATGGAGGCGCTTGTCGCGGCTCTAGTCTTGAGCACCGAATACAGAGGCTCTCCGAAGGCGGCATGTTGTCGAACTGGCCCAAAATGTAGTAGATGTCTCCAGGCTGTTCATGATAGACGACTGCTGGCTCAAGTTGGCTCTGGGTTCGACAATGACCGCGAGTGGCTCTTGGGCTGTCTGCTGCCCCCCTGCTGAGTAAGGGCAATGTCTGATCTGGAATGCCAGTGCCTTGACATGTGAGAATAGCTGGTTAGCTTCGCCTTGAAGAAGGGCGAGATTGCCTACATCCACGTTTCGTTGCTTGAATGTCTTGGCTCATTGGGCTGCTGCCTCGTTCTCTTTTTCTGGCTTTCCGTTTGGGCGGCAATGCGCTGAAGAAGTTCAGGAGCCGGGGACTACTCAGATCATGGCAGTCGGCGGCGTGGGCGCGATTCACCACATCCTGACGCCTTACCAGATCTTCAATTCCCTGAGTATGCACGTAGGTATTGATCCCGGACAGCAAGACTTTGAACTTCTCCTCGGGAAGGTCACGGATTTGTTTCGCCGTGAAGGAGTGTGCACTGAATAAGAGTGAGACCCAGCCAAACTCGCTTAAACGTTTGGCTCGGGCATGCTCGCTCCCAAAGACGAAAGGCCAAAAATTCCGGAAGACCTTCGTAGGTCTTTTTGCGAAGATTTGGTTTTGGGAGCACACTCTTGCCCTTTTCCAGACAATCCACAACTTCGACGACGGCTTGAGCAGTTCGTATCTCTGCTTTTAGTCTCTCAAGATCCTCGGGTCGGCCGAAGAGATCGGTTGTCGAGCTTAGTGACATGGTGAGAAATTGCCTCTTGTTCAGTGAGGGGAAATGTCGCGCGCTTAGTTGAGAGGGGGAAATTCCCCAAAACATCGCGAAGGGGGTTCTGCTCTACTATAGTACTTGTTTAAAATTCCCGGGACCGGGGTACAGGAGGGTTTTCCGTATCGCAAAGAAGGTATATTGACAGATCATAGGTACCCTGAAAACCACGATTTCTCGCTTATTAGATTGCGAGAATTATTCCTAGCAGGACACAAGTCTACAGAGTAATATCTCAACTACGTACGGAGTAACGTCGCCCGGCTAAAAAATCGGTGATCGCTATCCTTGACCGAGCGCAGTTAGCGACTTGCTGTCCCCTGAATGCCCTTCCTAAAGAACCAAGGCCTGATGCTGCTTGAACACTTCGCCGTATCCGTGCGTCGTCAGTCTCACAGCTTGCAGCCAACAGCTGCAGCAATACATGTAGCGGCAACAGAAACCAGCAGCAGCGTCAGGCAACAGCGGCAGCAGTAGGCGCATCCGCAGCACCATGAATCCCGCCTTGCCATCGCGTAGGAGTTCGTGTTGTTATAAAGTGGCCGGCTTGCAACTTGACGTCTTGAATCCTGGCCCTCGTAGAAGCGGCACATCCTGAATCCGCATCTGTATCCGAACCGCCACCGTCATGGCCTCCTCCAGCAGATCGGCGGCGCGTGCCTGGCCGTTTGCCTTGAACTGGCTTAGGCGCAAGGCTAGACCGAGTAAGAAGCATGTTCAAGACTTTGAAGAGTACATTGCGGGCATCGGGATGCTGCAGGTCAACGAAGAGAGACGACAATGCGGCTTTGCACCTTTGGAACATGCCATCATTCTGTGCGCCCATTCCCTCCCCCTTGCCACAGCCCCCACTGGCAGCAAACTCCTGGCAACATGGGCAACGCCTGGCTAACCCGCCTACAGTACTGGCATTCATACGAGCCCGTCTGACAAGATTCCCCACCTGACGATTGCCGCGGCCACCAGAGACAAGAAGGCACGCAGCCAACACATCGTGGTGCACAGCCGCGTGACCAGCGACAAGGTCGAAAACGCATACTTCAGGGGCTGCCGTGAATTCGCGGACAATATTTCGACAAGATGACACTTCCATTGAGAAGGCGTATGCCGACCCAGTCCCGGTCAGGACCTCACTCATGTCAACAGACGGCGACTCCGCGCGCGTTGGCTGCACTGCCGATGTCGAGGGCGGCGTCATGCAATGGTACGTCCTCGACGCGGAGCAGGATATGGTGTGCCTCGAGGCAGACAACTTCTACAGCGTCGGCGAGGGCGCCAGGCAGTATCTGGCCTTCTGGAACCCAGTGCTGGGCAAGCCATGCCGCGCCGTCTTTCTGGGACACGAGCGCCCAGAGCCGCGTTCGCCGGATCCGCAGCCGAGCAACCTGGAGTCGGGCATGGAACACTTGTCAATTGCATATGAGCCGGCTGCCTCGCATGAAGAGTGGGGTTTTCCCGTCGCCAAGCTGGGCAAGGACGTGAAGAAGTCGGTGTATTTCGAAGCCAGCGATGGCCGTGAGACGCGTACCAATTGGGACAATTGGGAACGCTTTGAAGGTGCAGACCCTGCAAACCCAACGTTCCGCTACCAAGGGAGATCAACCGGCAATGTGTACTGGGCTACGTATTTACCCGGTCAGGTGGTGATACCTTGGTGGGCCGGTTCAAGTGATCGGCCAATACGATTCCTCAACGACAATGGTGTGCTGTTCAAGACCAAGCGGAAGAGGTGGTTTGCGGGCAAGAATGAAAGCTTCTACGTATACCTTGAGGAGAGCGTTTTCTACATGGCTGTTTGCCTGCCGTCGAAGGATGACGAGTGACGAGATGGTGCGAAATGTGCGGCAACTCGGTTTTCTAGCTGGTGGAATGTACCTTACGTCCCCCTCGCATGAAGCGCTCGTCTTTATTGAGATCCTCAATCAACAGTCTCTTGTCCGGGTCTTTCTCCAACAGCGCCATCAGAATTGGTGTGAAGTGAAGCCTCAGCTCCTCCGGCAGCTCATTCATCGACTCATCTTGCCCGTTCTCCAGGTCAGCTAGTCGACAGTCGTACTCGTCCCGAAGGTCCTCGTCAGTATACCCAAGGTGTCGCTGGAAAATGGGCCAGCCATCCACGAGTACGAAATACATCTTATCGTGGTTAGCACTGAGGATCGGCAGTCAAAAGGCCACATACTACTTGGCCAAGATACCAGCTCTTGGCCTTGAACGGCTTGGTTGTCTTCCTGTCCGTTCCCAGAAGTTCAGGCGGGGACGGTGTGCCGGGCGCAAAGACATCCGTGCCGTAGTCTTCACCGTCCGTCGGCCGGAAGGCGTATCCAAAGTCGATGAGCTCAAGGTCGCCGTCGCCAAAGCCGATGTCTTCGGGCTCGCTAACGCGTTGTGGAAGATGGGCTGGTGTAGGCTGTCCATCCAGTCTAACAACGTCGTATTCACGTGGTGGCTTGGTCAGGACGTGCTCAATATCTTTGCGCGCGGGCGGCGGAAGGGTAAAGTTCCCAGGATGAAGGTCTAGATGGTTAGGGCACGATCAGGGTTGGAGATATCGCGGTCCGCTCACCACCATGCACTACGCCAATGCGGTGGAGCTCCGAAACAGCCTGAACGATTTGCTGAACGTATCGCCCTCGCCTAGCCATGCTTAGAGGAACTGCCGAAGCTTTCAACTGCTCGCAAATCGAAGACTTGCGCCGGAGATCCGTTCCGGTGGTCGCGTAGACGATGGCGTCAAATGTGATACCCTGGTACTTGGAGTCTGTACGCGCCAAGTGATGGGGAATGGTGAAGCAATCCCTCATGGTGGAGACCAATGGGCTGCGACAATTCTGCTTCAAGAAAATGCTCATTTGCAGGTCGTTATCCTGCCCTCGAGAAAGGAACTTGACTGTCAAGTAGTCCCTAGCAAGAAGGGACACCGTCAGCTGAGCCGGGTAAAGCGAGGTCAAAGGGCTGCCATACTTGGTCTTGGGATCCTGCGTCAGCCAGCACCAGTCGCCTAGCCTCCGCAGCAGCTTGTAACCATGATAGCAATTGTTGCGATACACAACCGGTTGCACGCACTGGTCCCAGCACTCGAGAAGATACTGATCCCGCCAGTAGTTGCCGCCGTGTGTGAGTTGCTTGTAAAGATCACCACAAAGATAGCCTTTAGAGGCGGCCTTGGTCATGGCTGTGGCGGAGTCTCAGTGAGGACGTCCAAGCGGAAGCGGTCGAGCCAAGGGCAGGTAAGGCGGCAGAACGGTGGATGCGGGAGATGCAAGGAGAGAATGGCGTGAAGGTGACGGATTGTGTGGGATGGCGTTGACTATTAGTATTATAATATGGAATGGAAGCAGCGTTTGACGTCTATCATGGGCAGCCCCGTCGGGGCAAAAAATGCGCTAGACTACCCTACGCGCGGGGTGGTTCCAGCGGGTGTTTTCAGCAGGGGGAAAAGAGCTGAGACGATAAGGTAGCCCGTTTTACCTGTGAAGACCCCTGAATGTCGTGTAGCATTAGCGTGTGCCTAATAGGACGGGAGCATGGAAGCCAGCCGAATGCGGCGAAAGTAGCTCCGCCGCCCGATCGGACGCCATGTTCCGCGCTGCCATGCATGGATGACGAGTTGACGCTCCACTCCGTCATTCCCGTGTCATCGCCAGTGGCTCTACTTACATTGCTCCGATTCATGATGTTGTAGCGAATGGGTTGCGTAGAACTCTCTAGCCTCTACATCATACTTGAGCATTGGCCTTCTCGAACGACTGTGCCTCACGTTCATCACCCGACCCGGTCATTGACCTGTTCTGTTCTCCAACTCACTTGGCGCCCAGCATGTCCCGACCAAACGTCGCCGCCTTGATCGTCGCCGCGGCGGGTGCCGCCGTCATCGGGGGCGGCATCTACAGCACGCGAGGCAAGCAAGAGGCCAAGTCGTCGGACGAGCCGCAGCGGAACCGAGCGCATGCCAAGCGCGACCTCGGGCTGGGAGGCGCCGGCATTGGCGCCAACAAGGTGGTCGGCTCGGCCGAGCTTGGAGCTTCGCCCGGCCGCCCGGACAAGGACCCCGAGCGAAAGGCGCATACGACGGCGGACTCGACGTCCGAGCTCCCCTCTGGCGGCGTCGGCGGCGGCGAAGGTGCCGGGGGTACCCAGGCGAGGACGATCCAAGTGCCGGGAGGCGGCAAGGCGTCCGAAGCCGAGAACGACAAGGTCAGCTACACGCTCGACGAGCATCCACCACAGTTGGGGCCTACACTAACACTGGGCAGGCTGCCGCTGACAAGCGGTCAAAGAACTCTTGATGCGCCGGCTGGAGCTCTGGCATCATCACGAGGCTTTCTAAGCTGTGGGAGTGGGTCACACGGCAGAGCAGTCGGTCATGCACGATACGCGAGGGAACAAGAACATTGGGAAGCGACGTGCTCTCAAAGCGCGGGCCGCCTGAAGCTTCCGACTGGGTTCTGTTGCATATCTACATGTAATTGAATGACGGAAGAATCAACATAAATCAACGGTCATGGAGGCGCTTTTACAATGAAAATGAATCCTTGCGCGTTGCCTTGTGCCGTTTCAGCATGGACCCAAACTCGAAACCCCCATCGCGGATACATATCTGAGATTGCCTCGCAACATGACGACTATTGACACTCGCTTTCGAAAGAATCAAGGAGCATCGTAGCTATGATCCATTCTTCTATGGTGACTGCCCTGCCACATGCGTCAGCTGTCGAGGGGAAAGCTCCCACGAGAATCCCATAATACTCTCCAACACCAAAGCTTGCCGAGCAGAGCTTTCAAATTCAGACAGAATCCGGCTTTCCATCACCTCGAAGGCTTGTCGAAGTCGTAAGAGCTGTGGCGCAGATATCATCGAACAGCTGTCCCGTCACTTCGAGTTTGCTTCCCGAGTACCAATACTTCATGCGTGAATCAATGAATATGGGCATATAATACACTCTAGATGAAGCTCGCCGAGTAGCCCGCAGTCGCGCTTCCAGGCTGTGCAGCAAAGACTTTCATTGATTTGTATCCTCATCATTGGACATTCGGCTACGGAACTCGTGGAGTATGTTTCCGTGATGTGTAGCAGGCTGACATTGGTCTTGTGACATACATGCTACTACTCACATATCAATTCAACGACAATAAGCGACAGTCTTACACTGCCCACGGCTCACAATACGATGACCGACAAATCAAAGAAAGCAATTGGCCTTCACAAGTCGTATCCAAGTCTTGGACCAAGTGTGTGCTGGCAAATACATGTACGTTGATGTCCATTTTCTGCTTGTAGAGTAGAGAGGGGCAGAGCAATAGATAAGTAAAGAGGGGGGGGGGGGGG
>JALHBZ010000087.1:115575-138387 GCA_024340015.1 Tolypocladium ovalisporum
GGCAAGTCCTCAACTCGAAAGCATCCATCAAGCAAGAACAACACAGAAAGCGTCGCTTCTCGGCTCATGCAGGAAACGGACAATCAACCGTCTTGGCGGTCCGTCCAGCCTAATGTCTCGATTTTCGACCACGCGTGGCAATCACCTTTTGGCCCCTCGTGGCACCGGGCTTTTTGGTGTCAGGCTTAATCTCCAGGAACGGCTCGACCGTCTGCCAGCCATTCTCAGTCTTGGCAAGGAACCCGGCGGACAGGCCAAAGTCGGTCAACGTGGCGTCGTCGAGGCCGCTCGGCGCGATAGGCTGCATCCCAGGCCTGGAAGCGTTCTTTACGTGATCAGCCATGTGATTGAGGTACTCGGTCCAGGCCATCTTCCCCTTGCACTCCTGGCCGCACCCCTCGACGAAGCATCGCATGTACTCGGGCAGCTCAAACCTGCGGTGCAACGCCTTCCCGGCCTCCTTTTCCAGCAATGTCCGTGGATACTTCTTCTTGATTCCACCGTTTTCGTGTGAGAGACGATTGTCCTCCTTGCGGCCTCGGTGCTCCGTGTACAAGTCCCTCCGATTGAAGATTTTGCCAAAGGATGGAAACGTTGGCGGCAGGGGTTGACCTCCAGGGACACGGCGGATTTCATTTTTCACACACTGCCCCTCGACGCAGTCACAGATGTAGCTTTCGTGTCGAAGGTGCATGGAGTTGACGTGGCGCTTCCACTCGTTGGGGCTCGTGCACTTTGTCGGACAGCCGGCGAACCAAAAGAGACAAGCATACGTCTTGCAAGCCTTGCTCTGCATATGGTCACTCAGTTCATCTTTGCTGCCAAAGGAGCAGTTGCATTCGCGGCAGGTGCTGGACCTTTCTGGAGGCGAGCGGGCGATTGGGACTAGGCCTTCGCCTGAGGGCTCAGCCGTAGCCGAACGGTGACTGCTACTAGGCGACCACACCTCGTTCGGGCATCGAGAGACTGCGCGATCGCGGTGGACGAGGTTCTCGTGGCTGTGACCTGCGGATAACAAGTATGACTGCATGGCCTGAGCGTTGTCTGCACTGGACGATGCAGAACCCTGACTGGCGCCCCCTCCCATGTACGTCGCCGGTCCGGCATGGTTTCGAGGATGGCTCTGCTGGTGATGAAAGCCGCCACATGGGACTGGAGTAGACTGACTTGCGTATCGAAAGGCCAATTGCGGACTGATCTCTGCCGGGTTCACGTATTCATGGCTACCAAGGTGATGAAGCGTGGGCGAGTACTGTCGTCGACCGGCGATGTCGATCCCTGGATACATCATGGCGCTGTCGGATGCCGGCAAGGGACCGCAAACGCCATCATAGATCGTGTCGCTCGCCATGGACAAGCTCTGCACGATTGTGTAGTCTGGCGAGAGGATCTGCGGGACTGGCGAGGGTTTGGGCGTGACGTGGCCAACAGAATAGTGATGGTTAAATCCGCCGCTGGCATGAACTCGACCGGAAGCTCCACAGGGGTCAGATTCGTTACCATGCAGGTGGGCAACTTCGTGATGTTCTTCGAAGAGCATTCCAGCGTCGTCGCCCAGATTGGGATCAAGAGAGTCTCGTGAGTCCTCGGGCACCGGCGTGGGGTACGACGCTGGCGGGTAGTATTTCGCGGATTTGAATGACTCGTCATTAGGGTAAGGATGATAAGATGCCATGGCTTAATTGTCGACCAAGGCTTCCGACTTGAGTCTCGCACAACTCGCAACAGAAGGACGATGATGGGAACGCGGGATCGTGCCGAGTAGCCCCGAGCTAAATCACTCCGCCAGACGAGCCACCCAAAGTAGTGTTTCGACTTGTCGTAAAGTACAAGCACCTCTCCGACAGTAAGGCACCAACGTGGGCATCAAGCTGTGAACTGTTGAGGTTCGTGTCGCAAATGTCGTCGCCAAGGAGCTTTTGAGTCTGACAGATGGGGATGCTCAAAGGCACAAAGACACAACCCCCCTTTGCGACATCAAGAAGGGAAGAGACAGCTAGGCACGGGGTAGATTGATATAAGAAATCGTCGTGGGGGCAGCGGTTCAGAGAAGAGACGAGAAGAGATGGCCGGCAACGAACAGTGTCTGGCTGAAGGCTCGACTCTAGAAACTACCATGAAAGCGCTCCAAGCCCTGAGCCAGATCATGGTGGCCCAGTCGATGCCACTGTGCGGTGCCTCCCATACCTGCCCAGTGCCTGCTGGGGTACCTCGAGCCTCGAGCTGCCTACGAGGCCACTGCAGGTACATTAGGTTGGTAGCAGCTGGGCCGGACTTCCAGTGAAGGGCGGCGGAACTTCCGTCGCAATGGCTTTCGGACTTGGGCGAGCCCTTGTCCGCTGTGGCAGCCAGGATTCGCGGCTTGCAGGACTGTTACCCACTTCCGTTCCGCGTTGTCGGGTTCCAATAGCATTGCACTCGGTGAGACCCTCTAACCTATCCAAGCTGATGCTCAAGGCGATGAGAGAGGCATTACCTTCCCTGCTAGGTGTCATCGCGTGCCTGACACTGCAATTCTGGGGGGTAGATTCGCGGTGAGCAGCAAGGAAGCCAGGTCACACTGTGTGCTTGTTGGCTCGGGATAAGTACGCCTCGTCACGCTCGAGCGAGGCATCAGGACTACTGATGCGGTGGGTCATATTATTTACAATTCATCGAGATAGGACAAGGTAGCTTTGTGAGTGGGGACTCTTCGAAATCGTCCGTTGCAACTAGGCGTACCCCCCTACATCTGCCGGTGGCGAGAGACTCCCCAGGTTCGGGGGCGCCGTGGCGTGCAGATGACAGCGGGCTTGGCACCTTGAGACACAAGGAGCTTCTCTTGCTTCTTCTTTTGCTGCAGATGCTGCAGATGGTTGTCTCCTCTGGGGTGCCATCGCGCGTGTGGGCCTAGGCACCTGGACGGCAAATCAATCAGCAGAGCTTGACGATTTGCTTGACCAGATACCCTGCCCCTGGCATGCTTTTGACAGGGACATCTCGTCGATCGCTTTCCGAGTTTGGGGGGAAGGGTGCCAACAGGCCCGGTGGATGGGCGGGCGGCTCGCTTGTGCCAGAGCGCTTCCATGCTGTGTTGAGCGGTTTGCTTGAGCACACGCATGGCAAATGCCGAAAGACCTCCGTGAGGACGCGAAGGGACAGAGTCGAAATGAACGGATGCAGGATAAGATACCTTATACAGGGGACAGGAGGGTACCTGAGTCGGGGCACATCCATCGCTAGAAGCCACCAATGCGACCCACTGCCTTTACGGCTCTCCCCCCTGCGGGCAGCATGGCTTCGGACACGGCGTGCATTAGGCCTGCTTCGCACTTGCATACATGCTCAAGCAGGTCCTGGCAGCCTGGCACTCGCTGTGGACTGGGACTGGGTAAAGGACGGGTCATGCAGGCTTTGACGCTGCGCGGATGCTGCAGCTCTGCAGGAGAGTGATTTGCTGGGAAGGCGAAGCCGGCCGCGCAGCTTCTTTTGGCCCCTCACGTCCCTTGCTCATTTCAGGCCACCTCTGCGTGGTGCGATGGTGTTTCTCGCTTCTTCTGCCTCTTCGGGCTGCTGTGGTTGGGACGTGAGGCGGAGGCTCACGTCGAGCTGGTTGGAGGGGTGAAGTTGACGTGGGAGCACGAGGCCGCACTACGCAGTGGGGAAGAGCCGCTAAGCGCTAGGGCACGGGCGTAGCCGAGCGCGACATCTACAGCTCCACTGCAGCGCCGTCATCTCAGGTCCACCATCCAATCCACACTCAACGCCATCGGGGTCCACTTCATCTGAGACTCGGCCGTCATTGTCCGAGGCAAGCCATTCCCCGGTAAATCTGGTCATGACTCCGAGAATCAACGGTCTGGTGACAAGCCCAAGCTGTCGTTCGCCCGGATGTATGCAACGGCGAGGTTTGCCATAGGCTGCTCGGTAGGTGCCGCGTGGGACCTGGCAATGCTGCATCAGGTTTCAGGATTAACCTTGCAATTTGCAACAAGATTCGTCCCGACCCCAATTGTGCGTTCAATCCATTGTCTGGCGTATCCTTGGTCGGCGAACTATCGAGGCTATCATTTTGCAGATATCAAGCAAAACCCATCGACAACTCCAAACAGTGAGAAGTTCGAATCTTGATAAGTCAGGAGTCTCATTGGCTCCATGACCGTTGTATCCTCGACCGGCAACCAGTCCCATCGCCTCACGATCTTGCACGGGTCAGTACCACCGCACCAATCCTCGCCTGACCGCGACCTCAGAAGCGCTCGTTGATGAGGCTCTCGGCCATTCATTGTCCGGCTGAGCCGTAAAGCACGTCTCCATCAGCCCCCAGGACTCGCATCGCGCAGGTCGTCTGCCAGACGCCACAAAGACGGCTCATGGCGCTCTGCATCAGCAACAACCCCCTCCATGTCATAACTCAACGGCCTGTCCCAGGAGGGGCTGCAAGCACGTCCCGCCGATCTGCTCACTGCACGCGTACGTTTCCAGACGCAACCACAGGCGCCACAGCGCCATGCTCGCCTCTGTCGCCAGTGCTGCCTCCCGTCCGTTTCCGCGGCTGCACCCCCAGGCAGCGGGACCGCCCTTGTGTGTACAAGTACGCAAGCCCCGGCGCTCAAACGGGGCTGGGCGCTAAGACGTCCCGTGTCGGCCAACTCCACTCAAGCCGCTGCCGGCTTCCTCTCGCAACGCGCTTGGCCCGGACAAGCCGAACCGAAAACGCACTCGCAGATCGGCCAGCGCTGGCTGCTATCTACTTTGTAAGTCTTAGGCGGCTGAGCTCGCGAGCTCAAGTTCCAGCTCTGACTGTTCGTCATGAACCAGGCCGGATGCTGCAGGAAGTCAAGCCACCAACACTTCTTCACCGACCACTTCTCAACGACCCTCACTTTTGGCCCACATCGTCTCTCCCACACTTTCGCACCAGGCCTGCAGACGCTCTCCGCAGCGGACAGCGCGCCTCACGTACTGCAGTGGCTCTTGCACTGGTCTGCCGAAAGGCCTACGTTTCGGCCCTGACTCTGGCCGTAGCGCCGTCGCCTCGTGCTCCGTTTGCACCATGTTTTCACCGGTTGACTTCTCAAGGCCTGCTTCTCCAGAGGGAGGCCAGCCCACCCACCCCGCGCCGCCTCAGCGGGGGCTGCTTCTAGAACAGCCACATCAGAAGCTCGCATTGTGGCATCCCCGAGTACGCGGGGTTGGGTACCCTAGCACCGCTGTCTGGGTTTAGGGACGTCATGTCCGACATTGGCTTGTGTTGTAGTCTACCCATCATGCCGTCCAAGATGCCCGTTGGTTGCCTTCCGAGATCTTCAACGGCCCGGGACCCAGAACCGGGTTCACAGGTCCGGTAGTCGACGTTGTTCTTGGCACGCAGCATGGCATCTTTGGACAGGGTGCCCCATCTCGTCTACGAGTACTGGCCGGCATCAGCTCTCATTGGCGGTGCAGATTACTTACGCATCACTTGTCCCCTCCTCTTCCCCCCCCCTGCGCTCACCAACAGTACAAGCCGAGCATGGGCAGCGGCGTTTGCCGTACACAAGATTACGCACCCCCTGTTGATGATCTTGGGTTGATCCGTCACACATGCCAATCTCAGCATGGGCCACCTCGAGGTGCCGAAACGTAACTTCAACTAGCAGTTGACACCATGAAGTATGGGGAAAGGAGCTGGTAGCACATATCAGCAAGTCAGTACAGAAATAGACCCAAGACTGCTCCTTCAGCCAGGAGCATACCCCTGCCGCCAGCCAACTTCAACGGCCGCACGCACATGTCTCGACGCCAAACGTGGCGTTTGAGCACAGAAAGTGACAAGTTCCGCCAGCCGGCAGGGGGGATGGCATGCGAGACTGCCAAACGATTGGGTGTCGTGGCACATCTTGGGCGCTGCGTCAGGGTTCGAGTACGTGGCGTGGCGGGCGCAAAAGGGTGGTCGCACAAAGTCGTCCATCCAAGTGAAGAGCCGAAAGGTCGTGGGTCTGTTGGAGACGCAGCGGCTACCCTTAGAATGTAGGTCAAAGTAGACGGCAACAGCTCGTGCCAAGCGACTCCGTACATTTGGCCATTGGCTCGGTTGGACACAGTGATTGCATGACGGGGTCCACTGTCCCTTCATACAGGTACATGCATTGGACGTCGTCGGTGCTGGGTGCGTGCCTGGATATGGTTGTCCTAGAAATCCACTGAAGACGGGCTACGGCTGCCTACGGCTTGGGACGGGCTGCTGCCGAGTGATGGCAATTTCATGTATTCCGCACCCCAATCTCGCAAAGCCAAGTGGTAGCAATTGATGTATTCCAGTCTCTTTGCGCCATTCCTTGCAGAATCATCAGTCTTCTTGACAATAACCGAACAACATGTACAGTAAGCCAAACCCACGCTGGTGTCGAATCGAGGTTTCCCAAACGCCATCAACAAACATAAAAAGCTGCAAAGCAACGCTAGAAACCATCTCGTCGCCCGTCATCAGAGATCACACTAGGCCTCTCGATGTCGCGTATCACTCGTAATATCCACACCCGTTAGCCGATCCGTGTCCATCTCTTCCTCGCCTGCTGCTTCGTCGGCGTTTGGGGAAACGTATTCTACGTAGCAGTCTGACCTGCATCTCCGGTGGCTGCAGTCGAAACAGCAAGACGACGTCTTGAGATTGTTGGTAGCCGAGCATTGGCACTATTACGTATGTCAGCAGGAACGAGCCGAGGAGGGATCTGGTCTGGTCGCCGACTTACACATGTCCACATGTAGCTCTGCGCGTTGGCAATGGTCCTCTTTCGAGGTAGCGAGTTGCCGTCCGTGCTGCGTTTCCGTTTCTTGCCATTGTTCTCGGCCTCGCCTTGAGGGAACTGGGTGAGAGGCGCCCCGCCTGAGGCGTCGCAAAAAGCCCCTGAGCATGTCGAGGCCGGCACTTCTTTCTCTTCGTCTTGGTGTTTCCACTCCCCCATGACCTTTAACGGCAGCCCATCCTTGCCAGACAAATGATTGTCAATGTGGTCACACCGCTTGGTCCATGAGTTGCCACCCCGCTCGTTGACGTCAAGTTCGATGACGCGGCCGCAGAAGCCGCACCAGAAACGCGGGTCGCAGTGACGGCCTGACCGGCATGCTTCTAGCTTCTCTTCGAGCACTTCAAGGTCGCTCGTGCCGTGGTCCTTCTGAAGATGGCTCTTGAAGCTTTCCCGTCGATGATACGCTTTCTTGCACTCGGCAACGTCGCAATTCCATGCTTCGAGCTGATAATGCTGGCTGTTCTCGTGTCGCTTCCAATCATTCTTACTGCCAAACCTCTTCGAGCAGCTTTTAAAAGTGCAACCGTAAGGCTTATCGTGTCTCTTTTTGTGTTTCTTGAGTTCGCATTGACGAAGAAAAACTTTGCGGCACTGCGGTTCTTCACACTCAAAGTGACCTTTCTCGTCATCGCCTTGACATCCATCCCCCGCGTCTCGCTGGCGGCGCGCTGTGAGGGCGGTCTCAAGAAGCTCCGTGGGCAATTGCTTGAGGTATTTGATAATTTTGGAAGGTTCTGAGTTCACGTCAGGAGCAGGAGTTCCAATCGAGCTCAGGGTCGGACTGTCATCTGGTTCGCGCTGGGACTGCGTCAAGTCTGCTGTGTCGTTGCCGGAATCTAGAGGCTGGGCTGACTCGGCGGTACTTGGCACGTCTGGCGTCCAGTCCTCCCGGCTTACTTCCGTGAGAGACTCGTGGCCTAGTTCGGTGTGGACTGATGAGCCGACCGAGAGAAGTCGAACAGCGTCGCCGTGATCCCAGAGATCGTTCGAAGTGGGTACGCGGGACAAGTCTTCGGCTGCGTATTGCGTAGAATCTGTCGTGCCTTCATGGCTGACGTCGCCAATCGATTCTTGCAAAATTGGCGGATAAATATATTGATGCTCTTCGCTGGGCATAGAAATGGGCGTGAGTTGGCCTCCAGCTCCCGCGAAAGATTGCTGGAAAATAACGGGATTAATGCCCATCTGAGCGGTGAGTGAGGCGTGGTTCCGAGTTGTTTGATCCTCTCGAAATTGCGGATTTGTCAATGGGCCTTCAAGGAAAGGCCCTTGCTGAAGTCTGACAGGAGAGACTTGGAGGCTCGTGGGCCTGGGTTGGGGGTTGATGGGTCCCATGGAAGACCCAACGCCCGCGAGATCATGCCCGCGCTCCATAGGTCTGCCCCTGTCAGATACATGTCAGGCAGTGGTATTTGGCCCGACATACTGGTAGAGGTACCGTGTGTGGTCATCGTCAGCTTTCAGCTTGATATGATGGGCGCGAAGCAGGTGAGAACGGAAATTGTCTGCTCTTGGCCATATCTTGGGCTGCTTGGTCTTGCCGCCCGGAACACAATGAGGGCAGACGAATGAGCGCCCCGGGAGGTTGTGCTCCTCGTGAACGGTTCTCTTGTGCCTAACAAGGTCGTTTGTGGAGGTGAACCCCTCTGGTGCCCTGAAGCAATCGGGGTAAGGGCAAAAATGGATTCTGCGATGACGCTGTCGATGTCTCCTAACAGCTTCAGAGGGTGTTATTGTGGCATTGGCGGCAGCTTGGATCAGGCTGTCAGGGATATAATCAGGGCCGTTGCATGACGGTGGCACGGCCTGGCCCTCGAAGGGAGGCTCCCAAAACCAAGACTGGGAATTCATGTTTGCTGTCGAAAGAGATGGGTAGATGGATGAGGACGAATGGTAGACGAGGGCCAGCAGCACAGGCCCTGGCCTTATGCCATTTCGCAATCAGTACAAGGCGGCTTGCACGGGACTGCGGGCCGCGTCGCGCCGCATCTGACTTTTGCTAAATGGCGTCTCTTCAACGCAAGGCATCTGGCTTGAAGCATGGGCGTCCCTTGAAGGTTCAAAGAGGGTGTAAGCGTGGAGGTGTGGAGGCGTGGGAGTCATGGACGTCGAGAAAGAATCGTACCTAGTGGGAACCGGTGGTGGTTGGCTACGGGCGGGATGCCTGTTTTCCCACAGGGCAAGCGTGCTCTCCAGAGCATCCCAATAGGTCCTGGACAGGGAAACCGGGCTATCAGCAGCAGAAAAGTACCCTACTCTTCTCAGCTCTTTTTCCCCTGCTGAAATCAACCCGCACCGGGCACAGATATCCACGGTGCAGCACAATCTTGGGCACCCGTATCGAACCTCTTGTGGTGCACGCACGGTGCAATCGAGGTGCCGAGGGGTGCCGAGAGGTGCAGCCGTGCGGCCCGTCTGTATCCTACCTGCACCTCTTGACTACCTTTCGCACCATCCAATGCGTGCTTTCCACTACGGAAGCTCCGTCGAGGTCGCCAGGGCGCGTGGTTCGCCTCGCCCACGTTGGGTGGTGGTTCGCCTCACTTTGGAGCCTTCGGTGTCGCGGCGCCCAATCAAGGGCCGCCCTGTCACCGGCTTCAGCGCTCCTTCGGCACGCGCCCGGGCTGGCATGTTCGGTGAGGGAGACTTCCAGGTTCCCGTCCCTCTTCTCCCAAGGCAGCAGTCAGGCGACCTTGTGAGACTGAAGACCCTGAGGAGCCGGCTGCCTCGCACGTCTACCGGGCATGTGGTGCAACTGCAGCGGCCACGGCCCCGTCCACTGAGGTAACATGGAACGTCTGCGCTCGCCCCTCGCATGCCACCACCATCCCGTCTGTTGGGACCTTGGAAAGATCGTTTCCTGTTCTAGTGCTTCCAACGTGTGCTACTCGACCAGTGTCCTCTTGCAGCACAGTCCCCGTCTCCTCCCAGTGATCGACAGCGCCCGCCAAGTGACGGCATGCCGCATCTGGTGTGCCCAGAAAGTATCATTGCAGGCGCCCCGCCCCGCTAGCCACGCGAATCTAGCCTTGGGACCTGAACTTATCCCAACGTCTATTCGATGAGCGGGCCGAACCTTGAAAGCTAATTATCCGTTATCCACGGATGCGTGGGGCGCGCGAAAGCTCACACTTGTACAAGTACATCGCGTGGCGAGAGCTTGGAGGCGTTCAGAGCACCGAGTCGTTTGTCGGCTTCTCCAACGCTGCTTGGCTCGAATTTTCCTCGTCGCTAGAGTGACAACTGGCTGTGTTGAATACGTCAGGGTGCCTATGATACCTGGACTCTGGAGGTGAGCCTCGCGTTTTCGCGTCCAGATTTATGCGTGTCCTCGAATCTGACTCAACTCTGTCCACCACAGTCTGCATGCTAGCGAGGGAACGCCTTGCAGACCTACAACCTTCTTACGCCCACGAACCCAACCGAGCAGAAGCACACGAGTAGGGCGAATGCGAGAAGCATGTTTCTTGAACTTACAGCCGTCGACGCTATCACGACCGTCATGCAGCACTCCAGCTCTCACTTCGCGATACTTTTCCAAAACTCTATCATGCGCATTTCCACAGCCTTCTGATTGACTCAGTAGCAGCTTCGAACTAAAAGCCATCGACGCTATTCTACGGCCGTCATGCAGCACTTCAGCTCTCATTTACGATACTTTGCCCGAACTTCTATCAATCCAATGTCAGGCGCTCTGCTTGAAGCAACAGCGGCCTTGAGCTTCTCGAAATCACCGAGCCACGACCCAAGAGCCATGGATGCTATTACGGCCGTCATCCAGCGCCTCAACTCTCTTCTTACGATACTTTGCCAGAACTCGATCGTCCCCATTTCAAGCGTTCTAGTTGACTCAACTTCAGCCTTACCCAACAGCCATGGATGCTACTGCGGCCGTCACCCAGCGCCTGAACTCTCTTCTTACGATACTTTGCCAGACCTCTACCATGACCATTTCAAGATTGCGGGTTGACTCGACAGCGGCCTTGAGCCCCTCGGAGTCATTGGGTCGCGACCTACTGATCTCGATAAAGCTGGCTTTCTCGATAGCGGCGCAGCCTTGCGAGAGGCTTGGCGGCAAAAATCGGCCACTCAGAAGCTTCATTCTTGGGTGCAGGCGTCGAGGGTCGCGGCCAACGACCAGCCCGCACTCCTGGGCCGCTTCGTCCTACGAGCTCGGTGTGCTACCAGCAGCTGCTGCTGATGATGACGACGACGGCACCTGAGCCACAGCTGCGGGTGAGTTTCGTCTACAGATGATGCCAGATTTCTCCCGATGAGTCATGCCTGATGTCCCCAGGCCATGTCTTGAGACCAGCCGCTTCAAGCTTTGCAAAAAATGGGTTCACAGGACCTTGCGTCCGAAAATGGGATCGATCTGTCTTGCCCATCCATAGTTCTCAAAGAGCACTCAACAAATGTTATTCAGGCCCTTGTATATTGCCGTTTGCGCTTCTGAATATCTTGCGATGGTAGTGCTAGCAGACGCCATTGCCTGCGGCGCGACAGAATCGGCCAAATCGGGAGTCTTGAATCTGGTTCAACCGCTACAAGACAACCTTGTGCCGTCGTGGCCGTTGACAAAAAGATCAAGGGCGTCTCGAGTCGGGTGTCAGTTGAGGTAGTATCAGCGGCGCTACGTTAGTGGGCCGAGGAGATACGTGGCAAGGTAGCTGTGATGTTTACATGAGGATAGAGACGGATCAGGAGAGGCACTTAGTATAATGCCGTGTAGCACTAGCTGAGATAGTAGCGAGTAGTGTAGCTGGGGTGCGATGAAGCAAGACGAGGATCGGCTCTACTCCGTTATAGTAGCGGAAAAAGTAGAAGAAGAGGAGACGGCTAGAGTTAAGGGCAAGGTAGTAAAGCTCATCCGGGGTATAGAGTCAGGGTAGGGTAGAGCGTAGTAGGGTAGGGTAGGGTAGGGGAGGCCAGGACAGAGTGATACTAGACGAAAAGGACTGCAGTGATGGTGTTCTCCTACGGTGCCTTCTAAATGTCGTTTGGCTAGCGGTGCAATAGCGATGGTAGCGGCTCCAAGGGAAAGGAGTAAGTGGAAGAGAGAAACTCCCGCCGTTCGCGGTGAGTTGCAAGGAGCAGAGGCTTGCAGGTCACTTCAGGTCATGGCTGCTGGCTGACAGGAGGAGTGTCGAGCCTAAGCAGGGTCATGTCCTCTGCTGTCAGGAGAGTATCTCCCTGGAATTGGCGAGAATGCCCTACATTATTTCAAATCTTCTCTTGTTCGCCCCCATCCACGTTCGATTGTTCCGAGATGAAAATTATCATTCGGTGGTCTTTGGTGTGGGAAACATGAATGGAAAGAGACGGCCGAAGTGACCAAAGACGTAGCCAGGCTCGCACATTAAGCCCCATTTCCGCCTCAAGTCACCCAGTTGCTATGACTGAGTCCCCTCGGTTGTTCATGAACAGGATCCACTTGTGCGAGCATCTTGCACGCGTGTCTCGTTGCGTACTGACACTTCTGCGGAATTTCGCCCGAATGGGGCCTCTAGCCGAGAGAGGTTCGTCAAATCAATGTCGACATTGTCTTTGAATGGCGACGATGGCGACGTCAAACGACCTCGTTGGCTGCGGTCGTTGGCTGCGATTATCTTGCTTATTTGGGTGGTGACATTATTTGCCACGAGCTCCGTGCACTGTGCATCCAAGTACCGGTCCTTTCTGTTTGCAATATGTCTCTGCATCGTGTCTCTGTATCATAACGGAGGTGTAGGTGGATTACGATCTGTTTGAGCTCTTGGTCTAGCAATGGCACATTATAAAGCTCTCATGAAGACCTGCAGAATTGCTCCTTTACGCTGGCCTTCAAGCTTCTCTGATCACAAAGTCAGCCGGCAAGTCTTTTGATATACGCTGTTAGTGGGGACTGCAACGCATTACACATACATGGTCAGTGTTTGCTGCAGGCTCCGAGACGTCATCGGCTGACAACGGCTGGACCAATAGATCTCGTCTAGGCATCGGGCTTGCACTCACGACCCATCATGTGCGACTGGGAGGAGTTCCTGTTCATCTGCAATCATTCCGTCTTCCGACTCAAGTCCTACTGTCACTTTGCCCGCAACGACCCCTATCACGAATGCTTCGGGGTCAAGGTCCTGCGCAACTCATGGCATCAGGGCATACTCTGTGAAAAGTGCGCCGCAGAGTGGCTCGTGGCCGGAGTCAGGGAGGGGGTCTCAATCCAGCAGCATGAAAACTTGCCCAAGTCACTGCATCAATGATCGGAACGAACTTGTTGAAACCGGCGGTATACTAGGGATGTTTCAGGCTTTGTATTTCTATTGCGGTGGCAACTGGCTCGTTCAGAAAGCGTAATCTGCCGGAATGAACCTCGACGAAGTGCTCCATACGCCGTGAGACCAATCTTCGCAACACGACAAGAGCGTACTTCCCAATACAAAATAACGTATTATTAACCTGAGTGTTTTGAGAGTAGAGTGCATTGTTTCAACGTTTGACCGCCAGCCAACGACAGGGGACATTCTTGTTGCCAGGAATTTCATTTGTCGTTTCGCTAGACACCCCCCGAAAGCAAACAGCTGCGTGTAGATGCCAAGAGAGACCGTCGGGATATGTGGGCTTGCTGAATCGCAAATAGGAGCCATGCGGGCTTCTAGAATCGCAGTACGCTCTTCCCCTGGCATCGTGCAACGTTGGATAGCAGCCAAAACATCCGGCGCACTCAGCTCGTCGGATCCCCACCAACTGTTGCACGAATGTGACCACATGGATAACCGCCGTCTAGCAGAGACA
This sequence comes from Tolypocladium ovalisporum, assembly GCA_024340015.1. Classification (NCBI taxonomy): domain Eukaryota; kingdom Fungi; phylum Ascomycota; class Sordariomycetes; order Hypocreales; family Ophiocordycipitaceae; genus Tolypocladium; species Tolypocladium ovalisporum. The sequence goes on from JALHBZ010000087.1 coordinate 129,120, forward strand.
TTTTCAATCCCTCCGGGCGAGGTTTGCTTCTCTGCAAACGGCCAGCGAACTGGACTGCCTGGGGTGGCTGCAGTGTGGCTGAGTGGGCTGCCGGCTCTGTGCGCCCATGCAATTTCCATCTATGTACTGGACCGTATCTGGTATTTTGCAATAATTCCACAGCTATTCAGCTACATGCCAGCCAACTTCTCAGCACTCGACGGATAATGATGTCGATGTCGAGGGACGAGCTTCAGGCTAGTGATTAGTGCCACGGAGAGGAGATCGGCGACAGTATCAGAACTCTCTCGGATCGGATCGGTGTGACACTCATGTAGGGTAGCATGTGGCATGTGTGTCGTTGAGATTCTGGCCCAGCATCGCACAGCTGGACAATATGCGGCCCTGCCAGAAGTCGCAAGCATGCCAGAATCGAGAAGCCCGAAGTTGAGGGGACTGACTACATAGCGTTGAAGACATCACAGGGGCAAGAATGCATGCTCGCAGACGGCTGCAGGTCGGCACTGGCTTTGCGTTCAGAGCCGATTTGCTAGTCAATCCATATTCTTGGCGCCTTCGACCACGCCGACAATGTTGTATCGCTTGGAGAAAAACGTCACCCAGTCGTCGAGGACAGCCTTTTCCTTGTCGTCTAGCCCGCTCCAGTCGGCCTCGACATCCTCGGCCTTGGTGGACGTCTTGCCCAGTGCTTTGGACGCGTCCTTGCCCGCGAAGACTGGTGTCGAGTGTCAGTTGCGCCGGTTCAAAGCGACGCCCCGAAAGCAGCGGCTGAGCTGGAGTTGAAAGATGGTTAAGATGGATGGGGAACGTCGGCGTACCATGATAGGAGCCTCCCGGCTGGTATGCCTTGTTTCCAGTCACATCGTAGACTTTGCCCTGTGACAGCATTGTCAGTCACCTGATGCGGCTGCAGGTTCTTACGCCATGGCCAGCGTTGGATATATTCACCTTGATGGCGACGTAGCACCTTCCACCATCAACGCCTGTTCATCGTCAGCTCAGGCACGGGGAGAGGTTGTTTCATTTCGCAGGTTGCCGGGTGTCTCTATGCGTCGACAAAGGCGATTTGCCTGCCCAACAGCGCAAGCGAATTGAGTTGCCGTGCACTCAGAGTCATGTCTGAGCGGCGTTGCGCACCATTGGCCTGCACTCGATAAGGCGGTTCGCAAATCTCACGTGCAAGTTGTGAGGGTCGGCCCATACCGGTTGCTTTGGACAGCTCCTCGAGCGAGATGAGATCGTCTTTGGGAGAGTTCAGGGTCACGGGGACCTTGGGCTCAAACTTGCCAGCCATGATGCCGGTTTCGAGCGCGTGCGATGGTTGTTGTCGAGGTGCGCGTTCGTCCAGCGACTCGAGCCTTGGAACCTCCATCATCGTGAGCCCCACCTCGGCCCGGCTTGCTGTGTGCACGGACCAACTCCGGGCTTTCGGTTCTATGACTGCCATGTTAATAGAGCTCGACTTTCTATGGCGCAACTTCCACCAAACTCGCCGAACCACGTCCCAGACAGCGCTGCCACGCACCGCATCGCGCACCACGCTCTGCTCACTCTCTGACAGCATGTCGGTGTCGGCGATTGCCTCTCTGAGGCCGCTCCAAGGACGATGCTTCCGCCACGCTACGACGGGCCTGCTGTCCGTCCGAGTCCGGTCGCGATCCGCCAACTTCAACCTCCAGGCCGTGATAGCTCTGCCACCTGCGCAAAAGAGACATCAGTCGAGCTCGAGTGGCGGTGGGGATGAGCCCGCGAAGCCGGAGAAACCGGCGCAGATGACGTTTCTCCAATTCGTGCGGCGCGCGCTCGGGGCCAGCTTGCGAAACCTGGCCGTCGCGCTGAGTCCACGCGGCATTCGCTCAGCATACCGCGACTCTCCCGCGCTGACGAGCATGAACGTGGTGCTGTAGGTACAGCCCGTCGCTTGGCAGCATGCAATCAAGCGCTGACGTTACTACCAGGCTGTTGTTCCTCGTCGTTCTCTCCGTCGTCGCCGTGCGGTCCTACGTCCTCACCTTTTACAACTCCGAGTTCAGCCGGTACCCCGAGCCCGTCGCCAACACGCTGCGGCGCGCCATCTACTACACAAACATCAAGCCCGAGCCCGAGTTGGCGCTGAGGTACTACAAAAAGGCCATGGAGCAGTGCGCCGAGGTGGGGCTGGACCCCTTCTCCGAAGAGGTCCTCGGCATCCGCATTCAGGTCTCATTTTGGCTGCAAAAGATCAATAGCTACAAGCCGGCCATTGATGTGCTCGAGTCTGTGCTGGAGGACTGCAACAAGTGGGTCGCCGTCATGGAGCAGTCGGTCAAGGATGGCAAAGTGGACGCCAAGGGCAGATACCTGACGGATGCGCCTCAGGCTCCTACCACCAGGAGCGCACAGCAAGGCGTCTCCGAGGTGGAAGCCAAGGAGAAGAGCGCTGAGCCCGAGACGCTGTGGCGCAAGAGGGAGCGGCTCTTGGCCAAGGCCATAGGCACGGCCGTCAAGCTGGGAGAGCTGTACGCGGACGAGCACGTGCTGGATCCTGAGAAATCGCACAAGCACCTGCTATGGGCGGTCGAGACGTCGCTGAAGGAGTTTCGCCGACGCAAGACCGACGGCCCCAAGCCTGGAGAAGAGACGTGGCTTACGCCTGAGGAGCTGGGCGGCGCGATGGAGTCCCTCGGCCGAGACTACGAGCGGCGGTCGCAGTTCCAGCTCGCGATCCCCCTATTCTTCCAGGCTCTCCGGCTATGCGAAAGCCCTTGCCATCGGGCCGTAGTCATGAACAACCTCGCCGCGGCCTTTGCGCAGCACCCCATCTACAGCCCCGGCCAGGTCGAAGCCTCGGAGACGCTCAAGGACGTCTTCGACTCGGCCATGCCCACGACGCGCAAGGATTGCCTCGACGCCGCGCTCAACTGGGCGCAGAACGCGTACGTGCACGCGCGCGACGTCAAGGGCGAGGCCCGGACGCCCGAGTGCGACGAGGCGTGCGCCGTGGCGCTGTGCAACTGGGGCGACGTGGCGGCCATGCTGGGCAAGACGGAGCTGGCGCGCGGCAAGTACAAGAAGTGCATCGAGATGAGCCAGAAGATGGACTTTCCGCACGGTGTCCAGCAGGCGCAGGAGGGACTTGCGCGGTTGACGTCGACGCCGTCGGGGCGGATCTGATGGGCGTTCCGTGGCCCTCTGTTGTTGAGACTCGGGCCACTGGGTCGAGGATCGAGTGAACGCAGCCGTTGAAATGTAAAACAAACTCTGCTTCTAGTCAGACGACATGTATAACACAACACTGCCGTGGGTTAAACAGGTTGCCTACCGCTAACAAGCCTACGTCTTTGAACCATGAAAGGGGAGGCCCCGACGCTCGCACAATGGCACTACCAGTTGGATGGGAAAAGTCGTATATCTTCTGTCCGTGATCACAGTACATACGCAAGTCTTCAGCAGCCCTTATTCGCTGCCATGTCCTCCTCCTCCATGCCGTCGCGAAGGACGTTGATCTGCTTCTGCAACTCCACCCACAGCACCAACCGATCCAAGTCAGGGTCCTCGCTCGCAGCCGACCGGCCCAGCACCTCGACCCAGTCGTCCGCCGCGTTCACGGTCAGGGCCTGCATCCCCTTCACGACGTCATCAGGGCGGTCGCTACGCGCAATGGCCAGCAACGCCGCGACAAAGGCCTCCTGCATGTACGCGAAGCTGAACCTTTCCGTGATGTCCGCAATGGCCCCGCACAGCTTGTCCGGGAAGGCAACGTCCTTGTTGTCGGCGAGCTTTGCCTGCCAGAAGCGGCAGTACGCGACGCGCTCGTCGAGGTTGGGGTTGGGGAACAAGTACTTGCGGTCGAAGCGGGAGGGGCGTTTCTGGTTTAGTTCTCGTTAGACGCACACATCTCTTTTCATCTCGGCTGACGAGCAGAGGCTTACCGCGATTCCCGGGTCGAGGCGGCCGAGGTGATTGGTGCTGCCAATCATGAAGATGCCATCATTGTTCTGCAGGCCGTCGACCTCGTTCAGAAAGTAGCATCGCACGTCGCCGGACACAATCGAGTCGAGATCCTCAAAGACGAGGTAGCACGGCGCAAACTGCCTGGCCTTTTTGAATATCTGCTGGACAGCGTACTCGGGGCCAGCAAACTTGTCTGCCGTGTCAGTACGAACGAGAGTGTCGGGTGTCGACTGGCTGACAGAGGGCAACTCACCGCAGACAGGGTACGCACGTACAGCGTCGGGACCGGCGAATCGAGGCCGTAGAGCGTATTCATCATGGCCTTGATGGAAATGGTCTTGCCGTTGCCCGGCGGTCCGTAGTAGATGACGCCCCTCTTCCACGGCACCTTGAGCTGGGCATACGTCTCCCTGGACTGGAAAAAGGACAGGTGGTCGTCGATGAGGGCCTGCTTCATATCGGGGTCCAGTATCACCGCGTCCCAGGAAGCCTTGCGGACGCTGCGGTACAGCTGCGCGTCCTTTTGCCAATAGCCGCCGTCAAACACCCAAATCTCGTCGTGCAGCTCGTTGGCCCACTGGCCGACGGCCCTGATGAGGGCCTCGACGGTAGCCTCGTCGGCGGAGAGGACGTAGTAGTTGAGCACCTGCGGGTAGCTCGAAGTGCCGTCGCGGCCGTCGACCAGGTACACGATGAAGTCGTGCGCGTTCCAGCGATACATGAACTTGCCGAAGAAGAGAGACTTTGCGACGACGCCGGGCGAGTTGTCGAGGCGCCGCGCGGGCGGTACGTAGACGCTCCAGGACAGCGACGCGGGCAGGGCGGCGGCCTCGTCGCCGCTGGGCTCGTCCTCGACGGGCTCGGCTCGGGCGAGACCGCTGCTCGCGTAGGAGAGCAGGTCGGCCGAGAACTGCGGCACGACGGAGAGCTTCAGGCTGGAGTACTGCCTCTTGAGCGTGCTGGCCATGATGGAGTCGGTGTTGACGCGGCGCGCTGTCGAGTGGGCAAAGAACTGCTCCGTGACCGACGCCGGGGCATCGGCGCCGCTGGTCGCCCTCGAGCCCAGTGGCATCGTCATGATGTTGAAAGTGGTGCCGTCGTATCTAGTTCCGCAGAGCGCCGCTATGGTTGACGATGCCGGTGCTGCTCAACCATGCACAGAGGCACGAAGATACAAAGTGCCCAAGAGATGCGTCTTGTGTTCGGGACGCAAAATTCAAGTATAAGCAATGGCAACGCAGCTTTAATAACAAAAAGCTTCTCTACTCGCATGAATGATGAAATACCTCTTCTACCACGTACGCGCCTCGGCTTGGAGGCAGCTGGGGAGCCTGGAGCTGACGTACATGTCCTCGTGCTGATCCTCCCGAAGCAGCCAACGCCGGATCTGCCCCGGTCAGCCAAGCCAACCGTCCATGTTGGCTGCTGGACTGAACTGGCTGGTGAGACTCGCACGACACCGGTGCGGCGTTCTAATCCTGGTCCTTTGACCCCGCACGGTCCATGGCCGTTGATCGCTCTGCCGTGGCGTAGCATGACAACGGTCCCAAGTTGCAAGTGCGAGAAAACATGTCAGAGTACATGGGCGCTTCATCGACTGACGTGGATGTGGCTCATATCCTCGTACGAAGACAGTTGTTGTCTTGGCACTAATGCAGGCACCAGGTTGCATCTCGCGAAACCAGTCATGAACATCTCTTCATCGTGTGGCCAATCGCTTTGAAGACAACATTGTACAGCCTCTTTGCGAACCCAAGAACAACTCCATTCACCACGCATAGAAACAAAGTCCCAGTTCGCCAATTACACCATTCTCTGCCGCTTGGAGTCGAGGCCATCTGCCGATGCCACATCACTTTGGCCGGTCGTGTTGGTGGGCATATCAAGAAGCGGCGATCGCGGTGCGTTGGCGGCATTTGCCTCCCCTGGCAGCGGTCGCTTCATTGTTGGTGGTTTGTACGACCCTCTATTTGCGAGAGGACTGCCAGGACCGCCGGGGGCGCCTATCCGGCGAGCGTGGTCGAGCGACGGATTCCCGATGTTGCCCCGAGAGCCTGGCCCGCCATTGCCTGGTGGTCTGACTTGAGTGAAGCCGCTGGTGCTTGCTCCTGGGGCCGCGGCGGACTGGCTGCTGGCCGGTGGGAGATGCTGCCCAGTCCTCCCGAGGGGCTTGGATGAGTTGTGGTCGATCCCGGGAGTCTTACGGATCGAAGGGCTCTCGGCCTTGGGATCAAAAAGCTTAATCGGGAGACCGGCAGCTGAATCGGGGTCCTTTGGGACGGTCCTCGCGGAAAAGAAAGCCACCGGCTCAGATGGATTCGTCTGCAGAGGTGCCGGTTGAGGTGGATGTTGACCAATATGACCGGAAGAGTCTCTGCTCGGGTGTGACATGGGCCGTGAGCTTGCCGCATTCGGCGTCTGCGGCTGACGGGTACTGTTCTCGACGAGGGCCATGCCGTTCGGCTGTCGCTTAGGCGGCTGCATCTGAGGTTGAGGCTTGACACTTGAACCCCGAGCTTGGGCTGGCAAGGCCGAGTTTGGGAGTATGACTTCATCGGGGTGACCATCTTCTGGCACGCAGAAATCGGCCTCGTCGAGTTCTACATGTTTTCAGTCTCGATCTCCTCGAACCCGTCAGACGACAGCATACCTCCGAGATAATCTTCAAATGACTCCCCGGGCTCGGCCTTGAGTGCCGCAACCGCTGCGTTGCTCGCGATCTCACTTTTGACTAGATCTTTCCTGACAAAGTCCGCATGTCTGTGGAGGTTGTCCTGGTCAAATCTCTTGATCGGCTGCGCCTTGACCTTTGTAACCTGCTTCACGTAGTCTTGGTCGTAGATGCAGTTGCCGAGGACGTTGCCAAAATTTCTTAGCGCCCGCTTCATGCCGTCCGTCGTGCCCTCTTTCTTTGCTTTCTCGAAAGCCATAGCCTTGCCCCTGGCGTTCTCAATGGAGCCGTAGCCGATGTCCTCGTGATAGGTGCCATCGCGCAACGTGATACGCACAATGACGGAGAGGCCGATGCTCACACGCTGAGTTTGGGGGTTCTCGTCGGCAAAGTCGACCTGGATATTCTGAATCGACGACGACCATCCATTGAAGCCAAAGACTTCGTTGGCGAGGCCGATGCACTTCTCGGCCGTGAGGTAGTGCACCTTGGAGCCACCGGGGCCAGATCGCGATGAGATGTACTCGGGTCCGAGTTGCTTGTCGAGCTTGGAAGAAATCGTGGCAATCTCTTTGGCAGTCCATTCCGATATGCGCAGCTTCGCCTCCTCGAAAGGGTTGGCCCACGACTGTTTGTGCTGGTCGCCCGGCCTGGAAAGCAGGGTTAGCTGGTGACGGTAAGGTTGCGAGACGCGATGCTAGACATACGCAGGCATGGCAGCGACCGAACAGCCTAGTCGATCATCTATGTCGACGAAGAGCAAACAGGTGCTTTACACTTGCGGCTCGTGTGCGGCGCCGTCAAGTAAGGTATGTGTGTTTATTCGAGGGTGAGTGACGACGGCGCTAATACGACGAGCAAGTCGCGTTCACGCTGTGCCTGGGCGCACCGCGTTGGGAGACAAAGACGGGTGGGCACGTGATCTCCCCAGACGTGATTACGCCTCCCGGTCCTGCGGAAACGCCCGTCGCCAACCCCACCTCAGATTGAGGTTGGCATCTTATTTGGGGCCTCCTGAGCTACGCTTTCTGTAGGTCAACAGTCTCGTCAGTAGGCTTCATCACTAGTCGCATCCACGCTGTGAGGGCGGCGACACTGCCATCTCGACGACGATTCACACTTTACACAGTACAGCTACGCATGCCCAAAGCAACAAAGGGATTTTCACCGCAAACACGTCGGGTTCACGGCATGCTACCTATGAGCCAAGTCGTATATACCTAACAACGACGAATCGAGTTTCACACAAAGGCATTCGCCACAAATAAGATACATCGCTTGGTCCCCGCCGAGTGCAAATGCCGGAAAAGGGATATCGACAAGTGCAGACAAAACGCCGTTCCATCCAGCTGTGCACAAAGAATGAGCGCCCAGGTCTATGCTGTCGTTGATGCTAAAGAAGAGTCGTCATGAAGTGGTCGTCATATGTCCAGTGATGTCCCTTCCAATGTCAAAAGTGTGGTCTCAAGGCCGAAGGTATGGCACGGCCTGGCATTACCACGGGCCCACGCGAACCGGCGAGCCGTACGTCCCGGCCATTAGCTGGTTGAGAATCGAATTCTGATCGGCAGAAGCTGCCGGTTGGTTGGACGCCATCCACCCGACGTTGCTACCCATGGCAGACATTGCTGTAGCCAGACGCCCGCCAGATTGCTCATTGTGTCGAGCCAGGATTTGATCCCAACCACCCGAATGCAGGTTGATGCCTCCGCCCCGCTTGCCGGCTTCGTTGATGACCAGAGCCCACGCTCTTGAGATCTCCTCGTACGCATTTTCTTTGTGGTGACGATATGCGTGCGGCTCCCAATCGGGGAGCTCGTGCACGAGTTTCGTGGCGCCGTCCAGATATTGCATTGATTTGGTAGGTTGGGCTTCTATCGGCGGAAGGAATTGAAGCGTGAAGTCGGATAAAGCGTCAATGAGCCCAACTAGGTGCTCCCTGACGCGATAGTAGGTGTACTCCGGGCTAGATTCGCCATATGGAACTGCTGCCTTTAGCTTGTCCTGGTAGCCTTGCAGCAATTGGAGAGCCGAGTCGACAGAGGGTCGTGGAGCTCCGGCAACAACCTCTCGTCCAATTTCTGGGTGGCGTTCGCAGATTCGTTCTAAAACACTTCGCAATTGGCCGGCATCGAGGGTCTCGAGGAGCCGAGGGAGAGCCAAAGGCCGACCGGTGATCTCGTTGGCTCGAATCTTTTTGGAAGGACGGGTGAGTGGTCTTGCCGAGACAGCGGGAGAGCTCATCGGGGACATGGTTTCGTCGCCATCTTCGTCTGCTTTCCGCTTGCGGGTCGCCATGTTGCAGAAAGGGGAGACTGCCAGCCGAGGTTAGCACGGATCGTACGATGGTCGGTGGAGGCGCTGCGTGAGGCATGCAGCCCGGGCGCGCGCGCGCACACACTCACCAGATCTTTGAGGAGAAAGACGAGGGTTGTCGTGTTGGTGAGGGAAGATGGGCGGCTGCGGCGACAACAATATGTTCATCGTGGAGATGAAGCCGCTCGCAGGAATTCAGCACACAAGCCTCTGCAGCGGACTTGACCGCGTCGCGGCGACGAAGGGAGCGCGAGAGAGTCGTAGAGGCTGGCTGCTCTGTCCTGCAATCAAAGCCCGACGGATGCGGCGATGGGTACAGCGAGGGGGGGGGGGGGGGGGGGGGGGGGG
>JALHBZ010000087.1:138628-164330 GCA_024340015.1 Tolypocladium ovalisporum
TGGGTGCCCGCCCGGGGCCAGACAAGGGCAGAAAAGCTGGGCTGGGGTGGAGAGACCGAGGCTGGTGGAGTTTGTTGTTTGGCTGATGCTGGGTTGCCAAGTTGCAGAGAGAGTGGGAGAAAGGGAAAAGCCATAGCATTCACCCAGCCCAGGTAGATAGATTGCCACAAGGACTTCGCCAAAATGCGGCACCCACACGTGACGATTGCCGGGGCGCCGATGGCTAGTATAGCGCCTGTTGGGTGCAGCTTGGAGCCTGAGGGGTGGGGCTGGCCGGGCGCCAACAGCAGCTAGGGGTGTTCCGTCACTGTCGTTGGCGGCCTTTTCAGCTCAGGCGGCCCCCCAAAGGCGCTTGCCCACTGCAGCTCACGGGCCGTGCGCGGAGGCAACGTCCATGAATGATTGATTTGCCGATGTACACCGTAGCTCCTCGCATTAGGCCAATTGATGGGGCGTGAGTTGCTGGCCACGACTAAGCTACCCCGTACATTACAACCAAGACAGGAAGTCTGCTCCCTCGAATCAGTCGTTTCCTTGCATTGTGTCCGATCTCCTTCATGTCTTGTGTTTGATCGATGTTGTCGAAGGCATTTGCCCTCGCTTTCACCCCCCAAGACATCCAGGGCGCAGTTGGTCCAATGCAGGATGGAGGCGGCAGCACTTTCATCTTGGCTCTACGGACTAGATTCTACATCGATGCAACTCAGCTTTCGCCAATGCCGCGATACTCTGCGTTACCGGTGCGGTTGATGGAAGCGTTGTACTACGCACATTCGCGGATTGAGGCTAGGCAATCACACGCAAGCTGCTTCGTATGCCACTGACGAAGCCAGCAGTCCAAGGTGCTGACGAGGCTGCATGCGGGGTATCGCAGCTACCCAATGTTGATCAATGAGCTCTCAGATTGCCAGCCAGACAACCCATCGTAATGCTCACCAGCTTGACTTGAACCGCGCCAGACTGGCCATGGAGGATGTGTCCTCGTTGCTGGGCAAAGCTAGGGTAGCCTAGGGGACGAGACCAAGCGCAATGGCGGCTCGGGGACCCCCCACCTGTTCCGCTAGGCGCGGACCAATTCGGCAGCTTATCGCTTATCCGTCTCAAGCAGGCAGAAAAATTTCTGGCAACCATCTCAGCGACTCTGGAGAGCGAGTGGAGAGCGCTGTCCATACTCGGCTTCCTCTGCACGTCCAAGCCATCGTCTCTGCCCAACGCACGGGCACTACGCTACAATGTCGACGAGAGAAGACAGCCCGGTCGCGGTCGATGCCGCCAGCCCTGTGGCATCGACCAAGCGCAAATCCACCGTCGACGAGATCGAGGTGGACGTCACGGCGCCAGAGCCCCCATCCAAGCGAGCCCGCCGTGCGCTGAAGAAGGGCAAGGCTCTTCCGACGAAAGCAGACAGCGATGACGACAAAGAGGGCGTCGACGGCGAGAGCAAGGACAAGAAGGAAAAAGTGCGGTCAGAGCACTCCATCTGGGTGGGCAACCTGCCCTTTACGCTCACAGCCGCCGACCTGCGCAAGTGGCTCATCGACAACTCGGGCGAGGTCATAACGGCAGAGTCCATCACCAGGATAAAGCTGCCTACGAAGAAGGAACCCGGTCGCGACAAGACGCAGAAGCCTACCAACAAGGGTTTTGCATACGTCGACTTTACAGATATCGGCGGCAAGGTTGCCGCAATTGCTCTGTCGGAAACCAGCTTCGCCGGCCGCAAGATCCTCATCAAGGACGCCACGTCTTTCGAGGGCCGCCCAGCAAAGGAAAAGGAGCCCGAAGAGCCTCTGGACGGTGCTGAGCAGAAGCAGGAGGCCGACGCGAGCCGCAAGATTTTCGTCGGCAACTTGAGCTTCAAGACTACCGAGGACGACCTGCGCCGAAACTTTGAAAAGTGCGGCGAGATCGAATGGGTCAAGCTGGCGACCTTTGAGGATACAGGCAAGTGCAAAGGCTTCGGGTGGATCAGGTTCAAGGAGTCCTCGGCCGCTGCGTGGGCCGTCAAGGGCTTCATCAAGATCAAGGAGCAGGTCGAAACAGAAGACGACTTCAAGCCGGCCGACGACGACGACTCGGGCTCCGGGGGCGAGGAGAGGCAGAAGCAGTTCAAGACGAGGAAGTGGTGGGTCAACAGGATGCTCGGCAGGGAGCTGAAGCTGGAGCTGGCAGAGGACGACCAGACGCGGTACAAGAAGAGATTTGGAAAGGATGCGCCCAAGCGAGAAGGAGTTGCGAGGCCGCCACGCGAGAGGAGCGAGAGGTCAAACGATTCTCGGAGGGCCAACGGTGCCGCAGAGCAGGCGAAGCCCCTCACGGAGTCGGATATACAGGTGGCCAGGCTGATGGGTACGGTGGTGAAGCACACGGGCACGAAGATGACCTTTGACTAGTTGATTCGACAAACTACCATGAGATACCCTTGAGACGAATGCTCCCCGCGGCTTAGTGATTGACCTTGACACGTCGGCTGCTGATGTAGCGCCCGGACTGGCGGGAGCCGGCCCCCATCCGGCCTCGGAGCCCCGCATCAGCCGCTTGTGACGTCGACCTCATGAAAATGGTGTTTCAAGCATGCTGGTTGAGAGGACACGGCACATCTTTGACCAAACTTGAATTCGCTTCTCATCAGGATCGTCCCTCGACTGCACTACAGCCAGCCTCCTAAACGCATTCACGTCTCGGCGATACGATGTATGAGTCTCGGGTGTCTTTCACGCTGGACACCATCTGTCCCTGGTAAGCAACGCTGGAGAGCTTTGACCTTGAATTCATGACCTGTAGTCTCTAATACTGCTCCTGTTGAAGGACGTATATAGCAAAGAAGAGGTCAAGTCTACTCCCATGCGTGACGCATCGCCTCAGCTCACACCTTCCAACAGACTCGAACAAGCCCTCCAGCAGGTCCGCGCCTCGCCGTCATCTTCTGGCGTCACCTTTACTCTGCACTTTGAGCCCTACCAGCTCTTCCCTTCCTTCCCCGCGTCCACGGACAAGCAGGAATGGTACCTCCACGAAAAGCACATGGACAACGCCGAAGCACAGCAGGTCTACCAGGCGCACATGAAGTCGCTCGCGGCGCCCCTAGGGCTGCCGCTGCGCTTCGATGGCCTTATGGGCAACACGCTGCCCGCGCACCGCGTGATCCAGCTCGTGCAGGAAGAAAAGGGGGTTGACGCGGCGGACAAGCTCGTGAACGGGCTGTACAGGCGTTACTTTAGCGAGGGGGCGCATCCGGCGACGGATGATACCATCGTCGGGGCATGTGTGGACGCCGGGCTGGGCGAGGACGAGGCGAAAGCCTTGGTTGGAGACACGGAGAAGGGGGAGCGGGACGTCAAGAATAGGATCAGAGAGGTGGCGAGGGACAACGACGCGGTGCCGGTAGTGATGGTGGAGGGAAAGAGGAGAGATATCACGCTGACAGGTGCCAAGGAGGTGGCCGACTACGTCAAGGCGCTGGAGACTGTGATCAAGGAGAGCACTTGAAGTCATTGTGTGCTGAATGAAGGACGAGCTGATTTGTACGTACAACTAAGCTCATTGCTCATGGGAAACATGGTGAAATTACATGAAAAGAAGGACAGACGTCGTGCCACCGTGTTTCATTACAAGTCATAACCCCATGCCTCACCCATCGTGTCATCCCATCGTTGTCATCATCATCGTCATTCACGCCCTGCTAAACATGAGCGGCACCAGCAGGCTCCGGCTCTCCGTCGCCCTCCTATCCTCGAGCACCTCCCGTCCGTAGCCGCTGAACTCCCTCGACGCCATGAGCCGACAAGCCGACACCGCATCGGCAGCCACCCTGCTGCGTTTGCTGCAAAACTCCCTGCTCAGCTTGGACAGCACGGCAGCCTTGGCTTTCTGCAAGGCGCTGACGCGCGCGGCGGCGTCCTCGGCGAGCAGTCGGTGGGCCTCTTCCTGCTCAATGTTGCGCTGCACGCTGGAGATGCCGTCGTCGGGCCCGTGTCGCGCCGCGGGGTCGTAGACGGTCGGCTGCAGTAGGACGGGCTGCGGGTCGCTTCTAAGGATGGGGGCCGTGATGGTGGGCTGCGGGACCAATGTGGGCGGACTCTCGGGGTTGGCCTTGAAGGAAGACACGAGCTTGAGAAGGGAAGGCTTGCGCCGATGGGATGGAGACGAAGACGAGGACGAGGATGAGGATGACGTAGAGGGACGAGGCTCGGAGGCGTCGCGCTTGTCATCTTGGTCCTTGTGGTGCTTTCTGCGGCGGCGGCGCTTCTTCTTGAACCTGGTGGTGATGCTCATTGTCTCCTCCGTTGCTGCAGCCACGCCTGCCGAGTGCCCCTCGAAGACCTCTCTCTCTCCGTCGCTGGAAGCGAACCCGCCCAAGTCCATGTCTAGCAGCTCTCGACTCGCCGCCGTCACGGCGGCACTGGGACTCGGCAGCTCCTCGCCGCCGTCACTCGCCACGAAGCTGTCACACTCGGACGTCTCGGCCAGGACGCTACTCCGTGCCCACGCGTCGTCGCGGCTGAGCGGCGCCAGCGCATCATCCCAGCTGCCGTGATCGCGCAGCACGACATTCTCAAAGTCAAACTCGCGCACCGTGGCGCGGTGCGAGTTGATGAGCCCGCTCAGCTGCGGCGCGTTCATGCTCGCGTTGCGCACCTGCAGGGACCGCAGGCGGGGGAAGTGGATGGGCGCGCGCGAGGGCGGCGTCGGCAGCGGCGACATGGGCGACGTGACCTCGTGGAACAGCTTCCGAGAGTTGCGCGGCGGCGCGAACAGGGGGTCCGCCGACAGGGCGACGGGACACGGGCCCCTGGCGCCGATCCAGGCAAAGGCAAACTTCTCAAGCGACGGCGCGAAGAAGCGGATGTAGTCGTCGATGATCTTGAGGTGGTCGAGTCCCGGGGACGGGCCGTAAAAGTCCCACGCCTCGACCGAGATGCTGAGCTTCGTGATCTGCTTCCACCGGCGTCCGGCAGACGGCACGCAGCCGATGCCGGAGACGTGCCGGAGGTAGTTGAAGGCCGACGGATGCACCGACGAGAGCGACAGCTTGGTGAGCTTGGTCATGGGCGCGCGCTCGACGGCGATGCGCAGGCTGATGAGGGCATAGTCGACGACGTCCCGGCGGTAGCGCTCCCGCGGATCCTGCCGGGGGCAGCGGACCGTCAGGTGGCGCACGTTGGGCACGTGCCGCAGCGCGTTGATGAAGCTGGGCACATTGGTGGCGGCGTGGAAGAGCGGCGGGTACTGCTGCGTGAGGATGTCGCCGAGCTCCGTGTTGGCGTACTTGGGCCGCGTGAGCACGGAGCCGACGCTCGTGTGCGGCGAGTAGAGGAAGCAAATCTCCTGGCCCGTGGCCGGGTGCACGAGCGGCGGCAGAAAGGTGGCGTCCGAGTGCGGCAGGTAAAAGGTGAGGTGCTCGACGTGGTGGCCGACGCGGGCGAGGGCGGCGGCGCGGCACGGCCGGGTCAGGGCCGCGGGCGTAAAGGTGACGTGCAGCCGGGTGAAGAGGCGCTTGGTGAGGAGGTTGCAGCAGGCCGACGAGGCGGCGCGCACGGCGCACAGCGATGCAGTGGGCAGGTGGGCGGCGAGGCGGGTGGTGATGCTGTCGCTCCTCAGGAGGGCGACGAAGAGCTGTTCGGTGGAGGCCATGGTTGTCTCATGTCGTGTTGCCGGTTGACGAGTGTGGTGGTGTAGTTGAGATGCGTGCAAGTGTTGCTACCGGCGGTTGATGAAAGGTGCTGCCAGTCTGCTTGTCTTTACAGCAACAGATGGTAAAGGAGTAGAGCTGTATAGACGGAAATGACCAGTTGAACTGAACGCCCACGAAGCAATGTCTCAAGAGGCGGATATCGCAGTCTCGTCGTAGTCGTTGCTTGGCACTCCCGCGTCCAAGTCGACTCGCTCAGACCGCAGGCTTCTGAGTCCTGAGCCAGAGAGTCGGATCGTTTGACACCTGGAAAGAAGACAACGTTGCTTGAAGTGGTCAGGCCGCATGATCCAGGCCGCAACGAGGGCCGCCGTATATATTATCCCCGCCTGGTCAACTCTTATTCTTCCCCATCCCACCGCTGCTCCCCGCGCCCCCCGTCGCCACCGCCGTCGCCGCCGCGAAATCGACTGGCTGGCGAGTCTCGGCGCCCGCGCAGCCGCGTCGACGGGCACCGCGCCGTTGGCTCAGCCGGCCGCGCTCGCTATGGCGGTGCCACTGCCGTGCATCGGCGGCCAGTGGGAGGTGCATGGCCCTGGGCGGCGTGCGTCGCGGCGGGCGTGTCCCACGGCGGGGACCGTCCCTCCCGTCCAGCCACCGACGTGCCGGAAACAGTGGGCCAATCAGGACGGGCGGGCGACACGCGAGACACGCGCCGGGGGCCACGCGGGGGGGCCGCGATGCCGTGCCGGGGCGTGTAAGCGCGATGCTTCGGCTTCTGCGAGAACGTTTCGAGGAGATGAATTGACATGTTCTTTTCGTCGTGACGTGTTTGTTCTTGTTGCTTTCCTCGCTTGCCTTTTAATTTTGTTTGCACGCAGCCAATGCATGAGCTTTTATTCCCTGAAAGGCCGTCTATGTCACGCGTTACCGTGCCATCCATATACCGGAGGCGGCGTCTGCATCGCGTCTCTCGTCAAAATCACCTCTTGCCAACCACACATCCCGGTAAGCACATCTTTAGGCTCTACCCGTACATAAGCACCCGTCCAGGGGAAAAGCCTCACGTCCGTCTTGGCCTTCCCCATATTTATTGTTTCCCGTTGCCCGCGCCGCTCGCACATCGCCCGTCGACCCCCCCCTGCCGCGCCGCGCAGGCCTCCCCACGAGCCTGGCCCGCACGACCCAGCCTATCACAGCCGCGATGTTTTGCCCGCGTTGAAACGTCCTTCCCGCGTGGCCTAATCAGATCGCTTGGACAGGAGCTTGGTTCCATGCATGCGGGAGGCAGGGTCGCGGCCTCGGCAGCAGCATCTCTGCTCCTCTCCTGGCCAGACGGCAGATGCCCACAACGGGACGAGAAACTGGGTCTCGTCTTCAGTTTCAAAGTCTTGGCCGAGCGCAGTCCAACTTTCACGGATGTCTGAGATGCAAACATAAAAATTGCCTCGAGTGTGAGCAAGTGATTGGCACAGGAAGCTGAAGGTAGTAACGTGTTGCAACCAAGTGCCCTACCAACTTCCTTCCTACGAGGACTCTAGGTCTGGGTATCACATATGCACCGTGAATGCCATAATGATTCGCCGCCCCTGCACCCGGATCATGCCCAGGTGCATTTCCATCGCATGCAGCAACCGCCTTCCGACTCCGCACCCACTCGTCATTTGCCACGGCCTCGCCCTCGCCCTCTGCCCTTGCCACCGCCACCACCTCGCGCGCTCCTTGCGCCACGGCCTCCGCGACCTCCGCGACCACCACGACCTCCATGTCCGCCTCTCGCCATCCCGTCCCCAAACTCGTCCTGTGGGCGCGAGGTAGACATGTTGGGAGGGGGCGGCATGCTGTGGTAGCCTCGGTTGGTGGGAGGAGGTTTGGCGGGGAGCGAAGAACTACCACCGCGCTGTCCGTTGTGCGGCTGGCGGCGGAAGGGTCCCGGCGGCGGCGGGCCAGGAGGAAGCGGAGGCTGGGCAGACCGCTGGTTCTGGTGCTTTCCGTTCCGGCCGCCGTTGCCCGTTGGCATCTGGATGTTGCTAGCAACCTGGATGCGACCCACCGGACGTGACTGCTTGGGTAATCTATTGGCAAGGAAGTCGACGTCCGAGTCGTCGCTTTCCGAATAGTGGATGTGAGTGCGAGTAGCATGGCCACGTATTCTGACCTCGGTGGCGCGCAACGAGTTTCCTCGTGGGTCGCTGGCGTCTTCGATGCCTGCGTTGCCGCAGTTCGGGTCGATAAAGCGGCTGCGATTGGCCAACGACCAGGTAGGGTTTGGAGGGTGCTCAAGCAGAGAGCAGTCTGACAGGAAGTGGTCTCTGGCACCGCAGATGGCGCAGCAGACGGGGAGATCGACGACTGTCTTGATGTTGTCAGCGTCCGGATGAAACGATCGCCAAACTTGGGGGCACTGGGCCTCGAGATGATTAGGCGACTCGCAAAAGGCACAAGCAAGACCGTCACCCTCCGTGAGCTTGAGCTTCTCGATGCAATCCGTTGCCGCGTGGCCGAACTGGAGGCAGTTCCCGCATCGCTCCTTTGTGGGACAGCTGAAGCTCCAGTGCGCGTCGTTGCCACAGAACTGGCAGGCCGAATACCGACAGGTAGCTGAAGTATGGCCCTCGCGAGCGCAGTCGACGCACATGACGGAAGAAGGGTTGGCAACGGGGAAGTACTTGAGCTGCATTGCGCGATCCTCGTCTTCAGTCAGGGTCCGCTGCTTGCGCGTTTCCACAACAGGCGTGCCCTTCAAATTCATCTCATGCGTTGTGGTAGTGGTGTCGGTGCCTTGTTGTGGAATGGAAGTCCTGTCGACCAGCTGGTCGCCGGCGGTAGAACTGCGCAGCTCCCCAAGCCGCTCCTTCAGTAAACCAGTAGCATTGACTTGGCTCGCGGCTTGCCTTGCAGCCTTTTTCTTGCCCGACTTGAGGCCGCTGCTATTGTCCACATAGCGCATGAAAGCCGACAATGTCAGAGCCGGGGTGACGAGCATGCTGTGCTCGAGATTGCAGAGGTAGAAGACTCGGACCCAGTCTTCAAACCTCGAGTGCCAGGACCCCTCCCTCTTGGCGGAAAAGGTCGGAAGCTTGAAGGTGAGGGAATCCATGTGCCAAAGTTCTGGATTGGGCGGCATGATGATGGTCGGGGGGAGTTCGCCGACGGCACCCGCAGCTGCAACGAAGGCTGCACCGTGAGCATGGCGAGGAGTGCCGCTGCGCCGAATCGACGGCTTTGCAGCCGATGAATTTGCCGAAGCCGGTGCACTGCCATTATGTTGGGCTTCTGATTCATCAATCTCTCCTTCCTCGGAGCCTTGTGATGCTGCACTGAGCCGCGCTCTCTTGGAGCTCCGCGAGCTGCCGCCGGACGAGCTGCTGATCGCATCCCTGGGCTCCTTTCCGCGAGACCGCTTGCGCCCCTTGACGGGCTTTTCATCCTCGCTCGAATCGATGAGGATGATGTCCCCTAGCGCCTCCTCTGGCGCGGTCATTCTGAGTGCGGCCAAGTCCCGGCCGGTGAGCTATGTGGTAGTGAGGAACGTGAGTCCGCAGCAACAAGAGGCGCCTGCACGAATGCAAACGCTTTCAAAGCCAGTCCTGGAACCTCGGTTGCGCTGAGTGCGCGTATTTCAGGCGCAATATCAGACCGGCAAGCTGAGCAAAATGTCGCTTGACGCAAGCCGAGATGTACAGACGAAGCGCCGACCACACAAGCAAGAATCCAGAAGAAGTGCCCTGCTGTACAACGAGATCGAAAGCTCTCCAAAATTGCAATGCTTTTAGAGGCTTCGCGTTGACCCACAGCGTACAGATGGCGGTTCGTCGATTACACTGTGACGCACAGTTGAAGTTGAATGCTCTTTCTTGACGATAGTCAGTCTTGCCCCGATGAAAAATGGCGAGCGAATCAGAGGCCCTCCCAGCAGCTGACCCCCCCGTCGAGCTCGACGCGGTGCAAAGTCTGTGCCGAGGGTTAGCCGGGGACCTACCGCGCAGGGGGCCCCGGAGCTCACCTAGCCACCGGCAGTGCACAGCCGATCGTCTCTGGGTGCCCTGCTGACAGCGCAGCGCTTTTGCCGCGCCCGCGGCACCCGCTGCAGCAGCCTCGGATTCGTGTTCGTAATGGAAGGCTTCTGGATTTTCCCCGACCATAGCGCTTGCTGGAGATTTCCGGTAGCGGAGCACTCTGTGACGCTCCGTTCCGTTTCTAATTATGGCATCCCAGTCTCTTCGCCACGTCGTCTGATGGACTTGACAGCAGCGCAACAAGCACACCTAGCCAGAGCAGCGAGTCATCAGTGTCAGTTTCGCCAGTCCCTTGTGCCGAGATGACCGAAAGCTGTCCGGGCCAGACTCCCAGCCAGGACTCATTATTGCCATCTCCACTTTGCAGCGACGTGCCACAATCTGGTAGATGATAGGGGTGGGACAGCGTGATGGGCGCTGGTCTTTGGCACGTGGCCAGGAAGAAATCGTGTCCGTCAGTCTCGCCAGGTGTGGCTCATCTCCTCGACAGCAGTCTGAAATTGCCCCGATGCGGGCATATGCCGCCTTGCACGACCATAGAATCATCGCTGTTCATCCAGATATGCCTATGCTGCGCATGCCAAAGTTCAAGTGTCGTCGTCAGCTCCAGCACGTCGGGTGTTTCTCCTTCCACACCGCTGGGTCGCAGCCCGTCCGTCAGGGGCTCCCAGGCGGCTGCTCATGCACTGCAACAGCGCATCCGAACCGGTCCCGCGCTAAAAGCTCCCGCCGCGTCTCCCCGCCCCGAGGAAAGGGCCAGCCACACCCAGACGCAGCCACGGGGCGCTGTGGAGCGACGTCCATACTTGCATGTTTGCGAGGTACCTGCCCCGAGTGCCACGCTCGAACTGGCCAGCAGTGTCCTCGCCAACAAGCTGCCTTGCACGGGTTGGACTGGCCACTCATCATAGACAGTCCCATCGCCGACTTCCACCTCCCATCACCACCACTGCCATTCCTGCACTTCCGTGCCCAACCCGCGCCCTCGCCCCCGTCTCATACTTGTTCTCTTCTTTGTCCAGCTTCAGCTGCTCACGCACTGTGCCCCTCGTTCACAACCATTTCTATCAACCAGCAGTCTCTGTATCTTGCACCCGCCGGCTTCCGCGAGTCGTCGCGTCCGCCGTTGTGCCTATCCATCCATCCACGTCCATCATCTTCTTGCTGCGTGCCACCATCACGGGCCGAGGAATCTTCGCAGAGCTCGGCGTGTGCGCCCTTGCCCAGCGCGCAACTCACCCTCACTCGGTCGCCTACGAGAGCAAAAGCTCCCCCGTGTCTACCGAGGGTGCCCATTTGCCCCAAGCGCCTTCTCGACCACCCGTCAATACCGCCAAGCTGTCTTCCCCAATCCTGCTCCCGCGCACAGTCTCCTACGACGCGGGTACGAAGCCTCCGCGCCGTGGCAGCATCTACCTCGACATGGCCGACCGCGACAACAGCACCCGCCGGAGGAGGTCTAGCAGCATTCTCCAGGTCTACCACGAACCCCCCGAGACTCTCGAGCAGATCAGTGACCAGGCCATCCTGCCCAACCTCAACGCCAACTGGACCAACGCCAAAGGTATGCGAGCTCGTCATTGAGCGCTTCCCCCGCCAATGGGGGCAAATTCAGTGCTGAAATGCTGACCTGTCGTAGGAGCATGGGCCATCCACATTGTCCTGATAGCCTGCCTCAAGATTTTCTACGACGTGATCCCGGGCGTCAGTCAAGAGCTTTCGTGGACACTGACAAATATGACCTACATGTTTGGCTCGTATCTCATGTTCCACTACGTCCGCGGGGTCCCGTTCGATTTCAACAGTGGCGCCTTCGACAACCTAAACATGTGGGAGCAAATCGACAACGGCGCCCAATACACGCCCACCAAGAAGTTCCTCCTCAGCGTCCCCATCGTGCTGTTCCTCCTGAGCACCCACTACACACACTACGACCTGGCATATTTCATCATCAACTTCCTGGCCGTACTGGGCGTTGTCATCCCCAAGCTGCCATTTGTACGTGTGGCCCAAGCCTGCCTCTATTATTGGTCGGTACTGTTCGCGAATACGACCAAGCTAATGCATTGACAGAGCCACCGAATGCGATTTGGCCTCTTCTCAGGCCCTCCCGATGAGTAGTAGCCCTCGTGTGGCTTGCGAGACGAGGAGGGGAAAGAAGAGGAGTAATGATTCAGCTTTGAGTTGGAACGAGGGGCAAAAAATACCACACCAGAGAGGGCTAGGGCCGAGTGAGGTGATATATACAGTAGCGAGCATAATCCGGTACGTGGCTCTCGCCGTCAGTGGTTCTGTCGTTGAGCAGCGGTAATTTTTGAAGGGGAAATATCTGGAAACCAGCAGCGATTGACATTTTTACCAATGGACCCGGCAAACTCTCTCCGAATGTGATGTGCTGATGTGCAAGCGGAACTCGAGATGTTGAGATGTTTGACGGGGCCAGGTTGTCAGGCCCTCCGGCACAAGCTTGTTTGTTATTTGCTACCTGTGTGGCCTGCCCCTGAGATCGGGTGCGCGCAGGAAGCGGCTCGAACCGTGAGTCTAATTATATTGCGAAAGTCAGATGGCCGTCCAGGCCCTGGGCAACCGGCCCAGTTCTTTGGCATTCCAGCATTGCTGGCGTCAGCTCTGACGGCGGGTTCTCGAATGGCATCGTTGCACGGGTCTGCAGGGGCGTCGCCATGCAAGTCCATTCATACTTTTGTCGAGAAGCTTAGTCGGCGGATATCGTGCAGATGCCGGGTTTAAGGACGACGAGTTTGAGCTTGATTGTGCCCTCGGGAAGATGGAGGAAGCTCTCGGAGCGAAGGGCCAGTAGTACTGGGTATAAATTGAGCATCTCATGCCTTCATCCCCATGGTTGTGCCTGTTCCATCTCAGACTCTCCAGAATCAGAGCTGCAGAGCACTCTCTCCCTCTCCCTCTCCCGTCTTTGTTGAACAGCCAGGTTCCTAGCACACATTCACCATGCGTGTTGAAGCTCTTGCTCTCGTGGCGGCCTTTGTGAGCGCCGCCCACGCCGCTGCGGTCAACGACTATCGCTTCTCCCCGCTGGCCGAGCAGCAGATGCTCGAGCAGCGCGTCGTCGTTGCCGACGAGATGGGCGCCCTGGACACGCCCCTCGAGGACGTCAAGCTGCCTGCCCACAAGCACGGGAGGCGTCAGCATGACTGCTCGACTACGTGCTCGCCGAAGCCAAAGCCGACCTGCACCAGCTCGGTGGTTCCTCCTCCCCCTCCTCCGACGGTCACGTCCAAGATTGTGGTGGCGGTGACGACGACAACTTGCCCTCTGGCCAAGTCGTCCACCAGCTCGGTGGCTCCCCCTCCCCCTCCCCCTCCTCCCCCTCCTCCGCCGCCGCCGGCCACGACGACGACTTGCCCCCTGGGTGTCAACATCAAGACGTCGGCCAAGATAGTCACCGCCCCCGTCAGCGTCACCACCTGCACCACCTCAACGACACCCCCCGTCACCGTGTCCATGGGCGAGGCGGCGCAGACCGTCGTGTCGGGCTTGGGCTTTGCGGCGGCGGCACTTGTCGCTTTCCTCGTGTAAGCTCAAGGGGCATGTACGTGCCTCTTTCTTCATAGCGCACTGTGAGGAGGAAGGGAGAACGGGAGGACAGTAAAGAACTCGGCAACGAGAAGAGCTCAGGGGGGGTGGACGTGGCTTCAGATGAACGTGAAGGTTTAATGGTGGAAGTGTCTGTGGTTTCTTAGCCTCTCTTAGTTAGGTAGTTGAATCAAATGCTTGTTTCTTAAACCACGTGTCCGAGCGTGTATGGAGTTCCCACGGAGTAACAGCTGCTTGGTCAAGTCAAGCCATTGGGAGTACAGTCTCTGCGAAGCCATGATACGGTACGGGGCAGGGGCAGCCTTCCGGCAACGTCGAGTGGCTTCCCAGGCCGGCGGGGTTCCTGAAGGAGACGTCTAATTATCCCCCAGCAGATTGGACGTGACATGCCGACGACGGTCCGGCGGCGAGTGCCCATTCAGGCAGGCGGCGTCGTCATCGTCGTCGTTGTAAGTTCAATGTCGCATGATCTGCGTCGTACGTATCTCCGAGAAGCCGGTGCTCCGTTCTGCGGTCGCGCAAGCCGGTGGAGGAAGCGCGGGGTCCGGAAGTCGGGCATGTGGGGGGCAGGTGAAGCGTCCCGGCGTCTCGGACTCCGAGCTCACGGCGAATCCAGAGCAGGGCATGAAGAAGCATATAAGTCGTCCGAGGGACGGGGTGAAGGAGCTTTGCCATTCCCTCGAGTCAGCCATTGATCCTGTAGACGGTCGAAAGAACTGGAGCTAATCCAGCCACCCTGCGTTGCGTGATCGTCTTAGTCGTTGCCCCTCCTCTCACCACCTTCCATTGTCTTACAACCACATAGCTGCACCTTGCAACACAGCACCACCACCACCGCCACACATCAAAACGCCTCAAACCATCACGATGAAGGGCGGAAGCACCAACATGTACAACAACCCGACCACGGGCGCGCGGGTGACGGCCTACTCGTCCGCGCACTCGACGCCGCTGCCCAAGCACCTCACCGACTACCATGCCGCGGCGTCGGGGAAGCGTCACGACTCCAACATGCTGAGCTCCAACTTTCAATCGCAGCTGCACCTTCTGCTGGCGAATGCCATTGGTGCCAAGAGAGGCACGTACTCCTGCCCGTTGTTTCGCTCCCCCATTCGCAAACTCTCGAGTCGAGGCCAGTCGAGCGCGAAACCACAACACTTGCTCAGCTCTGATGGGTCGCGGCGGCTAACCGGTGACGCTCCCGTTTTAGTCCTTGAGATTGGCGTCTATGTCGGCTACTCTGCCATGCTGTGGTCGCACGCCGTCGGCCCCAGCGGCGTCGTCACAGGCCTCGAGTTCTCTCCCGAGCTGGCCCAGATCTCGCGCGATGCGTTTGCCGCGCAGGGCCTAAGCAACATTGACATTGTCGTTGGCAACGGCGCCGAGACGTAAATGCTCCACAATCCCCAAGAAAGTACAAGCATGTGTTATTGTGTGTGAGCTGCTGACATGGCGGCCGCGTCAGCTTGCCCAAGCAGAACCCTGACGTGCCCTACGATCTCGTCTTCATCGACGCCGACAAGACGGGCTACAGCAACTACCTGCGCATCCTGCTCGCCAAGTCGCAGCCCGGCGCCGACGGCGGCCGCCTGCTCCGCCCGGGGGCCCTCATCATCGCCGACAACGTCCTGCGCCGCGGCCAGGTCGCCGACCCGGACGTCAACGAGGCCGAGTTTGGCACCCAGAGTGAGTGGGATGCGCACATCAAGGCGGTGCGCCAGTTCAACGATGAGTGCCTGGCCGAGCCGCGGCTCGAGACGTTCATGGTGCCGCTTTGGGATGGCTTGAGCATCATGAGGCTGCGCGACTAGGCATTGGTCGTCAAGACATTGAGCGACTGGTCAGTGGTTTTGTCGGCGTCTGCTCCAATGGCCGTTCACAAGTGAGACGAATCGTGAGAGTATGTGATTAATTATTGAAACAATTGGACCAAGTTGAATATGAACAGGCTTTGTGGGATATCATCTCCTCCTCTCACTCATCATGGCCAGCTCATACAGCCATGGCAGTCCATTACCTCACTTTCATCCCCTCATGTCGTTCATCATCGTCAATGGCACGCCCTCATGTGGAGCGAGCAGGTGATGCGCCGTCTAGTAGCGAGCGCGGCGCTGCCAGAAGCGTCGTCGGGTCGTCGTCGTTGGCGCCGGGTCGGTCCAACCCTCCTTGGTGCGGGAGTGGCGGTTCTTCTTGGAACGGCCGGCGCAGCAGGTGACGAAGACGACAATGGCAGCGAAGAGAGTCAGGATGGCGGCGACGAGCATCAGCCAGATGCCCGGGCCCCACTCGGCCGAGCTGCGGTCGTGGTCGTTGATGTCGTGCTTGATGATGCTGAGGCCGACAAAGTCGCAGACCATGGCCACGACGGTGACGACAAAGGCCAGCAGCGCGGAGAAGACGGACAGCAGCGAGCCCACGATGCCGGTGCCGAGGCAGAGCAGGAAGGCGATGAAGCAGAGGCCCGCGGCCACGGGGTGCAGCACCATGACGCGGGTGAGGCCCTTGGACGTGTTCTCGGCGGCGTCGCTGAAGTCGGTGCCGTCAATGGCGGACATGACCTGCGCCGGGTTGTAGCCGATTTGCTTGTCCGAGCACTGGTTGCCGCCACTGAAAAGGGCGTAAGTCTCCTGGCCGAGCAGTGAGTCGGGTGAGTGAGCTTACCGAAGACCGCGGTGGCACCAGCCGAACGTGCCAAATGTCACATCGGACCCGGCAACGCTCTGTCCAAGGTTGACCTTTAGGATGGAGACGGAGTCCACCACCGGGGCTGTGACGGAGACGACGACGAGCATCACCGTCGCAACCAGCAGCAGCAGGCTGCCGATGTGGTGGATGAAGCTACCGACGCCCATGGTGACTTGCTTGCTTGCTTGCTTGCTTGCTTGCTTGCTTGCCTGGCGAGTTCAATTCGTTGATTGCTCGCTGCTAGACGGCTCTGCTGAGGAGTGGGCGGCGGAGAGGCGAGTCGCGAAAGTGTGTACACGTCGAAGGGTTGGATAAGGCTATGTGATGTGAAACGCCGAATTGGGGGAGGGCCCTCGGCATATAAGTCAATGCATTGGGTGGGCGCCCTCCCAGCTGCCGATCGTCCAGGAAGCCAGCCGTCGTAGAGTGCGCGACGTCATCACGACGAGCCCTGTTGCTGTCCATGCTCCATGCCACCCTTGCTGGGGCCATCTCGCGTCGCAGCCAAGAGCTTGGCTGCGCCTTGACCCGGACTCGCCTTGACGGTGTCTTTGAGATCTGACCAGGGACCCGACATGCGTGACGTAGAGACGGCACCTTGCGGGCGAATGAGGGTGCGTCTGGGGGCTCTCTGTGGGTCGCCCAGCTGCCCTGATTTGGGCCGCGCCACCCTCCGTCGACAGGGGTCCACGATATTGGGCTGTGTGGTGTTGGTGTTGGTGTCGGTGGCTCAGCCAGCAGGAGTCGTGTTGCGCAGGATCCCTAGCCAAGCAAGTTTCTCGTCACAGCCGTTTTCCCGGAGCTGAAAGCAAGAAAGTCGGGCCTGCCAGCCAGTGTGCTCTGCCAGCCCCGTTGCCGGAATAGAACAAGCACTTCCAACCTTGACTGCGCTCCAACTTCGTAAGCCCGCCAGTTCGTGCCGCGGTGAGCTTCTCCAAGAGGTTCCGCTGACGTAGATCTGTCTCACACCTTGGCAGACGAGACTGGACGCGCAATGAATGCTGTTTCCATCGCGGTGACGCCAGCCATCGTTCCGACCTCGAGGCGGCATGGCATGCAGGGCTCCATTTGAGCCGTCTGCTAATCAATTAATCCCTTTTCGCTCCCAAGTGTCGACACAATTGTCAGCATGCCGTATTCCCAACTGGGCCACAGCCTCACGACCCGCTACCCGATGCCAAATTAGGCCATCGTGGGTACCAGCACTCGGTGCACGGTCAGCTGGCGGTGGCGGGTTGATTGCGCTGCAGAGTGGCTCAGCGGGCCATCTTACTCGGGAGCCAGCCCTTGAGTTGCAACCGCTCAGCCTTGCGCTCCATCCGGGACGCCTTGCCGAGGTCAAAGAGCCAGTGCGAGAGGCCCTCGGCCGCCACCGTCTGGGGCAGCGACTGCTTCAGCGTCGTCGCCACAAACGACTTGTCCTGCTCGTACGAGGCGGGCCACGTGTGACGGAGCAGCGAACCAGACATGGCGTACTTGTGGTTGTAGTCGGGCGCAGGGAAGATTTCCAGCGTAAACTCCTTGGTATCTCGCTGGCTCTCGACGTCCTTGTCAACGCTCGACGCCATCACCTCGTCTCCTACCGAAGTCACAGAAGGGGTCTCGCTGTGGAAGCTTTCGGGCTCGCCGAGGTCGGCAATGTAGGCGTCGGTATTGGCACGCGGAACGGCGATGTTGTACGTGAGCGGGCTGCTGGCAACGAGCCTGCTGGCGGTTGTGGGCTCCTTGGTGACGGACACAAAGTTGGCGTGGTAGCCCTGCGAGCGACCTCGATTAGCTCTTGGTCCGCTTCGACCGCTGCGCGTCAGTGAACGTACCGGCGTCATCTTGAAGACCTCGACCGGGCCATGCTGCTCGAGCACCTGCAGAACGGAGCGCCGCTCGGCAAAGGTCATGGGCGTCGGTGAGACGAGGATGCGAATCGACTGCTGCGGTATCGAGCGCCACGCTGCGCTTGCCACGGAGGCCATGGCAATGTCGGCGACAAGTGTCACGACTGCGTAGAGGAAGATTAGAACTTGAAGCTTCCACGACTTCTGCCAGCGGCCCAGGCGGATGAGGATGGAGCCTCGCGGGCGAGACCATTGGGTGGGCGAGCTCAATTGAGCTGCGGCGGGAAGAAGCGGGGCCGCAGCAGTCGCCGACCCTGGCGCGAGCTGCACCTCCAACACCTAAACTTCAACAAAGAACGACCTTACCACACACAGCTTCAAGACTGCTTCCGTTACCGAGGCTTCCTAGTCGATCATCTTCGCGCAACCGTGCTGAACGACTGATGCCTTCCATCTCGCGTCTCCGGAGACAATAGCCCGGTGCTCTCGCGACGCTCCTCGCGACTCGAGCTTCGCCAGCTTCAGCCTCGTTGCTATCCGACGCGCCGCTGCGCACGACAGACGGACCGTTTCGAGTCGCCATGGCGACGCCGACGCCCATCAAGCACGCGCCGTCGCAGCAGGGGCGGACACCCTCGCAGCTGGCCGTGGCAACGCCCCCGGTGTCGACGCCCTTCTCCAACGCTGCCCACGCAGCGTTTTCGCCTCGCGGCCCCAGGTCGTCGCCCCAGCAAGTCAAGAAGTCTCCCGCCACGTCCATGATGGGCCAGTCGGCATTGGGCGCCTTCAACTTCGACAGCCCGTCGACTGCTGCGGCCATGGGCGCCCTAGGTATCGGCGGTGGCTTCGATATTGGGCTCGACAATGTAGCCGTCGGTGGGCTAGATGCTCTCGGCGCGGCCCTTGCCGGCGAGGACGACAAGCTAAAGCGGCTGGATACCATACTAAAGCTCTTCAGTGTTTGTACACCCACGATTATCTGGCGGTAACGCGAACTGATGGCTGGCAGGAGAACAGGGGTCTCGTCAGCGAGGCCGGCCTGGATCGTCTAGCCCAGCGCATCGGCCTCGAGCTCCTGTCCGAGGAACAACGGACCCCTGGCGGGCGCAAAACGAGGACGCTGGCCATTGCCGGTTCTGCAATTGCATTGGATATCGTCTTGGATAACAACATCGTCCAGAGCACGTCGTTGACGTATCACGGAAACGCAGAGTCCGCGTCGAAGCACATGGACGCAGCCGGCCGCATCCTCCTCCAGGATCTGCAGCTACTCCCCAAACAGAGCCCCTTGACCAAGACTTTGCAGAGCTTCGCCTCCAACTTCGAGCGGCTGGCAAGCCTAGACAAGCTCAGCATTGTTCCCGGTCTCGATTGCCATGAGGCTCTAGCTGGCATATACGTCAGCCTGGACAAGTTGCATCAGTGGGATCTGTCGAAGCTGCGTGAGGAGCAAGGCATGGCGGGCAAGTCGGATCAGTACGTGTCCAACATGGCCATGTGTACGCGCCACGGAATGCCCGTCATGCACGCGCGAGGCAAGGTCGGGCTGGCCCTGCAGTACTGGAAAGAGCTCCGCTTCGTGCCGCCATCGACGGCCGACCTGACTGCCTTTGCGGACAAGCAGGAAAGGGTCTGGTCGCTGCTTCTCGGTTGCGCGTCCATCGATGGCCTCGGTCTTCCCCCCGTGCGAGTTTCCGAGTTTTGGATCTCCAAGGACATCATCAAGGAAGAGCCATCATCAATCGAGTCCAGCGGCGGTGTCGCGTTGGACTGGCAGGAGCCTGAAAACATTTCTCTGCCGCCTTCCGAGGACAATAAAGACGCCGGCATGGACTTGCTGCAGCCAGATCTGTCGACAACCAGGGTCCCCCGGGTCATGTTCACCGTCACCTTTGACCCTCCCGTCGTTCTCCCACAGAATGACTGGGCGCGACTGTACATGTGCGCCAACGTGGCCCCTCCCCATATTGAGTTGAGCCATAGGGGGTCTCCGCCAACGTTTGACAGCCTGCTGTTCCCTATCCCTCCCGGCACCAAGGTGGACCCCAGCGAGCCTCGGGCCGTAACGCGGCGACGAGACGTCGGCGTGGTTGATCGCAACGGAAAGTCGTGTGTCAGGCAGCACGACAATACTCTATTCATCTACAAGCCAATATATTCGCAGGCGGTATCGGAGATGCCATTCTCTCATCCTCGGCAGCTCATCGACATGCTGCCTCTTCTGCGACAATATGCCTTTCTCTCCACGTTGCTTGAGAATAGCTTCGGGCCCAAGACCACGGGGGACCCGCCCGCGACGGCAAAGGGGGATGCGAAGCCCGACCCGAAGGTGCAGAAAGCACAGTCAGGCACGACGACCGGGAAACATCAGCTCGCAGACTTCCTGGAACCTTCAAGCGAGCCACCCGAGGACGCTGCCCCCGGGTCGGAAAAGGGAGCAAGGGTAGACGTCATCCTCTGGGTGCATCCGTCGCCGCACCTGCAGGTCGTGTTCCCCATGGGCGACGCGACGGCGGACATCACCCTCAGGATCCTCGAGGGCGGCGTGGTGGAGATTGTGGAGGAGAACATCATCGGCGCCGACGCCAAGGGCAAGCGGAAAGAGTTTACGAAGCAGAGCCTCGGTAAGGTTCTGGAGCACTTGGAAGACTTGTGCAAATGGGCCGAGTGGATACGGACGCGCCTGTCGTCATAGCAGCGCCGTGAGGCAGCGTTGGCATCACCAGCCGGAGTTGAATGATACCCGAATTTTCGCTTTGAAGCACTATCTGCGCTCTG
The DNA here is from genome assembly GCA_024340015.1 of Tolypocladium ovalisporum. NCBI lineage: Eukaryota > Fungi > Ascomycota > Sordariomycetes > Hypocreales > Ophiocordycipitaceae > Tolypocladium > Tolypocladium ovalisporum. Next base: position 159,148 of record JALHBZ010000087.1, read on the forward strand.
TTCCGTGAAGCACCATCGCGCGCAGGTCTATCGGCCGCGAGGCCATCTTCCATCTTTTCCGATCACGTCCTGACTGACTCGGCGCATGCCGTCTCCCTGACTTGGAAGCTTCACATCACTGCCGCTGGTGCGGGGCGCCCCCCGAAGGTTTATCTAAAACACCTGTCCTTGGTCATGTGGACTTTGCTCACGACGGCTGCTGGAGATTGACTCTCCCACCTCTCTGGCGCTGAGAACCATTCTCGGGAACAGTCGTCGTCGTCGTCGACCAACCTCCTTGCAATACAGGCATGGCTCCGAAGCTGAAGGAGAGCCTTCGACGCGTGGCCGGTGGTGCCGTCTCGCAGGCGCGGTCCATGTCCAATGCCGTAGTCGACGAGGCACTCGACATGCTCCGTCGCCGGTCGGCCTCTTCAGAGCCTGTCGATGTGTACGCGGACATGATCTCGTGGCCGTTGCCGCCGCTGCCAGATGTGCCGCCCGGCCCGCCGCCAGCCAAGGGGCTGCCAAGGACGCCGTCGGCCGACGCACCTCCGTCGCGCTGCTCACAGCCTCCCTGCCCGCTGCATCTTTCGCTGCCGCCAACGCCGCGGCCACGGCGTCGTCGCGTGAGACGTGCCCGACCCGACTCGTTGACGCTGCCGCCGCAAGCCCATGACCTCGTCCACGAGCCGCCGCCGCCGCCGCCGCCAATGCCCCTCGAGCCGCCGGGCTTCCACGCCACGCGGCGGGACGAGGGCAGCGCTCGTACGCAATACTGGCTGTCTGCCGACAACGTGCTGGCCGGTGTGCCGGGGAGCGAGCACGTGCCCGCGGGCCACTGGGATGGGCTGGTGCGCCTGGCAAAAGATGTGAATGTTGTAAACAGAAGACGGGGGGAATACGTGTGGGTGCAGCTCGTGACGGCGTGGTGTGGCGACGATGAGACGATCGGGCGTGCGGTCGAGGAAGGTCATGAAATCAAGGAGGAGACGGGATGGGAGGACTTTGACGGCACTCACTGCTGTGCCTTCGAGGAGCAAGCAGTGAACAAGAACCCGCTCGAGAATAGGATATGACGATTCACCGAGCGAGGGTTCGCACAGTCCAGGGCAGGTCCATTTTATTCTCCCCTACCCTAGCAAAACACACCAAGCCACCTCACTAGCAAAAGAATCACGAACCCCCGATGAAGTAGAAAAAGATTTTCTGGTGTATATGTAAAATAGAAATTATTCCGGCCTAAGCCTTTATCCAACTCTATAGTTCCTCCGCCGTCCGTGACACCTCATTAGAGAAAGAAAAAAAAGAAACCCGATCGCTCGATATGATGGTAACAAGCAGCTCGCTTACAGCATCAGGGCAGCCGCGGCACACAGCACGACGAGCGCGCTGAAGCTCGTCTTGACAGCGCCGCTGTGGACGACCTTGGGGGGGCAGTTGTCCCCGGTGCAGGAGTTGTCGCCGGCAGGGGGCTGCGAGGCAGGGGGGCACGAAGGACCGCTGCAGGCCACGGACTTGATGGCCGCCGGCTGGGCAATGGCAGTGGAGGTCTCACCCTTGCCGTTGCCGTTGCCGCTGCCGTTATCGTTATCGTTATCGTTACCGTTGCCGTTGCCGTTGCCGTTACCGTTGCCGTTACCGTTGCCGTTGCCCTTGGGGTTGGGCGTGGGCTGCTGGACGACGACGGTGGTGGTGTGGCCCGGGAAGAAGGGCGACGGGGCCGTGAAGCCAGTGGTGGTGGCGACCTTGCCTGGCACCACGGGAGTGGCAGCGGGCGTCTGCTCGGGCACGGTCATGTAGGGGACGGTCTTGTCGCCGGGGCAGTAGGTCGTGGTGATGACCTCGGTGGTGAGCTTGCCGACGGGACAGTCGGTCACGGCTGGCGCGCAGCTGGTGATGGTGTAGATCTTGGTGATCTTGGTGGTCACAGTGACCTTGTCGTCACCGCCGGGCGAGCCGCTGCCCCCAGTGGGCGTGGGCACGACTGGCGTCGGCGTGGCACTGACGGGGCAGACGGTCGTGTACAGGGGGATGGTCTCGGTAATGGTCTTGCCAACGGGGCAGTCATGGACCCAAGGCGGGCACTGGCTGACGACGTGGGTGCTGGTGGTGTACACGGTCGACGTGGTCATCTCGACGGACGAGGTGGACGTGATCATGGAGCCGCCAGACGAGGTAGACGTGGTCAGGTCACCAGACGTGGCGGTGGTGGTATCCTTGCCAGACGAGGTGGACATGGACTGAGCGCCAGAGGTGGAACTCTGCGAGCCAGAGGTAGAGGTCTGCGAGCCAGAGCTGGAGGTTTGCGAGCCAGAAGACGAGGTCTGCGAGCCGGTGGACGTGGTGGCATCGGCGGCCGAGGTCAGCTGCGTCAGCTGCGTCAAGCTAGCCGTGGTCGTGGTCCGGGTGAAGGAAGAGTTGCTCCACTTGGAAGAGAACGTCAGGGTAGGGAAAGCAGTGTCGGTGGAGCTGGAGCTGGAGCTGGAGCTGGAGCCAGCGGACGTGGTGGTCTGCGAGGTCAGAGAGTTGCTGGTCGTCGTGGCCTTGGTGGTGGTGGTCGACGCGGTAGTGGTCGCAGACGACGAGGTGGTCGAGGCGCTCGTCTTGGTCGTCGACGTGGACGAAGTCGCTGTCGACGTGGCAGACGTGGTCGTGACCTTGGGGGCCACCTTGAAGTACCGGATGTCCTTGATCTTGAAGAAGGCCTCGGAGAAGTCGCCGGGGAAGTTGGCAATGTAGTCGCCGCACGTCTCCTGCTTGGTGACGGCCGCGCAGCTCGAGTGCCAGACGTCGGCGTTGCCGACGGGGTTGCCGCACAGGTCCAGGTTGAGGACGAGGCGCTGGCTGGCAAAGTGGTTGTCAATGTCGCAGTTCTTGTTCTTCAGGTGCGCGACGGGCATGCCCCAAGAGGCAGAGTCGGGCTCGTCGTCGCCAATGTTGGACGGCACGTTGGCCCAGCGCCACGAGTACAGCTTGATGAAGTCGCTGGTCCACTCCATGGCGACTGAGGGTATGTTAGCGTGATGCCACGGCCATGCGGGAACTTCAGGGGTAGGGGCAACGTACAGACACCGCCGTCGCGGGTGGCCCAGGGGCCGTTGTGGTCGGCGGCGACGCAGCCCTGGTTGTTCCACTGGTAGGGAGGGTTGGAGTAGCCGTTGTCGCAGTTGTTGGTCTGGACCTGGCCGCTTTGGCCGACACCATCCAGCAGGCACGAGCCGGTGTTGGCCGCGTCGCCCATGTGCAGGGCCGGCGAATTCCACTGAGCATTGTTCCACGCCTCGTAGATGTCGACCTCGCCGTCGACGGGCCAGTTCTGACCGTAGGTCCAGCTGGCATGCGTTAGAACCTGGCAAGCCTGCAAGTGAGGGGGGAAGGTCCGAGGCGACTCACAAAGCGGGCCAGAGACCGCACTTGTTCTCGGGCAGGTGGGTGAAGCGGGCGATGAACAGGCCGTGCTTGTAGGCCTTCTTGGACTCGATGCGCACACTGTCACGGTGGGGGTGGGCGCCCTTCAGGAAGGTCGTGTGGTCGATGCCGACGCGGATGGGCTCGTCCTTGTAGGAGATGAGCCCCCTGAGCTCGGCCTCGGTCCGCGTCTGGTAGTTGACGAGGCCGCCATTGAGGGAGGAACCCTGTATTTACATCGTCAGCGCCGTGTCCTTCTCTACACAACCAACTCTGGTTGTTAATGATGGACTTTGCCATACCGTGATGAACTCGAACTGGTCGAAGAAGTTGCTAGAGTCCCACTTCTCCGACAGCTGCCACTTGGTAGCAACGGCACTGCCAGCACACGCAAGGGCAGCGGTGCCCAGGGAGAGGAGAGAAGGAGCCATATTAACGGAGTGTGTGTGTGTGTCGTGGTTTCCTTGTCTATAACGAGTGACTGGAAGAACCGGGAAAAGGGGAGAAGCGAATGGCACGACGTTCGATACGTCAGAGGACGAGCGTGAAAGCTCTTGCTACCCGTGGGAACCTGGCGGTCGGTACTTGACGGAGTAAGCGGACGGGAATAGGAAGAGAGAAAGCAGACAGAAGCGGCGCCGTGGCGGGAAGACGCTTTTGAGGAGGATGCGTCCTCGCGTGGGCAGCCCTCTCCCCCACCCCTGGACCGGGCCATCTCACGATGATCCCGGTCACGATGGACACCTCGCCGCGAGGAGGATGCAAGCATTCCCGAGTCTGCAGGACTCGTCAACCATGGCCCACGGCGCCGGGGCAATAACATGGTGGGTGCCTTGTGGGCGTCGGTCAACCCATGGCGCCCGTGAGGGTAGTAAGTGCCAGCTGGCCGGGATGGCCCCATGGCGACATGGCTCATCTCGCGTGAAAGCCACCAATGCATAGACGCTGATGTCGGGCCTGCCCGCCAATCAGCCGCCCTCGTCCCGTCGTCGGCGCCGGCGGCGGGGCCCGGGGCGTTGGATCCGGCAAGCTCCTCGACCCAGATGGCCGTCGAGACCATTCTCCTCGGAGACAGCGTGCGAGGAACCAGGAACCGGGGACCAGGGACCAGGGGACCAACGCCCAGCGGCCCACCGCGGGACCAGTGAGCCGGTACAACGAAGCAAAAAGCTCGTGGTGCTTCGTGAGGATCTCTCTCTCTCACCTCGCTCGAGCGTGCGTGCATGCATGCATGCATGCATACACCACATGCAAGTGACGACGGCCGAGCCAAGCGCAGAGAAGCCGCTAATGCAGGAACAGCATGGTCGAGGGCAGCCGGACAGCAGCAGCAGGCAGTCGGTGACCAGTCTCGCTGCGGGCGCGTCCGGGGACTATTGTGCAGGGAACGTTGAGCTCTCGATACATACCTGTACTCATGCTGCAAGGCTGCATGCTGGCTTCGTCCATGGTAAGGTATGATGTGCCCCCCAGTTGTCGATGACTCGAGGGCGCGGCAACGACAGGGTGGGCTGTCCAGCGACCCGCGCGATACCGCATCGCGCTCGTCCAGCCCACGGCCCATGATGGTCAGTATCCGACTCCCCAGAGAAGACGCCTCTCAGCAAAGCCCTCTCTCGTGGATGGGTAGGGATCTCACCATCATCATCTCAGCGGGTCCGTACCTGACCGGGGGGTAGAAGAGCCGTGCCAAGTCGGCAGGCCGATGCGTCCCCGGTCATTATCAGTCGCCCTCGATGAAGCTCTTCAGCCGCGTCACGAATGGCGTCCCGTTCCGGCGCCCCCCCCCCCCC
>JALHBZ010000087.1:164556-201115 GCA_024340015.1 Tolypocladium ovalisporum
ACTGGCAGACGAAAGGACCCAGAGGCCGACGACAATGGTTGGAGAAGGAATAATAGGGAACAAGGCACGGGCAGCCGTCGCGCCGCACAAGCACGATGCGGCTCTGCGGTACTGTCTCAGTGGCCCTCTTGGCTCTTGCGCCCTTGCGTCCTGGCCCGCTGCAGATTCCAGGCTGGCCTCGGCCTCCCGTTGCCTCGACGGGACCCTCCAACTCTCCACCTTCCCCCCCATAAATCCGGTCGTCGCGGCGCACGGAATCCTTCCATCCCGTCCGATCACGTCTGCTTCTGGCTGCTGCCCTGGTCCCTGCTCCGTCTTCCAGAACAGCCTCAGCTGTCGATAGCCGGGTGGGGGGGGAGGCTTTGGGTCTTTCTTACTTTTTCCCTCTCCTCCCTTCAGCCATCTTCAGCCCAAAACGCCACTCATGTCCACGAGTCGCTGCATAATACCATAAAAATAGCTGCAGTGGATAAAAGCTGTCGATCCACAACAGCTCGACGTTGTTTGTTCATTATATTCGTGCACCTACGAAATAAGTGCTGCTCTTCGGACGAGCTCGGTCGAGGGAAATGGCCTCATCTCTGGCGTGCTGCCATGTCTGTGACTGAGCTCACGGAGCCCGTTCTCGTGAGATTGCACCCTCGACGCGCTCTGTACCCGACGGTCAAGATTTCCCATCCCACCTCCCTGTTCCATTCACGATCCCTTTGCTAGCCCATCCATCGCACGGAAAAGAGGGGAGATCCCCAGCTCGGTGATTGCCGCGCTCGGATTAGCCTCATGCGTGGGCCAGCAGCACCCCAGCTTGGAAATTGACATTTGGATATTACAATCACTGCACGTAATATCGACAGGGTTCGTGTGCGGCTCTGCGGGCCACGAATTGAGAATGAGGAGCCTCTGGCACATTTCCTCGGAAGAGTATTTTCTTCCGGTGACTGGGGGAATGAGGCTCCATCTTGCACCATGAAGCCTGGGGTCCGGAACTCTTGGACAATACCGTACAGGTATACCTTTGCTTCCTTTTCAGCATCACCTCAGGAAGCTTCTGGGAAAGCGTTTGACAAGTAGCTTTTCCTTAGCCTCAGCGCCATGATCTGTCATATTCACTTGAGGGTCTGACCTTGCGCCAAGCCACTGATCCCATTTTATTCCCACGAGTGTGGGCAAGACTATGCAGCGGAGACTGGCAATGGGTTCCAAAGACCACGGTGGGCTCTGGCATGCGATTGGGACGTGATTCTCCACGACGGGCATATTCAGAGGTCTGACATTTCTCCTCGAGTAACTAAATGTACCATTTATTGTATGGCTTGAATATCGTACATGCCTACCACTGCGATCTACGCCCTCGGGTCTGATATACAAACCCACAACCTCTGCTGGGTGCGTGCCCCGTTAATCCGTCGTCCTTCTCAGGAATGGCTTCAACCCCCTCGCTGCATCCTGCTCGTTCCTCCCATCCACCTTGACCCTCCTCACCCGGACCCAGACGCCCTCGGCTATGCGTACCGTCACCGCGCCGTCCGCCTCGTCCACCACCACCGGCCTCGCATGCCGCCCGTCGTCCTGCGCAAACAGGGCCGTAGCCTGCCCTGTGCCGCCAATGTCCTGTTCCGCCACGCCCTCGACGTCCTGGAAGAGCACCCGCTTCTCGACGCCAGCGTCGGTGACTGCCCGCGTCCAGACGGACGGAAAGACCCGCATTCGGCGGGTAAACGCCTCTGCGCTCGTCCAGGTAGCCCAATCGACCTGCGCGTCCGCCTTGGTCACCTTGGGCGCGTGCGAAAGCTCGCCTTTGCCTTGGTCTTGGGGCCCCGCGGCAACGTGCGGCGGGACGTGGAGGCCGTCGCGCAACCCCTGGACAAGCATCCGCGCGCCCTGGACCGCGGCCTCGTGAGTGAGTTCCTTGATCGACGCGCCCGGACGGATCGCCAGCCCCGGCGCGGGTGTCTGCGAAAGGACGGTGCCGTGGTCGAAAGCCTTGTCGTCCAGCGTCTGCAGCGAGATACCGAGATGTGAATCCCCGCGCAGCATGGCGTGGTGAATCGGCGCCGGGCCGCGTAGGCTGATTTTCACATCGTAGTTAGCCACATGGAGCGCTTCCGGACATCTAAGAGACTGGAACGTACTCTGGCAGAAGCGAAGGGTGGACGTTCAAGCCGCCGTACTTGGCCGAGGACAAGATCCGCGGCGGCACGAACAGGCCAAAGGATACCACGACGACCAGATTGGTTCCCTCTGGAAGCTGAGCAGCTGTTTGTGAGCAGGCGATCGCCTAGACCGGAGCTCGTTCAAGGCACTCACCTCCCACTTCGTGAACGTGTCTCTCTGATGCACTCTTAGCCCCAACTCCTCCGCCACAGCCTTGCACGGCACTGCGACTCTCATCAGCATCAAGTCTTCTCCCTTGTTCATGGTTCCGAATGATTGCCCGAGCACTCACCTTCGCGAATCTGCTTGAACCCCCGCCCCGTCCTCTTCGGCGGCAGGACCATCACGTCCAGCGCGTCAATCAGACGCCCGTTCCGCACATGCTCCTCGTGCAGCGCACGCAGAGACTCGCAGCTAAAGACGTCGGAGCCGCAGAACAGAATGCGCAGCGGGTCAGAGACCTTGGTGGCCGGGGCGGATGAGAAGCGCCGGCGGATGGTGGTGTGGCGCTGACGGCAGAGGCCGCCGAGAGGCCGTGATAGGCGGCGAAGCATCACTGGCTCATGGCTGTACGGTGGCGAGCTCCTAAAGATGCCTTGCAGCTCAAAAGACTCGTCAAGTCGGTCTGGGCGAGCGGTGGTGAGCTCTCTGATCTGTAAGTGCTCAGGGTTCGGCCGCGATGAGGTTGAGGTTGTTCTCGTTTGTCGCAACTACGCTTACATGCATACGACATCAACTAGCAGTCGAGATCAACAGGCCGCCCATCAACGACGGAAAGTAGTATAGATATAATCTGAAGCTACCCAATTTAGTCTACGCAATTCAAATGACACTCCAATCACACGCAACAGTCCAAGTTTGCCCGTCCAATTCCACATCCCACACTGGCTGCCCAACCATGACCACGCTGCCAGCCGCAACGGCGGCTCTCCTGCCCAGCCCCGTCAAGTTGCCCTCCCCAGCCAATACAAACTTCTGGGGTTCTTCACCGGCTTCTGGCCTGCTTTTAGCAAGGTACATCTGACGCCCCGGGCGGACCTCTTCTATCGTGATTCTGAGGGTGGAACCCGAGGCACTGTCGATGCCCTCCCACCCCTTGACCTCGGACAGCCAGCCCTGAACCTCTGCCGCAAGTCCATCGTGGAGGTATTTTGCGCCGCGGCGTTGCGGCGAAAAAGCAGCGGGGAGGCCCTCCACAGCCTCGTCCAACTCGGCGGGCTTGAAGCGTGGCGCCGGTCGGAACATGGGCTGCTGCGCTGCTCGGGCAGCTGCAGCCTCTGCAGCAGGCGAGTACCTATCGCTGTCTCCCTCGCGCAAAGAGTCCGTATGCTCCTTCTCTTCCCCTTGTAATTCTTCGTCGTCGACAATTGATTCTCCATCCCGAAGTTGGTCAGTCGAGGGTTCCGAGCCCGGCATAGGCGAGATGGAAACCTTCCGTCTCTTGGCCTCTCGACCATCTGGTGGCGAGACTCCATGACGCGAATGACCAGTCTCAAGCGAGTTGGCCTCGATTTCATCCCGTGCATCAGAAATCGAAGCTCTCCCCGAGGGCGACTCTTCATCATGCTGAGACTCGCTCACAGCATCAGACTCAATCTCAATGGAATCATATTGCTTCTGCGCATCATCCCCGTCAGCCTCATCCATGGGCAGGCCATACTGCGAATCGTCATCCTCTTCGTCGACAACCTCGATCTCGTAACCCCTCTGCGTCGGCCGCGGCAAGGACGAAGAGCCGAAGCGCGGCGTCGACTGGAACTGCGGGTACTGCGCTGGCGTCTGCGCAGTCTGCGTGCTCCTCTTTGGCAGCAAGAACCGGCGAGGCGTTGGTGTCTGATCAGTTGTGTTAGCTTCTTGACAACTGCGCTTGCGAAACGCAGGGGGTTGGCAGCTCACTGAACGGGGCGGGCTCATGGCGATGCTTCGCGCGACATGGTGACTGTTAGGGGCACCTTTGCTCTGGACGAACGAATGTGCTCATTGCATCACCGCAGATGGTCCTCTTGTCTGATCGCGCATCTACGCAGGAGGTTGGAACTGTAAATTATGACGGAGATGAGATTTGGTTCGAGACGAAGTAGACTGTTGCAACTTGATGAGGTAATGGAGGTGAGAGCCGGTGTGGTGACACTGGGTGAACATCTTCGTGCCTTGATGAGTACCGGGTGAGACTAGTGAACAGTGGATCATCTCATGTCACACTCAAAAATGTGACGCCACACTTAGTGCAGCAGCAATCCGCCTTTTATGACTTTGACATCTCACCATCGCGGTGCCCTCGATAATGGAATAAACCTTACATATGAATTTATAGTGGAATCGCTCGCGCTTGAGACTTGAGAGCATCACCTTCATTGGAAGGTTCTATTGTTCGACATGCGTCGCGTTCGGCCTCACGGGCCATTTCTATGCACTGAATGAAACCCCGACGGGCTCTCAGGCTCCGTGACAGGGACGAGGTCGCATATCGCCTCGCCCTTCCTTGCGCCAGCGACAAGTCGCAGCCTAGAAAGCAAGCAAATCCTAACAAATGGAAAAACGCCAAGCTGTGCATTCCGTCTCCCGGACATCACGGTGTGCGTAATGACATGCGATGCGTTGAAGTGGTTCAACAATCATAGTACACTAAACCCCCCTAAAAGTGCCGGTCCAGCAGACTCGTTCGCACGAATCAAATTGCGACGATTGACGAAGGGATGCGAGAGTTTTGGGTATCCTTGAACGGCCGATACGGGCCGTAACAGAAAGAGCAATCAGAAAGCAAAGGCGTGAAAGACGTGGCTGCATCGAACAGGACCGCAGGACTCGGTCGTTGCCGTAGACCATGGCTAGGTGACCGTGTGCTTAGCCGTAGGTAAGGCTGAACCCTGTCTTGTGATCGGGCTCCGTGGGCTCGGTGTTCTTGACTTGGTGCAGCATGACTGCTGGCAGACAGGACCGCCCGTTCTGGCCTTCCCACCTCTCGCCTCCGAAGCCCGTGTCGGTCCATCCCATCCAGTTGTTATACAGCCGGTTTGGCGGTTCGGCGCGATAATACCAGGTCGTGCCCTGGTATCGGCGCTCGCGTCCCCAGCCCATCGGGCATCCGCGTCCGCCAGTCTCGCCGTTGGGACCCGGGTTGAACCACTTGTTGAGAAACTCGCCCCTCCAGTCTCGGTCCATGAAGACGGGGTGAGGGGCGTAGACGGTCTTCAAGCCGTGGAGCAGGGCAATGGTCTGCGGAGTCATCTCGGACGCCACGTGATTGCCGCGCATGTTCTCGACATGCATGATGTCTAGCAGTCGCTTCGAGATGCGAGACTGCGTGACAATGGTCGTGCGTCGCGGGAGGTCCTCTTTCTTGTGGTTCTCGTCGCTGAAGCCCCAGATGTGGTTGGCAATGATCCACTGGCTATCAACGGGGTCAAACATGGGGCCGACGGTGATGAAGTCCGCCTCCTCGCCCACACCCCATTCGTAATTATCGTCCTTGTGAGACTTGACGGGCGGCTTGGGCCCGACAGGATTGATGAATGGCAAGTCTGGAGGGCCCCAGATAGTGTCATCGCCGTGTCGCCGCGCCACGTCTTCTCGGAAAGTGGTGTCGTAATCCCCGTGATACTCGGGGATGTACCATCGCTCGTTCCTCTCCCACAGATACTTGCGGGGCTGCTTCTTGGCAAAGCCCTGCAGCTTGTCCAGCAGGTCGTAATGGTGACCGGTAAAACGAAAGTCCATCTCCCAGTTCCAGATGAAGTCGAATTGCGGATGGTCATGGCTGAACTTTTGAACAGAGAGCCACTGAGCCGTGTGAACGCCCCTCTCGTCTTCATCCTTCATCTCGGTGTAGATGTTGGCCACCTGCTCGTCATTCCACAGCACGGTGATGCCATGGAACTCCGGCGGTACATTCTCGCGGAGGACTGTTTGGTACGTCTCGTTGTCGTCGAAGATTCGAGCCTCCTTTTTCTTGGAATGAACGAGTAGAAACACCTCGTACTGACCGCCACTCTTGAGATTCAACTCTGTGATCAGTGCTCGGATTATCTGCTTGTCGTTTTCCGTGTACTCCATGCCGGTATACGATCGCAGGAGGATGGCGGTTCGCGACTCCTTGACAACGCTGTCGTCGAGCTTAGTCTCCCTTGTGACGGGCGAGCGACCTTTGATCCTCGGGGGCTGTGCCAGTTTGACCTTGTCGCCGGACTTTTCCGCATGTCTGGGGATTTCTACCCGCTTCGGGGGTTCTTGATGCTTTGGCTCCCCTTCCTGCTTCGGCTGTTCCTCCGGCTTAGGCTTCTTGTCCTTGTCCAGCTTCTCTTTTTCTTGCTGCTCTTGCCTCTGCTTCTCTGGAGGCGGCACAGGCCTGGCCGTCTCGGGATAGGCATTGAGATACTCGTTCTTCTTCTTGCGGGTCATGTCAAATCGCTCGGCGTTGAGCGTGAGGCAGCGCTGCTGGAGACCGCCCCAATCGACGTTGTCCCAGTTCATAACTCTGTATTCGCCGCCCACCTTCTTCTTCTGCTCGATCAAACCGTACGGACCCAGTCGCGTGTCGCGCTCCCAGCACAAGTTGGGATCCATGCCCATCAACTCGTAGCTGCCAAATTTGGGCGCAGGCCACCGTTCTGGGCGGCCTTTGAAGACCAGCAAGTCCTCGACAAGCTCTCCGGTGGGACCCTTGCAGGGGACGTAATCCCCGTGGCCCTGAACCTTCCACTCGTCGCTGTTGTAGTCTGGGTACGGGTTGAAGCGGACGGGCTTGTCCTCGGTGAATTCGAACTCGGCCTTGGGGTCTTCCCTCAGCATCTTGCCTTGGTCTTCGGTGCGGTTGCCACTGAGGGTAAGTGACTTGAGTGTATTGCCGTAAATCAAGTTTGAAGACTTGAGGCTGAGCGATTGCCGTGTTAGTAAAAGCCACGCGCATGTAGGCCAGACAGTAGGGTGCAAGACGAAACACTTACTTGGCCGTTGTCTTGTAGGCATAGCGCCACATCTTGCGCAAGTCCTTTTCGTGCTTCAGCCTGCCGACGTCGCCAGGCGTTCTAAAGACGCCATCCGTCTCAAAACCTGGCAACGTATCTTCCCTGGTCTCACGGTCGTCAGGGTCGCTCCAGTAGCGCAGGTCTTCAATGTCGATGTCCCACTCCGCTTTGGTCCCAGACGTCACATCCTGGTGGCCGCCCGTCAAGGGCTTCTCGTTGGGGGATCCAAAGCCCAGCGAGCTGCTTGGCGGAGTCTCGTGGAGGTATGGAACAATGTGAAGTTGCGGAGGAGGACCGCTGAAGAGGAGGAAGTAAGTCGTGACGGAAGCCAAGGCGATGAGAAGGACAATTCGGGGCCGCGGCAGCGGCAGAGACAGCGTCGTGCGCCGTCCCTGCGGATTGAGCATCTTTTCCATTCCTCGCGATGAATCAAAGTGCCTTGGAAACCACGTGGCGAGGACGCTCGTCTCGATGTTTGGGTCGAGACGGCGAGTGCTCGCAGCAAGCTTCGACTCTAAAACGCAAAAAGGACAAACAACGAGTCTAATTGATGAGCTCGAAGCTCACGAAAGCATGATGCGTCTGGGCAAGTCAAAGTGCCGTGAGGGGTGGTTTTGTTGGCCCCAAGTTGCGGCAAGAGCGGGTGCTTTCAGCTGAGGTGCCGAGACGGCTCGTTGCTGCCGGCAGTGCTGAGACTCGTAAGTCGATACCAAGCTATGGTTTCTTGGCGGTGGGATGGATGCAGCTGGCCGTGTAAGCCGTGACGATGGTGGGTAAGGTAAGGAATGAATGTCACGGCGCCCGTCTCTCGCAGCCGCACGTCGTCTTCGTTGGTCTTGCAATCGCGAAAAGAAGGTTGTCACGGCGGACAGAATGGGATAAAGAGTGGCAGCGATGAAGCGAGAGAAAAAGCGAAACAATCGAGGGCGCACAAGCAAGGGACAGGAGGTAGATGACACTGACTGAGGCCCGCCACCATCCAACAGGGGGGGTCTTGGCCCGGGGTTCCAGCAGAACGGGCAACGGCGCTGGGCAAGCCTGGGCGCGCCTGGGCGGAGATGGCCACTGGTCAGGGCAACTATTAGCGTGAACCGGGCCCAGCACTGCAAGAACAGGGGGGCCCAACGACGCCACAAAGGGGACGCCAACGCGAATGATTCAAGGGTTCCCAGCAGCAGCAACAGCAGCAGCAGCAGCAGCGGGAATGGCTCATCGTATGTTGGATATTCGCGCTCGCCCACGAGCTTGCACAGCATCGTGGGCGATCAGCAGAGTGGACACCCCACCCACGGCCGCAATCTTACTCACGGCCGCTCGCCGATCTCCATCGTTTCTCCAGGGTCCGTGGAGCCCCGGCGTTGCACAGGGGCCGCCACAAGTGGCGGCTCACTTCCAGCCGCTCCATCGTCGCGAGACGGCCCCTGAAAGCTTAAGCAGCCTGGGGACGGGAGTTGCAGCGCTTTCAGGCCATCGGAACTGCGCTGCAGGGCACTGGGTGATGACGTGGGGGTTAAGGTAGGTCTCCAGCTGCCGTGGCCGCGAGTCCGGCCTCCGGGGAGCGGGCAGCCAACGATGACCTCCATGCATTGATGAGGTCTGCATTGGGGGCGGATTCGTGCAACCGGCACGGCCTCAGCTCTCGACAAGCTGCCCTGGATCAGTACCGTCGTTTCTCGTGCCAGGCGATCATGCCCCCTCGACGACTGGTCATCACTCGCAGAGCTGGAGCTTCCACGAGCAATGCAATGCAAAACCCCACGGCCCCAGCCGTGCCACCAAACTTTCTCTCGCACGCGATGCATACCGCAGGCTGGCCTCATCACGGCTTCTCTGCTGGGAAAGGTGCGAACAGCAAACAGTGGACGCAAAACAGGGGCCCTCTGCGTTGGCCCCCCCCTTTTCGGCATGCCGCGACAAGGCTCACTTGCTCGACCCTTTGGAGTGCTATCAATCCGCAAAACGCCAGCCGTGGGGCCCGCTGTTTTGATTTGATGTGCACTTTGTCGCAGACAGGTTGATCTCGCACACATCGCTCTGCTGATTCAAGTTACAGATCTCGCGTCGCACCGAGGCCGCTTCCTCGGCGACGCGTAGCCGCACGTGTATCACCCGGTCTGCAAACACATGGCCATAGACTCGTACGATTGGATTGGCGACAAGACGCAAGCGAACAAGCTGGCCTCAGCCAAGCCAGCCAAGGACGCGCACTCTCTTGCGCCCAGCGCAATCACTCAGCCGAGAGCTGACTTGGCTGAGACTCGGCTCCATGGAGCGGCGGGCACGTGGAGCTCTGCAGCGCTAGCAAAAAGGCGCCATTGATGAAATGCCGTTGCAGCTTCTCAGCGCTCGCGTGCCCAATCACCACGCCCGCCGTCTGCCGCGCTTCCGCGGGTTTTTCTTCCTTCCAAATTTCACCGGCCGGGATGGTTCCGAGAAACAGGGAGAGACGGGTCCTTCCGTCGGCTCTGCGAATGGATGCGGCACAGGAGCGCGCAAGAGTCAGCATGAAACTCCACGGTGCGCCTTGATCCATGTCAAAACTCGCACATTGCCGTAGCGAGAGGTAAACTTGACGGTGCGAGTTGCTCCATACGGATTTTTTGATGGAGTACACTCGGTGTTGCAGTATCTACGTCGGTACTGCACTCGTCCTCGGTGTAACGTTATTCGGGCGACCTGGACGTCCGTATCGCGTAGGAAGCCAAGCGTGTCATTGAGCGCCCAGCTCGATTAGCGACACGGCCAGATCCCCCCCCAGGTTGCGCAGACTCCGACGTCCCTTGCAGCAAGCTCGGCTACCTTATCAGATAATTGCACAACCTATCGGGGCTATCGAGGTGCCCCGCCGCGGAACGCTACCTTACCTATAGTTACACCGCATGCCTGCGTCTGTGCCGCATCAGCTTTCCATGCAGATCCAGCATTTCCATTACATTATATGGCGAGCGCGGTGCGATATCTCAAAGAGTCCCGTCACCTGTGTTATCGCTACGCCTCTAGCTGGTGACCGTGTCTCAACCTCCAACGTGCACAGGATAGGGCGAGTCAAGTATCAAGGGCGCCTGAATCATCAAATCTCGGCACAGCTTAGAGCGGAAGCTTGTGGTTCCAATTAAGAGGGCAATGTTTGCCATCGTTTCAAGTCATATACAAACGTACGACTCCGACTTGTGAATCACAGTTCCTCCTCTTGAGGGTGCCTGAACGCCCGCTTGCATCTGTCAGCCTTCCAAAAAAGAACAACAAGATAACCTCCCCGACATCTTGAGCTGCCCGCCAGTACCACTCTTGCCGCAGCCAGGGGTATCGAAACACCAAGCAAGGGTATATGATATTATTATTCAAACAGGAAATCAGCTTTTCCCCCTCCTTGTCTGGGATGCAGTCGAGAGATGTTGCAACGTGCATAACGTCGCTATTACAACGCTAGTAAAAGAAGTAATGTTACCGAGTCGTGGGCATGAGTCGGTCCAAAGCATTTCGCGTGTCCGTCGTGTCGCTCACATCTGGCCCAAGCGCGTCATGCGCTTGTTCATCTGGGGCGGTTTCGGCCCCGTGCCGGGCCCGAGACGGCTGCCGAACTTGGCGCCGTAGGGCGGGCGAGGCATGCCCGGGCCACCGGGGCCGGGCCGACCTCCTGGGCGGCCAGGGAGACCGCCCACGGCGGGCGCCGATCGTTGGCCCGGTCCAGCTTGATAAAGGCCAGACGACGGCGGCGGGTAACCGTCTTGCTCCGCCGTGGCGTAGCCGTTGGTCGTGGGGGCGGTCCGTTTCATGGCATCCCGCTCGCAGTAGGACTTGCCGTCGACCTCGAAGTAGCCGCCTGACAAGGACATGCCGCAGTCAAGGCATCGGAAGCACCCCACATGGTACTTGATTTTCGACTCGTCCTCGAGGTACTGTCCTTCGATGCCGCGCCCGCAGCCCCCACAGAGGCTGCCGTTGAGCTTGTGGTAATGCTGCTCGCAGTACGGCTTGTCATCGAGGACGTAGAATTCGGCGGATGCAAAGGGCTCTGAGCAAGTCGCGCAAACGAAGCAGGCCTTGTGGTATTTGCCAGTCAACCTGCCGTCCGCCGAAGATATGCTTTTTCCCGTGATTGCCAGCCCACAGGCCTTGCAGTCGCCCCTGGATGGCAGCTTCATCGGATCTCGGCCCCCCCTTCGCTGTGAAAGCGGCACGTCTTGTCTTGTGGATGGGGATGTGCCTGTTTGCCCCTGGGGATAGTCGTTTCTTCTCTCCGGTCGCGCGTTGCTCGGCTTGCGTGGGGGCGACAAGTTATAACGAGACGACAATTGGCCTTTGAGGCTTCGTTGCTGCAAGTCGAGCTGGCCAGCCTGGGTGGCCGGATCATACCGGTCCTCTCGTGGCGAGATGCCCCGTGGTGAATCCATCAGCGGCGATGGGGTGCGGCGCGGTGCCGGGACGGCGGGGTCAATGCGCAGATCGCGAGGCCGCAGGCTCTCCATTGACTTTTGGAGCTCCGTCATCGCCTTGTCTACCTTGGGTAGCGGATCCAGCTCGCTCAGGTCTGTCTGTGATCGAGTGGGACTCGTCTGCGAGCTCGCTTGGCTGGGGTGACTGAATGTTGAGTATCCGGAGGACGCGGAATCCGACGGCGTATGGTATGGGTTGCCGACGCCAAACTCCGCGGCCAGATCGACAGACCCTGAATTCTTGGGCTTGTGCTGCGCAAGGAGACTGGTCCGCGGAGGCGGCCTTCTCGACATGTCGGGGACCCTCGGGTGGTTCCGCTCGTGGGCGAAGTCACTTGCATTTAGGGACCGGTCGGGTCGCGTTCCCGGAGCTGAAGGCATTCTGGAGGGTGCTTGAGAAGGTATCGAAGGCCTGGGGTACGTCTCGGAGCGACTGATGAAACCGGATGTGGAAGGATTGGACTCGTCAGCTGTGCTTGATGGCGGGCCGAAGCCTCCGTATCCATTCTTCCTCGCCAGCCTCGAGGTAGGCGTGGTGATGCTCCCGCTTCCCGACACATTCGAGTGGCTCGTTCCTGGTCGATCCATCAAGCGTGTCAGCTCCTCCGCTGATGTTGATGGGGAGTTCAATCTCTCCGTGGATTCTTTTCGCGTTGAGAAAAACTGGTTCTTCGCTGCGGATGGTAGTTTGCTGGTACCAAAGGGACCCGGCGCAATCGAATTCATTCTCTCAAGAAGACCGCCGCCACTTTGCTTGCCGACAGTGGGCTCTGCCTCCTCTTTAGCTTGCTCTCCGAACCCGCCGTATCCCCCGGGGCGTCGAATCTGGCTAGGGGAAGGCGCAAAGTAGTTGTCTGTCCGACTTGGCGAAGGTCGTCCATTGGATGTCATCGGCGATACGCTGCGAGATTCGCTGGGTTGGCTGACGGGGGTCAACTGCCCGCGGCTCATGAACGGTCGGTCTAGGCGCTGTCAGCGATCGATTTTTCGAACCAGAAACGTAAGCCAACTCACTTGCAGCATCGGTGTCTACTCGAGGCGGCGTGCGACCATATTTGCCATGTAACGGCTGATTAAAGTGATCTTCGAACTCGTCACCGGCGTCGGGTGGTGGTGACACTGCAGAGAGGTTAGCTTGGAAGTGGCACTTCTGTACGATGCAGACTCACGCTCAGCTGTCATGCCTCCGCAGAGGTGATCTCCCATCATGGAGATTTCGACTTGTCGTCCGCATGAGGAGCACGTTATTGTCGGCAACAGCGACTCCCGTGGCAGCGCCATGGTCGCTGGCATCTGTGGTTCACGCTGGTCTTCTTCACAGCTTGCGACTACCTATAAGCCGAGTGTTCGCATTGGGCTCGATGGCCGCGTTCGTCGTCAAGTGGCAAGCAGGAAATGGCCAGTGGTTGGAAATACGGGTAGAGTAAGAATGACCGAAGGACGGATGGCCCCGGCTGGCGGTGCGTACGGGGCGTGACGTCTTGGCCCTGTGTCCGCTCTCAAAAGATTTTCGATGTCGCGTTCCAGATATCCGGTTCCCGAGCTGTGACGGGGCTCAGTCGGAACGATCGAAGGAGACTTCAGGGGGGTGGACGGTTCGCAGCAGGTGTCGAGCTTCGAAAGCTCATGCAGCGGTGAAGCGAATGGTATAGAGTCGGCGACGTTCGATGACAGGGTCAAGGCAGAAAGTGGCGGATTCGTTTGTTGCACGCATGAAACGGGCGCTCAAGGAAACGCCAAAAGCCGGCCACGGGTGCAAGAGACTAAAGAAAGAGAGGGTTTGAGAGATGGTTAGTCGACGAGCCTGGTGTTGCGCATTGTGTCTCGAATGCGGAGAGGTGGATGCAGGCTGCTTTTGGGAGGGCCCCTGTCGAGTCCCATGGCTCCCCTGCAATCGTGTGGTAGGCCCGCCGGTTGGTCGGTGCCCTGCTGATGACGGACCCTGGGCGCGCCGAGACGGTGTTGGCCGGGCCTGGTGCGATGATCCTGGAGCGCGAACTGGAACGGGGTCGGTACGAGCAAATGCTGACAACGACAGGCGGCGGAACAACCGAGGACGGGCGCGTTGCGGTGGACGCGGTGCGAAAGACGGGTCGAAGCTCTTATTCGGACGGCACGATAATAATATTAAAGGGACCTGCGGGCTGGGGGCGAAGGCCGTGGGGCCATGGCGCCCGACGCTCAAGGGCCTTGGCTATGCAGGGCTGGCCGGCTGCTATGCAATAAAGGGCTACCTACGGATCTCGTTCGAACCGCTGCACTCTGGCATGTCGACACGGCTATTTACGAGTATTGCCATGTGCGCGATCTTCAGGGAGCAGGCTCAAAAGGAACCATGCCCGGTCCTCGGAGCGCTGCGCGGGCTGCATGACAGGCAAGGGGCGGTGCGGTTCCGGGTTGCCCTTTGACTCGCTGCGGACCCCCCCTTTGGAACGCCTGTTCTTCTTCTGCAGTCCGTACTTGTACCTTAAATGGTCCATGATGCATAGCATTCGTCTCCTTTTGTCGGGGCAAAGACAAGCATGAGCCTCCTCGCTGGCTGTCATCGATTCCCTTGCGCTCCATCTATCGACATTGCGATCCAGCGCTGCCGTCATTTGCCCAGTGAAAGCTTTCTTCCCTACCTCCCTGGGATAAAGCCACCGTCACCCGCACCCTGGAGATGATCGCACGTCCGTTCGCAGGTTCATTTACCATTTGGGCCGTATTAGCATCCACAGTCATCCGAGTTACGGCACATGGCCGAATCCGCTGGCACATGGCCGACAAGGGGGCTCTCTTCGCTCCGTCCTCGCGTCCGGCGGCTAATTAATCTACAGGTACTCGTACCTTGATGAGGTGCCCACCGTCCGAGTACTCGTACCGCCCACTGAACAGGCAGCGTCGCGCGGGTACCTTGCACAAGCGTCGGCGGGTGAGGGGCCGTACTTTGGGAGGCGTCCAATGAATGCACGTGGGAGACAGCCATCGTGGTGGCGGCCGCTGTCATCTCCCTGTTTCGGCCTCCTCTTCTAAAACGCCCTTCTAGCAGGCATCTAGTCATATTCGACGCATCAGCCGCTGGCGCGGGGAGAGTTCCAGAAGGGGGACTCGACATCTTGTTGGAATTCGCCAGGCTGCTGATCGTGTATGAATACGAAAAAGGATTCGATCGACGACGCCTGTGGACGGGCATCGGAGAGCTTGGCATCGTCATGCTGGAGACGGCCTATTTCGGTTCAGCCGCTTAACACGAGGGCCGAGACAAGAGAAACCCAGAGCAACCAGCACCTGACGACGCCAAGTACGGAGCCGGAAGAATGACTTCGCTGGCCGTGGGAAAGAATTGAAGTGGCCGTTGGGCTTTTGGGAGCAGCACCTGAAGCCGCAGTCAGCGCCATGCCTAGTTTGATTTCAGCGTTGCGGTAGAGTTTGTCCGCGTTGCCCGTTTGGACCATCCAGCACTGGAGGTAGATGATCTGCATGTGGCTCAGATATCGCGGGAAGCTCGCCTCTACCTTGTCGTAAAATCCAGGCTGTCGGGCCGTTGGCGCCAAGATTGACAAGCATGAAAGACCACGTGGATGGGGAGCCTTCTGATGAGATGCTGCGCTCTTGCGCCGCGACAATTGTTCCGGCAGGCGAACAAAGCCAGCAGTGGCTTCGCCAGGCACATAAAGGCGTCCTATGGGCGAATGGCACACCACCGGAGCGTGGGCTTTAACATGCCGATGTTTGGATCTCACGACGTCGCGAAACGTTGCGGCTGCAGATGAGCTCATCACACTAAGTCACGAAGAGGCTGAACTATTACTCGTAGCTCGAGCACCACGCTCACAATTGTCGATATGACCTCTGGATTAGTGCCATTTATAATAGGTTGCCAGGGGAACACTGAGCTGAGATTGGCTGTCCATAGAAGCCAGCAGCGTAACGTTTTGCAAAGCTGAACGGGGTCGGGATTACTTCGTTCGGTGGTGGCTCCTTGCGAGTGCCGACTCGGAAGCATTATCGTCTCAGCTGAGGTCCTATAAACCTGCTTTTGACCCGCAGCGGCAGAGTCAAGATACTCGATTTCCGGTAGCTTCACCTGAGACCGAAGTATTGAGCAACAGTAAGTGTCCGCCAGGAAGATCCCTTGGCTTCCACCGGCAGACCGGGTTCAAGGTCTAAAAGGGAGTCCGAACAGCCCACGATTGGGAGCATCACGACGCAATTTCGCTGTCCCGCCGAGACCTGGCCTCGCGGTCCACTGGTTCAGGACAGGCAGAGGAGCTAATCCTGGGTTGCCATCGATGGTCCGTGGGCCAGGATCGACTTTCGGCAATCTGGGGCGCGAACATGGCGGGGTCAAGGCTGCCTGCCTTGTTGACCCTGGAGCATGCTTCATGTCTTTCAGGAACTGGACCGCATGCGTCCCAAAGACGACCTGGAAGGCATTCATAGATTGCGAAGCTTTTGTCTTTGCCGTATTTCGCTCGGTCACGAGATAATTATTCAGTCGATAGTCAGGGCTTGTACCTTGCGCTGGTGCGCATGGATCCTCACTCGTACCCGAGAGCTGCCTGTGCGAGGGCTCCGAGCGCTCATTCTATCTGCTCCTTGTTGATATCTTTTCAAGCTACTTCGTGTTTTGTCAATGATCTGCAGTGACAGCACTATGAGCCCACTCTTCACTGAGGATTTTCACTTCCACGTGTATTTCCCGTAATTACTCACCCTTGTATAATCACACCGCGACATCGTATTAAACAATCACAATACGAAGATCAAAGCCATCGAGCATGGCAGAGCTGCCCCCAAACGCGCTGCTCAGAGATTCCAACTACTCTCGTCGATCAAGTGCAGCGTCGCGGTATCATTGGTGTTACCTCGTTGTAAGTTCATATCACCTCCCGTTTTCTGCGTTGTGCTTCAAGCCACAATGTAATCGAGGATGAAGTCGCTATTGAACGTGGTCGGAAGACCGGCAGGGTCCTTTGGCATCATCTGCAGCTGAGAAAGGTACCAGCACATCTTTGCAATATTGGCAGGTCGCGGTTGAGGGAGTTGTAGCATGATCTGCGAAAGTGATCTGCGTTGAGCCAGAGCAACGGGACAGCGTCAGCACCCCTCTTCGTGCCTCACCGGCATTAGATGGGGTGCCGGCGGAATTTCAACGGCCAATCCGTCTAGTCAATTTTGCCGCTTATACATGAAAGCTCGTTGGACCATCAGTCCGTCCCCAAAGATGGTCAAATGCCATCGATTCGAGGTCGACGTGGTGCTCAACAAGGCCTTACCCTAGACGCCAACCTACCGCAACTGCCGCAAAGCACGGATGCCCTGCGCACGCAGCGACCACGACCGTGCCTGGGTGGCGCGTCTTGGCGTGCCCATCACTGGACAGGCACACGACATCAATCACAAATTGAACCACTGATGTGATAATTACGTGTCCGTACAGTTGCGAACTCTTGCCCTATCAGGGCAACCTGAGGCTGCAGGGGACGCAATGCCGCAGTCACCGCGCCGTTCGCCAACGGCGCCAAGAACAGCATGCAGCGGCCGGACCAATCGTTCCGCACTGAGCGGTTCATCAGGAAGTGCTGGTAAACGCGCCCCCTGTCGTGACCACCGCCTTTGGTTGTCATGTCATGGTTTCCCCGTCGCCTGTTGTCGGGGCCGGACGGCGCGGAGGGTCCGGCGTTTATGTTGGGCGGGCCTCGGCGCGCTCTCCCCGCCGAGGAGAGATTGCTCATATGATCACGGGAGCGACTGCGTGGGTCGATGCGAAGGACCGTCGCCATTGTAGCCGAGGAGGCGTTGAGTGTCTGTTCAAAGCATTGGCTGGGGCGGGGTCAGACACCGGCTGCTTGTGAGGCGGCAGAGCATCCAGGAGAAGACAATACTGCACTCTGAGCGCTGTGAGCGATTGCCAGTGGAGCCGTGCACATTTTGCTGCCTACAGGTACTCGTAGAGTCGTAGGTACAGTACAGTACGTGTGTTGAGACAGCAATTCCCTCGATTACGCGCTCCTTTCCCCCGTATCCGGCCCAAAAAAGCCTAAGCTACGGCGCAGACGGAAGGGTTTTTATTCGCCTGGTAGCGTCTGCAGCCCATCAAGCCACGGGCATGCCATTCCCAGCAGCCATGGACGGCCATTATCATGACCCCACCACCCACTCCTCACCGCCCTGCCGTCTGCGGCTGGCAACGGGGCTCCACGACTGCGGGCAAATATGAAGCCCACTCTGCCCCTCCAGGTCCGCTCCCCTCTCCCTTTCCCCTTTCCCCTCAACAACTTCGATTCTATCATCGCAAAGCAAAAGCCAGTCTGCAGTAGACTCATTGTCAATCCCCCCAGAACCTCGCTTCGAATTGCCGCCTGGTCGTATCCAGTTTCGATGTCCAGCACCAAAAACAAACCCACCACAACAGACACATAAACTCACCGGTCGAGGCATTTGATCCTCGATCGACTTCAGTCGTCAAGACGTTTTCCAATCTTCTAAACTCGTAAGTGGTCCTGTTGGGCGCGCGGCCCGTGTCTCAGCTCCAGCCATACTGACCTCTTTTCCGCAGGGTGCATCACCCGTTCGCCGGAGCCCGTTGCTCAGCCGATTCCGGAGGAGCATCGGACTCGATCGAGACCCAGTAAAGGTCCCGACTACAACAAGAACAACCCGTCAATCTCTCTCAAAGCAAACCGCTTTCGCGTCCGCCAGCTAGTCAACCATGGCTCCTCACGCGCAAGTCAGCACGGGCTCCACGAACGGGGCGACGTACGCCAATGGAAACGGCAACGGCAATGCGGGTGCTGCACCGAGCACCTTTGTCGTCAACTCTCCCAACGTCACTTACACTGACGCCGAGATCAAGTCCAACTACACCTACCGCACCACCAGCGTCGAGGCCGATGCCAACGGCAACTTCGTCGCCACCCCCAAGGAGGTGCTCTACGACTTCAAGGTCGAGCGCAAGGTCCCCAAGGTCGGCATGATGCTGGTCGGTTGGGGTGGCAACAACGGCACCACTGTCACGGCCGGTATTCTCGCCAACCGCCGCAACCTCGTTTGGGACACCAAGGAGGGCACTCAGGAGGCCAACTACTACGGCTCCGTCGTCATGGGCTCCACCATGAAGTTGGGAACCGACGCCAAGACGAACAAGGAGGTCAACATCCCCTTCCACAATGTCCTGCCCATGGTCCACCCCAACGACCTCGTCATTGGCGGTTGGGACATCAGCGGCTTGAACCTGGCCAAGGCCATGGACCGCGCTCAGGTCCTCGAGCCCGCCCTCAAGGCCATGGTCAAGAAGGAGATGGCTGAGATGGTCCCCCTCCCCTCCATCTACTACCCCGACTTCATCGCCGCCAACCAGGAGGACCGCGCCGACAATGTCCTCGAGGGGACCAAGGCCTCCACGGCTCACCTCGAGAAGCTCCGCAAAGACATCCGTGACTTCAAGGCCAACAACGGCCTGGACAAGGTCATCATCATGTGGACCGCCAACACGGAGCGATATGCCGACATCATCGAGGGCGTCAACGACAGTGCTGACAACCTTCTCAAGGCTATTGAGCAGGGCCACGAGGAGGTCTCGCCTTCGACCGTCTTCGCTGTTGCCTCGATCCTCGAGGGTGCTCCCTTCATCAACGGCTCTCCCCAGAACACGTTTGTCCCTGGCGCCATTGAGCTGGCCGAGAAGCACAACACGTACATTGGCGGCGACGACTTCAAGTCTGGCCAGACCAAGATGAAGTCGGCTCTCGTCGACTTCCTCATCAACGCCGGCATCAAGTTGACGTCCATTGCCAGCTACAACCACCTGGGTAACAATGACGGCAAGAACCTCAGCTCCCAGAAGCAGTTCCGCTCCAAGGAAATATCCAAGTCCAACGTGGTCGACGACATGGTCGAGGCCAACAGCGTGCTGTACAAGAAGGGCGAGCACCCGGACCACTGCGTCGTCATCAAGTATATGCCTGCTGTTGCCGACAACAAGCGTGCTCTGGACGAGTACTACGCCGAGATCTTCATGGGTGGCCACCAGACCATCTCGTGAGTTGCCCCACATTGACGCCCCTCGTGTATTATACCTTTAACTGACTCAATCAGCCTGTTCAACATCTGCGAGGACTCGCTTCTGGCGTCGCCTCTCATCATCGACTTGGTCGTCATTACCGAGATGATGACTCGCATCCAGTGGAAGGCTTCCGGCGCCGACAGCGACTACAAGAAGTTCCACAGCGTCCTCAGCGTCCTCAGCTACATGCTAAAGGCTCCCCTGACTCCCTCGGGCACCCCGGTCGTCAACGCTCTTGCCAAGCAGCGCGCAGCTCTGACCAACATCTTCCGCGCCTGCGTCGGCCTCGAGCCCGAGTCTGACATGACGCTTGAGCACAAGCTGTTTTAATCGCACCAAGTCCCGCAAGTTGCTTTTTTCAATTGAGTGAACAGGAGACGATGTCTCTGGCCAGTCCTTACCGAGACAGTATCCAGATAAGACATAGTATAAAAAGGTAGAGACAGCGCCAGCACTGCTCCGAGTGGCCAAATTGAACACGCTGTTTCTTCCAGGTTGCAATGCACCCCGTGAATAGTGATGATCTCCCGATGAATGACTGTAAATTATGACACGCAGTATCCATGTGAGCCTGAAGTGAATGAAATTGAACACCTTGTACGGTCCATCAAGATTAATCAGGTTTTGACCGGTGAGTAGCAGGCTGGCATGCCGATTGAGGCGGCCGAGGCGGTGTGAACCACGGACGCATTAACGCGGGTGGCTGATGCGTCGCGGTGCCGCCAAAACCGCGTCGCGCGTCAAGCTCCCCACTCCACGCCGCACTTGGACACAACCACTCCCTCAATTAACCAACCTATACCGAGCTAAATCATGCTAAGAGTTTGGAGCATTTTCATTCTTCATTGATTAACCCACTTGTCCTCTACGAAGCGTTCTGACCTGCCATTTGAATCTATCAGTCCCTTGCCCTTCCCAATGGCCTCGTCGCGAGCGTCGTCTCCCGCCTTGAGCGCAGGGACGACACCAGAGCCGCTGACACCACGCGCCAAGATCAGGGCGCTGCTCGCGTCAGTGGAAAGCAGTGACGAAGAAGACGATGCTGAGGCACTGAAGAAGGCGAATGCATCATCACCGAATAGAACAAACGCAGTCACGAGCGAAATCCCACGAACTGGCAAAGAGCCTCGAATGAGATATGACGACGGGTCCGACGAATCCGACGTGGCTGTCCGACCCAGAGGCAAGCTCGCGTCGCGAATGCAAGGCACGAGTACTGCACATGAGAGCTTCGCTGCAGCACCAGGAAACGCAAGAGAACGCGTCAGGCAGATGCTGGCACGCGAGGAAGCCGAGGCGGAAGCGAAACAAACGCGTGTTGGCGACGTGGCAGACGTGGAGGACGAAGACGACGATCTCCCTGTGGCACCGCGCCGACTGCAGCGACGTGTTCCGAGGGAGACCACGCCCGGAGAGTCTGCTCGCTCTGTGAGCCCGGGTCTATTCGTCTCCTCGCCGCCGCTACGGCCGGCTTCCGCGAACAATGTCGACGCCGACCCGGAGTCAGACGACGACCTTCCCGCGATCAAGTCAGATCGCTTCAAGGCTCTCGTGGAGCGCAAAAGACAAGAGCGTCTGGCGCGCGAGGCAGCTGATGAGGCTCGCAAAGCTGAGCAGAGGGCCCGACAGGAGAAACTCTCATCCGAGCTCGAGCAATTTGAGTCTGACGACGGCAACGGGTCTGGCATGACGGACGACGAAGGCGGACGCAGACTCACACAAAAGGCGCGACCGACACGAAAAGCCAGCAAAAAGGCGGTTGAGGAGATGAATCGAGAGACGCAGAGATTGGCCAGGAACATGCAGCTTGCACACGAGGCCAAGACGAGGAAGAAGATCTCCACCGCCAGTCTGTTTGCCCGGTTCAACTACACACCTGCCGCCGGACTGGCGCCAGAGCCCGAGACGCATAGCTCCAGCCGGCCTAGTTCATCGCATACTGACGCGGAGATGAAGGAAGCGGACACACCGCCAAGCTCTCCACCGGCTGCAAAAGGACAGGACCTACAGCCACTCATACATAGTGCAGATGTCGAAATGGGTGAAGACGACAAAGAGCTTCCGACTCTGGACGAGGTGATGAACGACGCAGCGCAGCGACTGGACAAGGGCAAGGGCAAGGCTTCAGCTGCAAATATCGACACAGCAAGCCATGTCATGCCAAAACCGAAGCGCCGCGTGCGCGTTCGACTTCCTGTCCCCGCTGTCAATCTGGACGATTCAGACAACGAACTGGAGGTTGTCAAGCCCCGAAAAGACAAGATTACTGCCATATTCGACAATCTCCCCGCCCAGCAAGGCCAGCAGTCGCGCTCGATGAAAGCTCTGCAGGCTCTCGCTTTGGTCAAGTCGCCGGGAAGGGTCTGCCGTCGCAAAAAGACTCAGCCTGGTATGACTACGAGTGAGCTCCATGCTCAACTGTACCAAAAAGCAAAGCAGCAAGCCAAGATTGAACGTGACCGCCGGCTGGAGATGCTAAGGGCGCAGGGAATCGTCATCCAGACCGCAGATGAGCGTGAGCGTCAGGAACAGGAAGTCGAGGACCTAGTGGCAAAAGCAAGGGAGGAGGCTCAGCAGATTATGGAATCCGAGCGCGCTGCTGCCAGGAAGGCAAAGAGGGAGAGCGGCGAAACAGACCCTTTGGCCTGGGACGACAGCGAGGACGAAGAGTACGAGGACCCTGCTAACGAAGCCGATGTGGAGGCGTCTGCGTTTGACTTGTCTGGTTCCGAAGACGAGGGAGTGGAGGAGGAGGAGGAGGAGGAGGAGGAGGATCAGGATAGCCAGGAGAGGAAGGAAGCTGTCAACAACCCTCTCGTCGATGAGGATGCCGAATCTGGGGCATCAGAAGTTGAAGCGGACGAGGAAGGAGACGAGGCTGACGAGCTACCCATCGCCAAACAGAGACGCGCACGGAAGCACATTGCCATACTCTCTGACGACGAGGCCGAAGTCCAAGCTACGCCTAGGCCGATCAGGACGACAACGCAAATGAGGCCGGCAGTACCCAAGACGGTCTCCCCCACAGCGCCGACGTCCGTCTTACGGTCAGCCAAGAAAGCGTTCATTCCAGGGCTTCCTGTTACTGGTCCGGCTGGGCTCGGGCTTACGCAAATCTTTGCAGGGACAATGGACGACAGCCAGATGAGCCCGTCCGGCGGACCGACGCAATCCATGATGCCCGATTTCGACCACTTCCCGGACTCCAACTTCTCATCAAGCATGGACGAGACGCCAGAGGATGTAGTCATGGACTCTCAGCGAGAGGAGACACAGAACGCGACGCAAGGCATTGAGCTGGATCTATCGCAGTCTCAAATGCACCGGCTTGACAGTCTGCTCCCCGATGTATTCCAGACCCAAATGTCCGAGACAATGGAGCCTTCCCAGGACGTCGGGTTACAGCAAAACACTCCACTCAGGATGAGATTCATTGAGCCTCCAGTCTCTACGGTAGAGACGTTGGCAGCGGACCAGGAAGACGACGCACCTCACGAGTCTCCTCTCGTTCGTAGAGGAAGACTCCGCCGGAGAATGCAGGTGCCGATAGTCGAAGGAGAGCCACTCCAGGCCAGTGCAGAAGCCACGACGACCGTGGACAGTGCATTCAACGTCATGGCAGATGGCGCGCGGAAAGAGAAGCGCAAGCGTTCGGTAGATGAATTCGACCGCAAGAAGACCAAGGCCAAGGAGATGGTGGAGGAGCAGGCCGACGAGTCCGAGGACGAATACGCCGGTCTTGGCGGCGCCGACGGCGAGGACAGCGATGACGAGTCCACGGCGTCGGTGAAGGAACTGATTGACGATGCTGCTGGCAACGATGCGGATGGCAGCAAGCTGGCCGCTTTCTACGCGTGAGTGCAACCCACCCCCTTGGTCCATACGTCTCGCAATAGGCAGTCGTACTGACTCTACCAGTGACCGAGAGCGCGCCAATGACGAGAAGGAGGTCGAGAAGCTGTTCAAAGACATCACAACTGGCCAGCTGCGGCGCAAGCGCGGCGCAGACTACGACCTCTCGGACTCTGACGACGGCGGCGAAGCACGTCGGAAGATGAAGCGTCGCCAGTTTGCCAAGATGCAGAAGGCTCTCTTTTCCGATGAGCGTGTCAAGAAGATGGCCGAGAACCCCGGAAACGAGGCGTTCCTCCGCACCATCGAGGATCGGGGCAGCGACGACGATATGGACCTACTAGCGGACATGGACACTGAAGAGGAGGCTGAATCGCAATCACAGTCTCAGGATCACGGCGAGACAGCAGCGCAACCACAGCAACAGCAAACCATCCCGGACAGCCAGCCAGCGAAGCAGTCGTTGAGCGCGTACAGCGAGAATAGGGCTCCCGCGCATATGAGGCGAACCAAGGGCGCACAAAAGCCATCGAACATCGGACAAGTCCGCGAGACGCTGTCAAATCTGCTCGAGGAGCGAGAGGGGTCCGTCATTCCCGCGACAGAGGCTGGCTCCGAGAGCGAAGACGAGGATGAACCTCAGGTACCGCCTCGCAGCGATAAGGAGAACCAAGCGCCGAACCCTCGTCGCGGGAGTAGCACGGTGGTTGACCGCATCAGCTTGAAGCGCAACGCCTCTTCGACGCTGTCCAACTCGAGCGCACGACTTGCTTTCGCCGCCGCGCAGACGGCGGGCTCGTCGTCGTTCAAGGTGCCGGCCCTTTTACGCCGCGCGACGACCAACTCGACGCTCTTGTCGGGCAGCTCGACGACTTCGGGCGGCGTGGCTGCGACAGCGGGCGCGGCGGGCAGCGCGGGCGGCTTCGGCGAGGACGCCAAGATTAAAAAGGGGGCGGGCAAGAGGAGCGGCGTCGGCGGCTTCGCGAGGGAGGGCGAGGCAAGGGTCCAGATGAGGGACAGCGATCGGCGGAGGGAGGCGAAGAAGGTCAAGGGGGCAGAGGAGAGGGTTGGTGCCGTCAGAGGTCTGCTTGGGATGGGCTCCTTTGCGTGATGCCTCGAATTCGGGTGGGGGCTTTGGCATGGAATGCGCTGTGGCGTTGGGGACATGTCCAGATCAAGGAAGGACTGGCGTTTGGGTGCCGGACACTTCAGGCAAATTGCAGGCAGAAGAATACCTTGGAAATTAATGATGATGAGCGGGTATAGCTGATGCTCTTTTAAAATGCCCACCTTGTTTAGTGTGTGACTGCCTCCGCCGAGCAACGTCTACAATAGATGGTTCGTGACGACGTCGTCGTACTGCCGCTACGCCATGCTCGCTGAATGCACATAATATTTTGCTTTTCGTCTTACATGTGACATTGTCCATCCCGGCCTCCCACCCCATATCCTAGAATGCTGCTACCGTTTAGCTACAAGGGCTTCTGCGCCGTCACGACGAGCATGTCAAACATGGCATGCACGTCCCTGCGGCGCGAGGCGGCACGCACGCGCGAATTCATCATCTCGACCTCCTCGGGCGCCCAGCCCAGCACGTCGCGCAGCAGCACCGCGGTAAAGGCCTCGACGCCCTCGAAGAAGTTGACGCTCATAAAGGCGCCAATCTCCTTGAGGCGCGGGTCGCGGGGCCAGGTGCCGACGGGCAGCTTGAAGCGCTGCTCGCGGACGGCCTCGAAGCCGGCGGCGGCGGCCCAGTCGGCAAAGTGCGGCGCCGGGTCCATGGTGCGGCCGATGGCGTCGCAGGCGCGCGACAGGCCGAGCATGAGCTCGACGAGGGCGTCGTCGGGCGGCAGCGAGCCGTCCTCGGAGTAGAGCGTGTTGGCCGACTCGTGCAGCTCGAGCCAGCCGCCGGGGGCCAGCGAGTCGTACATCTGGCGCACGAGGCGCGGCCAGTCGGCGATGGAGGCGGCCATGTAGCGGCAGTGGATGTAGTCGTAGCGGCCCGGCGAGGCCCAGTCGAGCTCGACGTCGTCGACGAGGAAGCGCACGTTGGCCGGCACCCAGGCCGGCTGGATGGGGCTGAGGTCGTTGCCCACGACGTCGGCGCCCGGGTACACGTCGCCCAGGTGGACGGGCCAGATGCCCGTGCCCGTGCCCACGTCGAGCACCCGCAGCCCGTTGGGGTCGACGGGCGCCAGGAAGAGCCGGTCGCCCAGCAGCCGGAAGAAGGCGTGGTGCACCATGTCGAGCCGGTCCTGCTCGCGCTCGTCGTTGGGGAAGCTGTAGGCGCCCGACTGGTAGCTGTGGTAGCGCCGCCCGTGCTTCCACTCGTAGCGCATGATGCTGCTGCGGAGTGACGTGCCGCCCGACGAGAGGCCATCGTCGTCGCGGCCGGCGTCGTCGTAGGCCGAGTCGACCTCGTCGCTATCCACCTCGACCTCGATCGGCGGCGCGCGCTCCTCGGCCGAGGATGTTTGGGCCACGTCAGGTCCGGCCATGTTCGGAGCGGCGCTGCGACGGGGTTGGTGAGAAGTGTGTCGTCTCCGTGCTCCCGTCCGGAGGCTCCGTGACGCCGACTTATATATACGCACCGAGACGTTTGCCAGGAGTCGCCTCGTCACCAGGATCAGGGCGGGGGAGGCACAGCGTTGACAGTCAATCCAACCTCCAAGTCTCTCTCATTAGTATGCGCTCAGCAACACCCAGCATCGGCAGTTCCCACGAGGATGCAACTCGCGCGGGGGATCCGAGTCTGGGCGAAGAGCCGACCAGGGGCGACAGCACGGCCGCGGCGCTGCGGGCCATGCACGTATCCATGTGCAAGTTGGGACCACAAGGCCGTCGGGCAAAAGGGCAGGCGCCGAAGCACAAGGAGCCACCCAGCGCATCGCGGGATTGGCTCGAGGCTGTTTGTCGACCAACGGACAACAGAGGGCCCTTGCAGGCGGCGTTGGTTCGCGGTTCGGCCAAGTGGGCGGCGGACGCTCGAGAAGCCTTCCCGACACATCAATGCCGTTCGCTCACATCAGCACTCACGTTACATTGTCGCCTTTGCCGGCCCGCAGCGGGCGCCACGTCTCATACGGCGTGCATGCCCTCGCATCCACCCCTCGACTGCAGCACTCAGCTGGCCATGCATGCAGCATGCCTGCCCTTGGCTCTTCGGCTCGCCTGCACCGGCTTGGTAGTCAAGCATGGTCGGCAATGATCAGGACTAATACCACGCACATTGCCGTCTTGACAAGCTCGGACGCGATTTCGCATGGTTTGACGTTTACGTTTGGTGTTGAGACGCGCACCCCCACGGCCCTTGCGGCCCGCCCCGTCCCCAATCGCCCCACTTGTCCGGCCCCTTCTTCCGGCCCGGCATTGGAAACGCATCACATGTGACATGGCACGCAGCACAGGCTTGCATGCGCAGATTCGGCAGTGGCACAGGTAGCATGATGGAAGCGTCACACAAGCGGCACGTGTTTCTTTATTTGCACAGTTGATGAACATTTTCTCGCCGCCGCTACGGCTCTATGTAGCACCAGTCGACGCCCAGCCCCTGTCTGCTGCTGGGCGACACAGTCCTAGCCAGCATTCTCACCGCAGCTCAGTCATCTTTCAGATCTTTCATTCTCGCAATACGACAGGCGACTCATTATTGCAAATGCTGAAGCAGCAAACTGTCGCCGGCCCCGCGCTGCCAGCATCCTGCCTTTCCCTATGCGCAGCTCACCCGCCCGCCTAGCCTCCCGCCGCCAACGCTCTCCGGCCGGTGCGGGACTTTTTTTATTTTACGGATAACTTATATACAGAAATCAGCTGGTCGATACGAAGAAGCAAAGCCAACGTGCTCATCGTTTCGACATGGCCGTGTCAATGCACGTCAGGAACTATACAGCCGCTTAGTCACAAATACCTCGGGCGGTCTCAGGGATACCTAGTCAACTCACCTTCTCCTGCACCACGCCTTGATTTCCAAGGTACCGCGCCATGCCCTTGACAAGCTCGACCTGCTCGTCTGGGCTGAGGCTCGTGATGGCAGTCTCAATCACGGATCCCAACGTCACCTTGTAGACGGCAACGAATGTGTGGTAGTACATGTAGGCAAAAAAGCCCATGATGAACTGGCAGTCCATGCGGTCCGTCATGCCGCCATGGCCGGGAATTGAGTCGCCAAAGTCCTTGATCTTGAACGTACGCTTCAGCCCGGAGGCAAAGAAGCCGCCAAAGGGCGCGATGAGCGAGGCAAACGTGGCCAGCACCATTCCGTGGATCTGCATAGGGGCGAATGTGAGAGAAAAGCTCGTGTTGGGCGGCAGGAAGAAGAACTGCGGCATGTGGTACGTGCGGGGGATGAATACGGGGTTCGGATCGCACTGCAGACCAGTGAAGATGTTGGCGCCGAGGTCCTAGTAAATCAGAAGCTGTCAGCGATGTGAGACTACGGAGCGGCGGCGCGCCAGAACTCACATTGACCGGGCAGATGAAGTACTTGGAGCGGATCATGATGTTGACGAGCAGCATGGAGAAGAAGAGCGTCATGATCCAGGCCCCGACGAAGCCCTCGACGGTCTTCTTGGGCGACAGCTTGATGAGCTGAGTGCGGCCAAAGGCGATGCCGCAAATGTAGGCAAAGATGTCGTTTGTGATGACGAGGGCGGCGGGCAGGAAGAACCATATCATGCCCTCGAAGATGTTGTTCATGACAAAGTGCGCCTGCACCACGATGAGGTAGAGCGCCATGTGCGTCCAGGCAAAGTTTGTGAACTGAAACTTGTAGTGGCCGGCCTTGAGCGTGGCGACAAACGAGACGAAGCCTACACGTGAGCCTTTGTTAGCGAGCTGACACGACGCAGCAAGGTCGAGGGCGCCGGCACTGACCAAAGACGTAGAGGATGAAGCTGATGAAGCGGTGGTGCGTGGCCAGCGGCAGCAGCACCTTGTCGACGAGGACGATGTGCTTGAAGTAGTAGATGACGCTCTCGCCGTAGAGAAAGTACATGGTGGTGGCGAGCCAGTACCAGTTGAGGCTCTTGGTGGAGCGGATGGAGCGGGCGCGGCTGGGAACGTTGGCGATGGCGATGACCTCCTTGAAGGACACGATCTGGACGGCGGAGATGATGACGATGATGTAGATGTGGCCCATGAAGAGGGCGCCGAAGAAGATGGCGAGCATGCTAAACGTCCAGAAGGTGCGCGTGTAGAAGTTTGCCTTTTTCTTCTGGTACTCTTCCTCGGCGGTGGGCTGCTTCTGCTCGACATGCCATGTTAGCCAAGGATCCAAGTAGGAGGTTGAAGCTCGTCGGGCATCGTACCTCTTGCACGGAGGCCAGCTGGGCCTGCGCCTTGGCTCGCGTCCTCGTGGGAGAGCCGGAGCCATCCTCGCTGCCGCTGAAGCTCGACCGATGGCCGTCGGAGCCGCTGGCCTGGCCGTTGACGACGCCGCCGTGGGGGAAGCGGACGCCTCTCCGTGACCTGCCCATGGTGGCCGTGATGCGATTGAAGACGGGGCGTGTGCGCTTGCGAGTCCAGGTCGGGTCTGCGGGCTGTATTTGCGCGCGCAGAGGTCGTGGCAGGAGGTTGACGGGCGGCGTTGGGGTACGCAAGGTACGAGTAGGCAAGGTAAGCAGCTTCAGGTAAGCCACGCACGGATTGCTCGGGGCTTGTGGCCCGGGTTTGCGGACTCGAACAGGGGCCGACGGGGGTGTCGGTGCGAGCGTGCGCCCTGGAGTATCAGGGGATGGGAGTAATCAGTCGGGGACTCGTCCGCTCTCGTATGCGCTCGGGGATGACGGCCGAGTGTCGATGTCGTGAGCAGAGCCGGGTGTTGGGATTGGCGGCGGCGGGTTGTTGGTGGTGACGGTCTTGGGGAGTCTGGTGGGAGGTGGATGGGATTTTCCCGCAGAGCTAGCTGCTGCCCTGGCCAGGAAGACGGAAGGACGGCGGACGGAGCAGGGGAGGCCTCGGCGGCGCGGCGGGCTACGTCAGAGCTGGTCCAGCTACTAGCCGGGGGCACTAGAACAGAAACATGCACCGACGCCGAAGAGGCCGACTATGATGGTGCCGCCACAGCCCGAGGTTGTTTGTTTGGGCAACTGCTCCAGGAGTATTGCCGCTCCGTGTCTGCGAAAGCAGCAGCCGCCTCGTCTCGTCGAGGGGCGGTGCAGGTCAGCAACAGCAATGTACGAGCAATCACGAGCAGCAGGCTGCGGTGCTCGTGGGCCGCGATACGGGGGTTGGGGAAACGCAGCAGAGGTGCGGTGCACTGGGCTCCCACGTTTTCGGCAACATGGGCGCAGACGCGAGCCCGGCACAGAGGCCACAGGGGGCGCCTCCACTGGACATGCTCGTCTGCTGCCACCGAGTCTGCCAGGTTGCCGATTCACTGGCAATTGTACGGAGACCGAGGGCTGGTCAATCACATTACGAGTACTCGCATGGTCCACTGGTCGTCCGTACGTCTACGAGGAGAGCAAACATGTGCCATGCAAGTCGTCGAGACAGCTCCGTCTCCCCCCGCAACAAGGTTGCAGCACCAAACCCCGACTTGTCGCGCCGCGTGATCATGCCCATGCATGCTTGCGCAAACCCAGTTTCTGTCGCACAGCACCAAGCTTCAAACCGACATGCACGCCGAGCACGGTGCTCTGGCTCCGGAGCCAATCGACGTGCCTTGCCCAACCTGTTGCAAAGCAGCGCTGCCAACGTAGCTTGTCGCACGTCGATTGTTCCTCGCTCCACTCGATGCCAAGGTTCAACGTGCCAAGCCGCAGCCCATCAGCCACAGCGGTGCTCCAGCCACACATGCAGCCAACGGCACTTGACCGAAAACGTGACCTCGCGACGCGCCCAACGCCCAGAGCTTCCATCGCCGTCCGCCAGAACGGCATGGAGCAGCACCTCTCCACGCAAGACGCAATCTCAATGTCTCGGCTGCAATTGATCATGGAAGATGGACCTTGACGACTTCTCGGACGATGGTTTCGACGACTTGACCGACAACGCCCTCCAAGAACTCGAACGCAATGCCATACAGCTCACCCAAGCCCACGCTCTCCGGCAAAGCCAGCCCGCGCTCGTTTCCCAAGATGCGCAGCACCACTACTCCGACTATGGGCTGGAGGAGGAAGACGACGACCTGGACACCACCGAGGTGACGAACGACGTCGGCGCCCCCGTCGGGCGACCCGTCCTCGACAACACACTGCAGCAGCGACAGCGACATCAGCAACATCAGCAACATCAGCAGCAGCAGCAGCAGCATCCACAGCAAGAACAACAGCGTCAACCAGGCTCGCAAGCACCGCGACGATCCGTACCCCCAGTTCCCAACCCAAGATGGAATCCCACCATCGATCCCGCCAACCGGCCCGGTCCGGTCATGACGGCTCGGGCTCATGTGCCCAACGTCGGGCCCGCCGACCAACCGTTCACAGGATCTCAACGGTTGCAGTCTCAGGCCCAGAGCCTCATGAATGCACAATCGAGCCAGTTTGCTCGGCCGCCACCTCCTACAACCCGGTTTTCAGTGGCGTCGGAGGTGTCGCAGGCCCTCCAACAACGCGTGAGGGCACTGGAAGCCGAGCTCAATGCCGCTCGCGGCGAGGCGTCCATCATACGTGCCAACTCCACCAAGACGCAGCGAGAGTACGATGCTCAAATTGCACGCCTCAAAAAGCTAAATGCCGAGCAGGCGGAAAAGCAAGAGCGCGTCGTCGAGGCGGCCGTCGCGGCCGAGAAGAGTGCCAACACGGAGCTGCAATTTCTGCAGCGAGACATGCGGGAGGTTAGTGACCGGGCCCGCAGAAAGGATACTGCAGGCGCAACTGGCTTGGGTTTTGCCACGCCCAAGAAGGCAGCCAAGACGTGGGGTTTGGCCGATGGCTTCGACGAGATGGACATGGCCGCGAGCCCAAGCAAAGGCCAAGGACGGGGCAGGGGCTCCGGATCAGTCGCCGCCAACGTTGGGGAGAAGACGCCGAGCAAGGGAAAGCGGAAACGTCCGACAGTCGACAGCCCCGTAGCGGCACTAGAGATTCACACCGGAGACGCGGTCATGGGCGGTGACGACAAGGTAGCCGCACTCGCACCCCAGCCTTGGGTTGTGGTGACGGCTCCTACGGCCCCATTTGAGGTGAGTCTTCCAGGGATTGGCCCAATCTGCATGACCATCTGGCCTAAACGTGTTGTTCAGTTTCTCCAGCTGGTTCTTGATCACGGCGCATTTCACCGGGCGCCGCCGACCTTTGACACCTTGGCGCGGTTCGCGTTCCCCTCTGATCCGACGGCCACGTCTTTTGCCTCTATGATCTTTGAGAAGCTGCCACTGATGGGGAATCCTCACCGACCAATGCAGCTGCTCGTTGATTTTGCGGAACAAATCATATCGCTGTGGACCAGATGCGTGGAGGAGCAGTTTTGGGAGCCGGTCAAGTACCTCGTCGCACTCATCTCCTTTACCCTTGACCTTCACACCATTTCGGTGGCGCCCCTCGTCATCACGAATCTCGCCCCGATTGCCCAGGCGACGATTGTCACCCTTGCCGAGGGCCGACGCCGGGTTCCTGACGACAATCTGTCCAATAACGACATGTACGGCTTCCTCGAGGAACATATTGACACCACACAGATACTGTCGCTGCTGAACATTTCGGCCATGGCCTGTGCCACGACGCAAAGCGATATTGATGGCGACTTTGAGTACGCGGCCATTGGGTTCTGGAAGCTCATATCTCTGGATTTGGTGCTTCTCCTCCTGACGCCGAGACAGAGACTGAGCGACATACTTGGCACGCTCGACCTGTTGACAACGTCGTCGCTGCCTGGGTCGATCGGACCCGTCAGTGAGCAGGTTGAGGCAGCAGTCGTCGCGCGAGCCATCATTGAACGAGTGTCGGCCAAGCTCACCGAGCACCCATCGCGCTCCGCCACGACGCCACAGCAGAGGAAGCGAGTACGTTTGGCGGCCTTGCGGACGCTCATCGCGTTTGCCAGAAGCCCCTTTGGCGCCTCGCAGCTCGCATCGCACGACAACGCCCTCCCTCGTTTGGTCACATGCTTGAGCGCGTCCATCGATGACTTGTACGACCAGTCAGTTCCGTCCAATGTTCTGGCCCCGCTGCCCGAAGCACTCAGATCGTCCTCGCCGAGGCTTTCTGAGTCGACCGCATCCGCAGACTTGTACCGCATCATCTCGCAGAGTGTGCTGCTCATACACACGCTCGTCACGGACCCCGCCACATCTAACGTGGCTGACATCAGCCAGAAGCTGTCCATGGCGCATGGGGGGAGTCAGCGTTACCTGCTTGCTTTGGGTAGACTGGCATTTGCCGAGGAGGACCTGGTCATCGAGGCAGGCATTGATGGAGAGGTTGTGGAAGCGGCGCACGAGCTGCTGGAAATGGCAGTGACGCCCGACGAGGGGCAGGCTGTAAGCGAAGCTTTCGGGGCGTGAAACGCTCGACGACCAGGGCTTGGCAAAATGATTGTGGAAAATGGAGTTTTGGCACTGGCGTGACGTTGGCGTTGGGTGATTTGGAAGGCATATGGGGTCACAATAGAATCCTTGGGCGAATGCATATGTGAGGAATTGCCGGCATCACAATGGGTAAGGAGTTGAGAATATGTGTACAGACGTTCACATCTGCAGATAGATTGCCTCTGGTGCGCTAGAAGGCCATCAATGTGAAATGAGCCGGGCTCAGCAAGAGCCAGAGTCTTCTTCAGTCCATCTAATATGCATCCGTGCATATGAAACGTTATCCTGAGCCCGAGTGTGATCAGCACCCCATCACCAAATGCAGAACGTTTGGACCGCTCCCACGGCAAGACACGACCGTAGCTCTCTGAGATGGCGATTGACACCTCTAGGATTGACGTTGTAATTCCCATGGATTGACCGATCTCACCAACGCCATGCTGATCAAAAATACAAACATACCAGTTTTGCTTTCCTTTCCACAGCATGCCTACAGACCCATGATCCTCCTGTATCCCACATTCTCCACTACCCAAGCCGGGCCCAACTCAAAGGCCCCTCGCCCCTCGAGCTTCCCGTCGACCCTTCCCGTTGCCATCTGCGTCATAAAGTCGCCCAGCGCCTCGGTCGGCGAGTGCATCCCTTGGAAGACGGCGCGGATCGGCGGCGCAACCGTCCACATTCCAATGCTGTACAGCATGCCCGGGTCGGGGATGTACGGCTTGATGGCCGCGTGGGCCGCCGGGTCCACGAACCCCGGCCGCACCGAGTCGGCCCGCAGCGTCGGCAGCTCGGCCGTCAAATCGGCGAGGGCGCGCTCCGTCTCGCCCTTTGTGCGGGCGAAGATGGCGGAGAAGCGGCCGGGCGTCTGCGTGGCGCCCTCGCCCGAGACGTAGACGAAGCGAAAGGGCCGCGCCTCGGACGGGGCCAGCGCGGCAAAGGACCGCGCCGCGGCGAGGGTGTAGTCCTTTGTGATCTTGACGTATTCCTCCTTGCCGACCTTGAACTGGCTGATGCCCAGCGCCCAGACGCAACCGTCGGCGCCGCTCAGCTGATCCAGCACCGTGGCGTCGTACGTCTCAAAGTCCTGGTGCAGGATGACGTTGATGCGCGGGTCCTGGCGGTCCTCGGCCATGCGGACGGGCTTGCGGCTGAGGATGGAGATTTTGGTGATGTCCTTGGCCCGGATCATGGCGTCTAGGACAGAGGACCCGACGAGGCCGGTTGCGCCGGTGAGGATGAGATGCATGGTGCTTGTTCTTTTGGGGGGTAGCGGATGTGGTGTGCAAGTGTGATGTGAGAGTCGAGGCCGGGTGAGGGTTTTTTCCCCAAACGTCCAGATGTTGCAACAGTTTGTCTTGGAGGCCGGTCTACTTTATTTCAACGGTATTTAGGAGTTGATAGCGTCCAAAGAGCAGATGAGGTATTGTAAAGCGGCCTGGCGAGGCTCGGCTCGCATTTTGTAGACGCTGGCGATGTCGTTGACAGGAGCCGTGGGGCCGCGCAGCACTCGGGGCACGGCCCGGAATTAACGCTATTGCCGCCGACCGGCATGTCCGCCCCGGGAGTGGACACCACCAACTCCGCAGCTCCGTCGGCCACGGGGGCCTCCCACTGACGCAACAAACTCCTACGCTACCCAAACTACCTGTTGGAAGTCGACATCTCGAGGTTGGGAACTCGACACGGGACGTTGCGAATATGTCGCTAGTTCCATCTTACATGCACCCCGGTCAACTATGCAGCAACGACGACAGGGAGGCAGCCAATCGGTTACTACGTGCTCTCTCTAAGACCGAGCATCTCGACTCCGTGATGCGAAAGAGGACCATTTCTCTTGTCCCCAGCTTTTCCTCCTTTCCGTCAATCCGAAAATGGCTAGCAAATCTCGTGTGCATTGAGCTCAGGTTGCAATGCGGCCGTACGCCCATAGCGGAATGCGAAACGTGATTGCGGCACCGTCATTGCACGTTGCGGACGCCTACTTCCAAGCGATGCCGGGGACAAGTTATCAATCATAATGCATATATTTCATATACCACAGAAGGATGCACCGTCCCCCTTAGACGATGGAGCGTGGTAAAGGAAGCCTATATAACGCCTTCTCTCCTCGTGAAACAACAGAAGTGAGAGCTCACATTGCCAACTTGGGCCTTCCTTCTTCGACGCCCCAGCTTGATGGCCCCCTGAACCCGTGCGAGTGGTCGAGACGCCTCGTCTCACAGCAACATGGCCACGGCCACGACCAACCAAACAGCCCCTACCGCAACCGCAAAGCCCCCCTTGCGCGAAGCCTCGCTCGCAACGCCGGCTTTCTGGCCCCATACGGCCACCGACGGCGCGCTCGCCACCACGTTGAGGTTGTTGGCCTCGCCGTCGCGGCCGGGCGTGTAGTCCTCGGACGGAAAGTCGCACGTGTCCATGATGACGTGCATGTCTGCGTTTTGTGGTTCGTCAGCAACAAAAGGCTTGCAAGA
The DNA here is from genome assembly GCA_024340015.1 of Tolypocladium ovalisporum. Lineage (NCBI taxonomy): Eukaryota > Fungi > Ascomycota > Sordariomycetes > Hypocreales > Ophiocordycipitaceae > Tolypocladium > Tolypocladium ovalisporum. The sequence goes on from JALHBZ010000087.1 coordinate 199,959, forward strand.
TCCGGGGTGTGTGCTGGACTCACTGTCCTGCGCGTCGTCTGCCTGCATGATGCAGCTCGCGCACAGGCCCGCAAGTCGGGCGACGTCGAAGCTGCGGTTGAGGCACACGCACTTTTCCTCGGCGCCCATGGCTGGTGGCACGGTCGGTCCGCCCTTGGGCTGCCCGAGCTGGCTTCCGCTGCTGGACGGCAGAGGCGTCGAGCTACCGGCACTGCTCGCCGCGGCTGGAGGGCCCGCCGCCGTCGTTGCCGCTGTCGGTGGGCGGTTGGCTCCGAGGGCACTGTCGGTGCTCGTGGCGGGTGATGTGACGGGCTGTGGTGAAGGCTTCCAGGGAGAGATGTAAGCCGCCGGCGGAGGAGGAGCAGCTGGGGCTTGTGGCGGCAGAGGTAGGGCGGGCGTCGGCGTGGGAGGCGGCTTGACGATGACGGGCGTGACGCGCGTGGGTATCGTCACCTTGGTTGTACTGGCTTCTTGCTGTATCCCGAGCTGCGAAGATGTCGACGAGCTACCCGTCGTCGCAGCACCCGCCCTGGGTGCTGCATCGGGAAACGACGCCGGCGCCGGCACGAGCTTTACAAACTCCCTCCTCTCGAGGCGGTCATCGTCGCGCACCGCGCCCTCGCCCGCGGCCCGTCCGTTGCTGCTTGCCCGGAACCGGACCGGCCCGTCCAGCCGGCGCCGCTTGACGAGCCGGCCGCGCGGGCTGCACATGGCCGACAGCTCGACCATGGGCCCGCAGATGGTCGCGCACTGGACGGGAATGTCGGAAGCGGGTAGGGCCTCGCCCGTCGCCAGGGCCGCGAGGCCCGAGAAGACGACGAGGCTGGCGTGGGCCGACTTCATGGCGGGAGGGAGCAGAGGCGATGGTGTTGACTGTGCCGTCCGATTTGTTTAACAAACACCGAGTTCAAGTACAGCGATGGCGAGGTAAGATGCTGCGAGGGAGATGTAGTGATTTCATTCATCGACAACGGCAATCTTGCAAATCATGTTCTGGCCAAGGAGGCTTCCGCAGCCCGCGCGACGTTCGTCTCCATTGTGAAACCATCACGGGTACGGGCGACTGCGAGTGAGTTTGTGCCAAAACGCATTTTGGCCTTGTTTTTTTGCCTACGTAGACCCCCCAGTATTAGTCATCTACTTTTATAGCGTATTAT